>CM055191.1:4806035-5301035 GCA_029224185.1 Karalla daura | reverse complement strand
TTTGTGTTTATGGCCAACAAACATGGCGTGCGGAGTTCCCCAAGGGTTAGTTCTAGGCCTCTCTGACTATAGAGAGCAACATACATTAGCACAGGTTTAAGGATGATGTACAAAGTCAGGTTGCTATATCATCAGGAGACTGCGATCCTATACAAATAATGAGAGAGTAGTAGTGGGCAAAATACATTTCAGATGTTCAGAGGCTGGGTTGATGTGGGACAGGCCTGCTCTCTGTGCCCAGAGTCAAAAATAAACATGGAGTAGGAGCGTTCAGTTTCTAGTTCACATATCTGGAACAAACTCCCAGACTGAACTTTTATCCTTCATACGCGGCCCTCTATCTCTTACTCCTCCTACTTTACATTTCTTGGGTTTTGTGTGACTTCACTGATCATCACTGTTCTTGTTTGCCTTTTCATTTGCCCAGCATTTTAACTCAACACTGTCTATTGCTTTAATGTTTAATCACATCCACTTTGAATTGTCTTGTGGATAGAATGTGCTAGATAAATTAACTTGCCTTGCCTTTCCTCTATACTTGGAGAGCAGTATTTATTGCTACATGATTGTCTCTCCTGCGATGAGGCTCGAGTCTTTTCTCCCACACACAAGTCGCTTTGCATAAAAGCATCTGATAAATCACTGCACGCACAACGCTCCAGCGAGGGCAAGAGAAGCCCGGGTACCATCTCACCTCGTGGGACTTGGAGGTCTGGGCCACGAAGCCTCCCCCGTGGAAGTGGATGAGGAGGCAGGGAGACGAGGGGAGGCGCTTGGTCTTCAGCCCCAGCGACAGGGAGATGGCTCCCCCCTCGGAGCGGGAGAGAGACAGCAGGGTCTCGCTGTCCTGAGCCGACCAGAGACAAGAGCGGAGGCAAACAGCCCTCAAATCAAACAGTCAAATCATGATGTGTGCATGGCTTAGACCGAGGCGGCCTGTATAGGTTTCAAACAAAGCCTTGTTGTGACTGTTAACATGTTGTTATTGCTAGCGTTAGCACGGCGGCTCCTTTGAGAGGCAGATTAACCAGCCGGCTGCCATCCTTTCCCTGTGCCTGCATGAACGCACACCGCCTCCCATTCATTAACAGAGACCAGGAGGGGAGGGGGGGGGGGGGGGGGGGGGGGGGGGGGGGGCTTCCGCCTCTGCAGGATCGTATTCTGCGACATTAAAAAGGACACCGTTGTTTCACTGAGGCGTGATCAGTGGCTGAAAGTGTTTGTTGATAGTGTAGTCTGGTTAGCAGCCAGGCTACCAGCAGGAGGAGGGGCAGCGGCTCAGAGAGGGAGGGGGGAGGGGGGGGCTCAGAGTGATACCTGTGACAGGGAGCAGGGAGTGAAGGGGGGGATAATGAAGGGGATTAGGTCTATGAGGCTGAGTCGAGGCTGTCGCTTCCCCGAGCGGGCGCAGAAATTACCGGCTCTGCGTTACATATTGTTGGAGCGTTTGAAGGATTTGTGCGGCTGCTCTACTCCAAAGTGGTTCAGGGAGGGGAACACATCAGAAACTGGGTCACACAGCACATACTTCTCCATGGCGCTGCCGGGGGAGTGGTACACACCTGTCCCTCGCGCAGGTCGTAGGAGATGAGCCGCATCTGCACCGGGGCGGCGCCGATGTGCGCCGAGGGCGGGGCTATGGTGACGGACGCCCGGTGGTTGGCCGCCAGCGGGAGGTCAAAGGGCACCGGGGGCACGGACAGGGCCCGGTTCACCTTCACCTGAGTGGATGTCATACTGGCAAGGCTCTGGAGGGTGAGAGGACGACGGGAGGGGGTAAAAACAACAAAAAGAGAGAGAGAGAGAGAGAGAGAGAATAGAGAGAGAATAGAGACAGAGTGGCAGGGAGAAGAGACAGAGAGAGGGAGTGCAAGTTACAGAGCGAGTCAGGTCGCCGGAGAGAGCGAGAGAAACCGGATGAATAAATCATGAAGCCCCTTTGAATAAATTGAATTCCATTCTATTATTATTAACGGCCTGTAGGCCAAACTGCATAATGATACCTTTACCAGAGGAAAGTAAAATATCCCTGATACGGTTTTAAAATTAAAAACAGGGCAGCACCCTTTTCAGTGTGCAAGAATTAGGGGGTGAAGGCATGGGTAGATTGCAGACACCTGTGTGTGTGTGTGTGTGTGTGTGTGTGTGTGTGTGTGTGTGTGTGTGTGTGTGTGTGTGTGTGTGTGTGTGTGTGTGTGTGTGTGTGTGAAGCAGCATCAGGAGTCCACTCACAGACAGGACTTCGGTCTCGGTGATGTTCCAGAAGGTCTTCCAGAAATGGACGTCCAGGTTCTGCGTGATGCGCTCGAACTCGGTGCCTCGGAGCTCGGGGTCGATGGCGTACTTCCCTGAGGTGAAGAAGGAGCTGGCTGCCACACCTGAGAGAGGACAACACAACAGAGGGGGCGCTGAGTATGGCCAGGACACAGCCCAGAAGGTGTAACACAAGGGGAAAAAGAGAGTTAATGAAAAGGAATGGAGGAGAAGATACAGATGGAATGGAAAAGTGGAGGAGGAGCAGGCGAGAGCGAGTAATGAAAGCGGTGATTTGGCAGACAGAGGCAGAGGGAGCGGAGGGGGCAGACAGACAGTGACTGGACCCTCGCACATAAGATAATGCAGAAACAGCCAGATGACAGCACGGGAGGAGAGCAGGGTCAAACAGGAAGTGGAGGACTGGAACACAGCAAAGGTCAGAGCGAGGCCGGCCGTAGAGGGCAGAGGTCAACCTCAGGCCGGGGCGTCTCGCTCCTGCTCGCATGTCTGAGCTCTCTGGAACTAGTGCGACGCTGCGTCAAATTACTGCCTCTTCCTAGCTTTCAGATTCAAGAAGCTCCAATTCAAGAGCGTCTAATCCATCCAAGCTCAACGGTAAACATCACAGTGGAGAGAAAATCTCTGGCGATCATCACTTTCAGCTCATTATTCTTAGATTGGATCGTTAAATACCAGATTCCAGAATCATGTTTTTTCCAAATAATCCAAAACCTTTATCTTTACCATCTTTACGAATGGTAAAGATAAAGGGCACTTTGAAATACCATGCCTATAGATCAGATAGCAATCTGAACACACACACACACACACACACACACACACACACACACACACACACACACACACACACACACACACACACACACACACACACACACACACACACACACACACACACACACACACACACACCAATGCAACTACCAGTGTTGCCATTTAGGGGTTTGCAGGACAGAAGCAACGTCTTCATATAGTCAAGTTCACTACTGAGGACTATGATGAAGGGACCAGGAGGAGGGGGGTGTGGGGGTGGGGGGGGGGGTCCACTAGGTTCACTCACCATATGGTGCAATACCACCTGCCTCCACTGCGGTGCAGCACAGAGCACAAGAAACCATGAGAGTCGTCGGATTCCTTCTGACCAGTGTTAAATATTAACAGGCGCGTCAGTGCGTGCTCTCAGAGAAAAAAGAAAAGAAAACGCGCATGTGCGTGTGTGTGTGTGTGTGTGTGTGTGTGTGTGTGTGTGTGTGTGTGTGTATGATGGAGCATGTTCTGCTTCTCCCGCTGCCTCTGTACATAAGTGCGTGCATGTTCCAAACACTCTGAAATATAGAAGAAGCGCGGCAGCTCGCCCTGGAGATTTCAAAGGATGAAAGAGCATCTACAATCCAAACACACAACATCAAAAGGTACACAGTCAGGGGGCCAAGGAGCAATGTAGAAGAGGCGTGGGGGGGTGGAGGGCGTGGGGTGGGGGGAGCACGATGTGTGAATGAGAATCAAGTGGCCGGACGGATGAGAGGCTACAGCTGCAGAGGAGAAGCCGCTGACCTATTCCCGACTGGTGGCGTCTGTAGTTTTCACCAAAGGCCACGAGGCCGATGGCGATGGTCTGCAGGCAGGGCCGGATGGCCGGAGTGAACTGGAGAGAGAGAGGGGGGGGGGGGGGGGGGGCAGAGAGACAGACAGGTTCAGGCGTTCAGTTCCAACACTCTATCGACTGGCTAAAACAAACAAACAAGAAACATCAAAACCGTAAACAATTCCAGCATGAGAAAGTGAAACATGGCCACTGTGATATCAAACTACCAGATGAGTGTCAGATGTATGAAGTGATGCAGAGAGCACTGGAGAGGTTTCATCATCCTCCGCCTTTGGTCTGAGTCTGACCTCGCTGCGCCGAGGATCCAGCCTCCCCTCGTTAGAGCCGACCCACAACAGACAACTGCAAATACTCCTCCCTGTCTGTCCAGCACCTCCACCCGCCTCAGCCTACCTCCAGCTGAACGCGTGCACGGCTGGTCATTTGTATTCCCCTCAACAATACGTCTGATCGTGCTCTCTTATCATGGGGATCAGTGCCCCTCGTCTTAGATGTCTGCACTGTTTGACAGTGAGAGTGTCGGGTGACAAACGAGCCGCTGGCACAAGCCCGGACTGATCGGTTACCAGAGTGTCTTCATTTACCAACAACACATGTCTCGTATGGGATGGCAAACAATGTGAAAATGAGCAGTAAAAACGCAGGGGTACCTCTGCCAGTACTTGTGATATGTGTACACTTGCTCGCCTGCGTGTGCTGACTCTAATATTGCTGTTTATTATTTTCCCGCTGTATTGATGAGATGTTTTATTGCAGGAAATGAATATCCAACCGATCCCTGGTTGCCTCCAGCAACTAGCATGCCCCCGGTGGTACATCAGCTGCAATTTCATTTCCACAAAAGTCTATTAGCATCTCCCCACTTTCATTTCCCGCCCGTCTCTCTAGCTCTGGATGGCTGTTTGGCAGCAGCCCGACCTGCCCTCCGCTGCTCCTGCATCCTCTGAGTGCACGGCTCACCTGGAAGCCCAGGCAGCGGCCGTAGAAGCAGCCTTTGTGCATGGAGGCGTACTCGCGGACGAAGCTCTCGCTGAGGCCGCTCTCGTCCTGGAAGAACAGGTTGCCGTGGCTGTTGTCGTGCAGCATGCGCTGGGCCAGGTAGAGCAGGGCGCGCAGCTGGCACAGCGCCTTGCAGTAGGCCTCCATCTCGCCCGCGTTGTGCGCCACCCGGAAGAAGATGCTGCGGCGGTTGGAGGCGATGTAGCGTCCCTTCTGGATGATGTGGAGGAGGCAGCAGCGCACGACCTGGACCAGAGGGGAGACGGTGAGGGCCCGGGGCCTGCAGCCTGTTCATCTATATGTATCCCTGGGTAAGATGCTACACTCCTAGCTACCTCTATGCTGCTTCATCAGTGTGTGGATGTGACTCATCCTGCTCCTGGAGTGCTCATAAAGACTAGAGAGGCACTATAGGAGAACGAGTCCATTCACTGTTTAGCCCTGGTCCCTGGTCAGCTGCAACCACTTGGCCTTGCAGGCTGAGTTCATTCCAACACCTTTTAAGACTTCTTCGAGAAAAGTCTGCAATTTAACCTCAGATCAGCTGGGAAGGAACAAAAGCTCCCAAGTTACTGTTACTTTATCAAACTTTTGGTGACTCAATTAATCACCATAAATATGCACTTATTTTTTTTACTACTTGGGAAGAGTTTAAATATCAACAAAATATAATTCCTCATAAATCACAATTTAAGGGCCTCCATTTTCCTAAGATAGATTTCTCAACTTCTAATACCTTTTGCAAGACTTCACACTATCTCTCCGTGTCATAGAGTATAGTGTGTGTGTGTGTGTGTGTGTGTGTGTGTGTGTGTGTGTGTGTGTGTGTGTGTGTGTGTGTGCGTGTGTGTGTGCGTGTGCGTGTGTGTTCCCACTACTACACCATTAAGGTACAAAGCGGATGAGACAATGGGTGTAAAACAATCCTCATAAAGGAACATATTCTTGGGGAAATGAATGACGAACTTCAGGCCATTATTTCTCTTCTCGAGCGGGATCCGTAGCATTTCACTTTCCCACAAAGCAACATTTGCGTTTGATCTCTAATTGTGCAGTCATCAAAGGGGGGGACACGTCTGCCGGGACTGATTAACTTGTAATGAAGATTAGGGTGAAACGCTGGAGGGACAAAACAAAAAAAAAAACACAATGTGTGACTCCTGAATGTGAGCGTGTGAATGCAAGTGTGCAGCCCCGCCACGCTGCTGCAGATTAGTCCGAGCAGCACTGTGGGGATGAGCGGGATTAGGAATGTGGAAACACAGTGGCTGCAGAAAAAAACACAACTACACCCGGCTGGACTCATTCATTAATGGTGGGCCGGGGCCTGGGAAGGTCGTGATGCTGCATCGATAGCTGCAGAAGATAAAGTACAGAGGGTACAGTGGGGTGGATCTTCTGCAAGTGGGGGGAATTTATCTAACCTGATTTACAACATAAAATCAATTTGTAAAACAAATGGACTGACCTTGAAACAAAGAAATATCAAGGGCTGCTGAGCGGTTTCTCGCAGTTGCGGGCAGAATACTGAGTGTGTTGCAGCACGCCGCCCCCGGATGAGAACACACACACACACACACACACACACACACACACACACACACACACACACACACACACACACACACACACACACACACACACACACACACACACACACACACACACACACACACACACACAGGGGAGAGGGAGAGTGGGCCTGGGCCTACCTTGACCAGGGAGCGGTAGCCGTTGGCAGGTATGTGCGGGTCGAAGTCGAAGTGGTGGTAGACGGAGGCGAAGCCGGAGATGACGGGCTCCAGGCTGCGGGCGTGCTCCTGGATGCGCTGCATCACCTCCACCAGGCGCCGCGCCGCGTCCCCCTGGGACACCTTGGCCCCCCCGGAGAAGAAGGAGGCGTTCTCCTCACACACGCCGTACAGCGCCGCAAACACCGCCTTGGTGTCCATCACTGTGGGGGCAGGGAGACGGTGGTGGTGTCAGCGCGTCTGCCAGGCTGTCTGCAGGCTTCCCTCTGTCCATTTCAACAGCTCTGAGACTCCTTTAAGACCTTCCAACAACCTCATCACCACTACAGGCTGCACTCGCCAACACACCTTTAAACCACCAGCTCTGTGCTGCTTCATCAGGGAGTGGATGTGACTCATCCTGCTAAATGTTCCTGGAGTGCTCATAAAGACTGGAGAGGCACTATACAACTAGAACGACTCCATTCACTGTTTAGCCCTGGTCCCTGGTCAGCTGCAACCACTTGGCCTTGCAGGCCATCTGAGTTCACTCCAACACCTTTTAAGACTTCTTAGAGACCGTCCAAAAAGACTTGGAAGAAACTCCAAAAAGAAAATCCATAAAAAGACCTCATTGCAACACATTTTTAACCCACTAAACAGTCCTAGTTTGCAATTAAATCTGTAGAGCACAACCATGCATCAGACCTGAGATCAGATGGGAAGAAACAAAGGTCGAAAGAATAAAGAAAACCAGAAGCAAAGATTATTAAACAAGTGACTCCGACTCACACTTTATGCAGTCAAACTATTTGAAAAGAGTCTGAACATCAACAAAATGTAATATCTCATTTAAATGTGATGAAAACCTTTAAATATTTCTTAAGGACCTTTATTCCTCTGAAAGTTAGATACTTTTAATGCTTTTTGAAGACCTTCCTGGACACCCTGGGAGAGCTATGTGGTCTATGAAAGTCAGAAGGATGCTGAAGAAGCTGCAGCAGAGTCGTGCTGGTGGATCCAGCTGCCACGACTACCGACTCCTTGGACAGAGCATGAACATCTGGATGAGGGAGCATCTGCACGGCTGTGGGAAAGGTGTATCTGTGTGTCACAAAAAGCCTCCGCCCATTTATTAAAGAAAGAGGAAGAAAAGGTTCCAGCTCAAGAAGTGGGTTGGTGCCTCAGGCATCCATCAAGTCTCCTCCCATTCAAAACCCCACTGAAGACGTACCAGCTCTGTGAATGGTGACTGCTGAACCAGTCTGCTTAACCAGTCTGCTTAACCAGTCTGCAGAACCAGTCTGCTGAACCAGTCTGCTGAACCAGTCTGCTTAGCAGTAGTCTGCTTAACCAGTTGCTTTAACCATACACACACACACACACATTTGCACACTGATGGCACAGCTTAGAGTTGATTATCTTGCTCAGGGACACTTTGACATCATCAGTCGTAGAGCCAGGGAAGTGATGGATTGATTCATCTGTCATCTTGTCCGTCTTATCTGCTATGAGTTTTTAGGGGTGGGAAATGTGAGGGAAGGCCAGATGAAGTCCTGTAGCTTTGTCAACACCACCCTGACATTCACGTCGCTGTCACAGGACACTAAAGAAGTCAGCGAGTACTCAACGCTACGAGGCCGATATCAGGCAGTTCTGCCTTATTTAAAGAATTCAAGTTCAGCATTTATCGGGTTGTTAATCACGTAATTGGTCAATTCCTGCTGGATAATCGACCGCTTGCTGCAGCTTTGCTGCATTTAGAGCCGCTACACAGGCTCGTATGCGGCCTTGCATGCTCTTGCATAACAGAGGAGGGGAAGGGGGACATTCTTTTCCCATTAGGTTGAGAAACACTAAAAGAGGGCCTTGTACCCCACTAATACCCGCTGATCTCTATTAATAATGCGCTAAATACATGTACTGTATAAACAGATATGGCCGCCACATGTTTGCGGCATTAAGGAGGCTGCCTCGGAGCGGTATGGATGGCCCGCCTGGCCTGGCCTCACATGGGACAGGCGGAGGATGCTCATTTCGTGCTTGACTAACTTCCTGTCACGTTAGGACCGATGCCGGCGTCGGGATGAGCAGCGGAACACGGCCACCCTTGTACTTTTTAACAAGGTTTTCTAACGAGGTTAAAAAGTGCGTGTCCGAACCCACACGGATGGGTCGGACACATCCTACATCATTCCCTCTCTCTCTCTCTCTCTCTCTCTCTCTCTCTCTCTCCCGCTAGCTGAACTCATACGAGCGCGGCATATAGGCGCTGGCCGACTGTAACGTGTTGAGCAAGCCTTGAAATGCAAATCGCGCTAAATCCCGACTAAGCATCCGAAATCCGTCAAGATGCGGGCAGACCCGCGTGGAGCAGGAGGAGAGGGTGGGGCGGCGAGGCCCCCGGCTCACGTCATGCTGCTGGGAAGCGCCACAGATTAGTCAGACACTGGCTGAAAACAAACAAACACGCTGGCACGGGCGTCCCACGGGGAGGCGTGCAGCTGACAACACACAGCTGAGCGTGTTTGTGGAGCGGAGCCACATCCCTGCCCCAGCCAGAGACCAGCCTGCACGCCCCAGCTGGGTCCCCGCTGTCGGCCCCAGCTCCTCTGCCGGGCCACCCGAGGCCTGGGCTCCAGCGTGAGCACCTGCTGGTACTTACCGGATAGGGTGACCGGCTCGCTGAGAGACGGAGGAAACAGGAGGAGGGACGGCTGACAGGGCGAGAGCTGCTAAATCTGAGCTGAACCAACACTGGGAACAGTGGGAGTCGTAGAGCGGGGAGAACGCTGAGGAGGAGAGTCATTTCACTGTAACGGATCGCTGTGTGAACTTGAGCAGAATCACACAATCAATCATTACATGTGGAATAATCGACACCTGGCTCATAATCGATCAGGCAAAGGTCAAAATTCTCAGCTCTGCAGGCTGTTCAATGTTATTACCTGTTGTTTTTCCAGTCAGAAAATGTAATGTCTTTGAGGTGAGGATAAAATAACAGGCGTTTAAACACCTTTGTTGGGCCTTTGTTGAAACAGACTGTTTTCACATCATTCTCTAAACTAAGCAACTCTCAGTATTTTCTCATTTTTACATACTTTCATAAACTACTTGCAAGTACCAAAATCTATATCTAGTCACTAAAATGTCCATTTTCCACAGAAAAGAGTTTGGTGTGAGTTTGGTGAGATGGATGGACAGCCACCAAACGTCCTCGGCCCTCCACCTACAGCCATCGGGATAAAGCGATGCTACAGACGGGTTTCCACACGAGGCTTGGAGCCAGGGACGTGTTGGGGGGGCGGAGGGGGCCTGTGCAAGTCAAATAAAAGTGAGCAGTCATATAACGGAGCCCTTAACGCACAATTATTCCGCTATTCGCCGACATTCAGCAAGAGTAATGGGGGAGGCAATTTCAGTTTGCTGGGAGGAATCACAACCCGCTGACATCTGGGAGGAGACATTTATCAGCCAGGCGACTCCGAGCACACACACTCACACACACACACGCGCTGAATGAGAAATCTGTCGACTTGTTTGCCGTTTTCCTGTCTTATCTGTGCCTCTCACTCTCCCTCTCCGTAAGCCAGAGCTTCTTTTATTCCTTTCTTTCATAAACTGTAGCCCACAAGGCGGGACGTCCTTACAAGCGCAAATCTTCCCACATCGGATGTTAGTCTGTGACAGATGAGAGCGTCGGGGATAATCAAGAGGCCGATCAGGGCTGGAGGACCCGTTCCTTGTCCCCGGGGGTGGGAGAGATGGAGCGAAGATGGTGGGGACTGAATGTGCGGACGCTGAGGGCGCGGGGCGGCTCTGCGGCCGGCGTATGTTTCTGATTAGGATATCATGTTGGAACAACACGCCGGGCGCTGAAATGGAGCCTCCCGGAGCCAGGAGCAGGGAACGCTGGCTGACATAAGTTGGTCTCATGACTCCACGCGAAGACAGAACTTTATATTGTGCTGCTTAACAGACGCCGGACAATCGGGTCAGAGCCTCCAAATATAGCACGTATTTGAGCGAGCCGCCGCGGGGCATTACGCCCCGATTTGGCGATCGTGTCCGCAGCGCCTGGATTCCATGTCGGATCACTGACATTTCATTTAACATTTAATTTGAGTTTTCCATCCCACTGAGCTACCGCAATTCTGATCTAAATGCTGTTCAGAGGCAAATGGATGTTCTGCATGGCCCTGCCCCACACCTACTGCTGTCTGTTACATCAAACACAGCTGGATAGCTTTCTCCATCTCTTTCTTCTCCTCCCCCTCTCTCTCTCTCTCTCTATACTTCTCTTTCTCTCTCCATTCCAACCCGACCGGTCTAGGCAGACACCCCTAGTTTGGCTCTGCTCAAGGTTTCTTAAAGGTTACGGGAGGTTTTTCCTGTCCTGCCTCCATTCCTGCTCACATGTGGCCTTTGTTAGGCGACTTGGGATTGAGGGTTTTCTACAGGTAATCTGGTTTCATCCCACAGTTCAAAAACGTGCATTTTAGGTGAGGGTCAGAGAGAATAAAGAGTGTAAGCCGTGTGGTGGACCTGTGACCTTTGACCTATTTGTCCTGGAGATGGGCAGTTATCTATGCATGAGTGAATACTTCCTCACTACCTCCATCTGCAGTTCATCTTACATTTAGTCATTTGGTTCCCCATAAAATCCATTTTATCTAGACCTAATGTACCAATGAATACTGCTCCCCATTCTGTAGACCACCGTGGGATGAGCGTGAAGTCGTTTAAGCACTGGTAAAAGTGCAGGACTCGAGCACTGGTTAAGAGGAGATCGTAGTAAAAGAAGGATGATTAATAAGTGTTGGGTGGGTGAAAGTTAGAGGCGATCTTCAAAAGAGCCTTTCTCTCCTAGTGGCATGTGACTGGCTGCTTGACTCAGTGGAGTGGGACAGAGTGACTCAGGAAGAAGAGTCACAAAAGCTGCACAAACTGCGAGTTGCAACACGCAAGCATTCATCAGGAAAACAACACTGAGGAGGGAGGAGGCTCAGAGGGGCCGTCACGTCGCATACGTACGCCGTTTCCACACAGCTCAGCGTCGCATCAGGGCCGATTGCTCCATCATCTCAGGCCTGTGCCTGCAATTATACAACCGTGCTCTGAACCAGGCACCGCAGGAAACCTCAAACCTGGAAACACCAGGGGACACCCACAAAGACGGCCTATAAATACACACTCAACTGGGCACGTGTATTTTGGAGCACAATGGCTGCTTTGGTCACACACACACGCATCCACACACACACACACACACACACACACACACACACACACACACACACACACACACACACACACACACACACACACACACACACACACACACACACACACACACACACACCATGCTGCAGGACCAGCCATGTCAGTCAGACCAGCTTGGGCGAGGAGCCACAATTAAAATGACACTGCTTAATTAGAGCGGGCAGTGCAAGTCTCTGGGCCGGGCAGGCCGACAGAGCCGCTGTTGACAGAGTGAGCTGGGCGTGAACTCTGCCGGCCTCTGGATCAGCATAAGCCGCTCGAAAACTTGCTAAATGATAACGAAGCGGTGCACGTTACAGCCTATCTAGCAGCGGGGGATTACATCATATGCAAACAGCATGCAAACGAGCAGGGTGGTGCGAGCCCGGCGAGGCTTATCGAGAGCACGCTGGTCGCTCACGCAGCCGCGTCTCACCTTTGTTTGACACGAGATAATGACTCCAACACAGAACAATGGAGCAGCCGTCAGGATAACGGCTGTGTGCTGCAGCAACGGGGCCAATTCATTTCCTCAAGTGGCCACACGAGGAACCCAGCGCCCACTGGGTCTTATGTTGCAGCCAGTAAGACTAAATGCTATGGCATGGCTATTAAACCAGGGCACACAGGCACAGTAAAAACACCCCTAATAAATCACCATTGCATCAGTACATAAGCAGTTTCAGAGTCAAGTGACACTCTTTGGTAAACTACCAAATCAGTATTAATTGTCAGAACTGACTGGGATATACTGGAGACCCTCCCTCTCTGGTAGTTCAATGATCCCTGCGTCCAGCTGAAGCACTGGACGCTAATCGCTAATTTGCATCTCGTAACATGCAAACATGCAAGCATGCGGAAAGAAAGCGGTCCCTTTCAAAATAAAAGCATTGCAGGTGTACAGGGTTTATAATCTGCACTTGCTCGATCTCCTTCACTCAGGCCTGAGAGGAGCCAGCAGGCCCTGACTCCCAAATCTGCTCCATAGCATCTGGAGGATGGACATAAAGTCACCTTTGTGCCTTCTGTACACCAGCAAATGCTGTGCCTATCTATGCTAGGTGGCTTCTGGCTATTTCAGCATATTCCACCACCCTCCGCTTGTCCCTGTAAGAGACTGTAAAGCCTCAGCACCTGGTCCTTCCACATTAAAGATAGACGAGTGCAGGCATTAATAAGTCATGTGCAACAACCAACAGCAGCAGCATTACACACATATAATGACTCCTGCGGGACCGACCAAACAGTGTGAAATAAGCATTTGTGTAAATGAATAAATTTAAAAAAAACTGGTGCAGGCTAAACTTAACTTCTGAGAAGCTGGAGGACTGGAAAAAAAAGAGAGAGAAGAGATGTTTACCAGCGTCTGAGTTCAAGGCTCTGTCCTTGTCTGTCTCCTCTCTTCCACGAAAGCAATGAGGGGAGAAGAGAGAGAGAGAGTAAGAGGAATAAAAAACAAGACAAAAAAAGGAAAAGAAGCCTGGAGCTGGTTGAGTGTCAGCCCCACGTCTCTCCGCTGAGGCTCTTCCCCTGGCAGCCTGGGTGCGGATGCCCCTCAGAGGCAGAGCTGTGTCCTCCTCTGTCCCTCGCCCCTCCTTTTAAAGCAGCGCTGGGACTGCACACACAAACCCAGTCGCCCCGTGCTGGTGGCGGGCCTGCCTCGCTATTGGCGGCTCAGCCCGCAACTCCCTGTGACCGTCAACCCAATTGGCAGCGACGGCCAGAGACAGGCGCTGGCTGGAGGCCCGACGGTGAGATGATGAGAGCAGAACAAGGGTTCAGCGGCGGCTTTGTCTCTTTTATGACATCTTGTAACAAGACCACAAAACAAATGTAAACTCATAGAGTTTTTAAGAGTTGGAGGTGTCACTGGCATTATAGATTCAACATTGATAGCGATCATTGTGGCTTATAAACACTGAATTCCCTATTCAGCACAACAACAGTGATGACTAGGAATCCTTTAAGTGTTAAACCTTAATGCTATCTTACCAGGAACAGTTTATTTGTTATGGTAGTTTCTGTGTTTTGAACATTTATGTTGCACCTTTGAACATATATCTGACGCTTGTGTAAGCAGCGAGAATGTGTTTTATGTGCCAACTATTGAGAAATACTAATGTTTTCCAGCACGGAAGAGGCAAAAACAGAGCTCGTCAACTGGGAGAGTCTATTTCAGGGAAAATATGACCTTAGTTTAGACATTTCTGGCCTAAATCACAGATAGAAGTCCTGTAGCTTGAAGGAGTTGAGACTCTTCACCTAGAACTGGATAAACACTCCCAAGAACACAACACTCCCAGTTTTCCACTTTTGTCTGTTGTTTTTGTTGTTTTCCATCATTTCAATCTGGGAATTTTTCAAACCTCAGGCTCATTAAAGCAACTCACAAATGCACATCACTTCTAGCAGGAACATGGTTCAAATCCCAGTCAGACCAAATGTGCACCTAGCGACTGATATTACTGGTAATATAGTCTAATATAACCCTCAGATTAACTGCTATCTCTGTTGTTGTTGACATATTGTTTTGTATCAAAACTGTGAAGGTCATTACACAAACCATTCACTCTCACACTCACACCTAGGAACAATTTAGAGCCTCCAATCAACCTAAATATACGTTTATATACAAAAGAGGATCATGCAAACTCTGAGAAACACTGACTAAAGCCCTCAGTCTGCCCAGGAATTGAACCTGCACTTCTCCAATTATGTCTTATCTTTATAACTGCAAAGCTTTGTTGGAAAGTGAAAGTATGACCTTAACAACGAGAAGTGTCACTTCCATCCACTTATCATCAAACAATACTTTATTTTGATGCAGCCTTACTTACTGTACGTATTTCCTTTCCTTTAAACATAAAGACAAAGCAAAGAGTTGAACCTGCTTGTTCACATTTGTGACTAGAGACTAGTCATGCTGGTCCCTTCAACACATGAAACTCATAAGAGTTGCTCTACTGAGCCATTCCTATGTTGAGACAACCGAGCAACTTATCCATGCTGGTGTGATTAAGTTTCTAATCCACACTTCAGTTTGTTTTCTCTTTATCAGGCCCGACCAGGAGGAAATGTGAGTTCTGAGGAGACTAAATTCCTGGTACGAAAACACAGCGACTACTGCTTGAGGTGAGACAGTACCTCCTTAACATTTACCAAATGCCTAGAACAGACAGCGCTGAAGGTAAAATTCCTCGGTGGGCCGTCACTTTGAACTTTGCCTTATATATCTGACTCTCTAAAATGTCATGTCTATAGGAAGCCGGCTTTAAAAATAGCAAAGTTGCCGAGCTGTGTGCAGGCGAGAGGAAGTGGCAACAACAGGGGGTCTGTGGTGTGTGCGAGTGTGTGTGTGTGTGTTAATTTACGGGGCTCTGAGCCGTCCTCTAGACACAGCACCTTCGTGCACACAAGGCCAAACTGAACAACAGGAAACGAGCAACAATGAGCTTCCGCGCCCCCTCCAGCAGGGCTTCACAGGGATCCCCTGTGGTTTTACAACGATTCATAACAGAGATGTAAACCGTTACTTTACTTTATGACCCCAACACTACTACTGCTGCTACTGCTGCTGCTATTCATGTACATTAACCAAACACTCAACCCAACCAAACATTGGTCACTTTATTAAGACCTGCTTGAGTAACTCTTCCAACATACTGTAATGGCTGCTTGCTGCTTCCTACAGATTCTTCCATTGACACATAACCGTACATCCTCTGTACTTTGCCTTTCCTCATCTGTTAGCCATCTCTTTGTTTTAAGCCTGTTTGTTTTTCTGATTTATGGTGCAGTAGTCCTGAACCTGAATTCCCCTGAAGGGCAACTGCGTTCAAGTAGTTTGTTTGGGTTCAAAGTCTTTTTAAACAGGTTGTGTGGCCCTGCTGCGATTGTAAAAACACATTCATAAAGTAGGCGTGAAAGCATAATGTAGAAATCACTCGGGTAATGGGTTCAGACTCCAGACAAGGCACACATTGTCTTAAAAATGTATAACTAATTCCATGAGAACAAGGAAACTATTTTCTCACAAGGACTGAATGAAAGAGGACAATGTGGAGTAGGCACCAGGGATAATCTCCCCTTGGGGATTAATAAAGTATGATCTTACTCTATACAGGATGTTGTGGGCCTGCGATTACTGGTCCTTAACTAATTCAATGACACCCGTGTGTTATATTTATCTTAGAAACAGGCATGTATTGCTTCTTTTAATCTTGTTTTTAACGTATAAAAGACACAGGAAACACCTGTGTAACACCTGTGAGGTCCTGACACAGCTTTAGAAACAGTGTTGTCGGTGACTCAGGTCAGACTGTTCCAGTTACAGTGAGAGACAGTGGTTTGACAGAAAGCCCCAGCACAGAGAGGCAGAGAGGCTCATCCACAGTCCACTGCCCCCGGGGCAGCATCCTGCATCCCTTTGTCGTCATGTGTCAGCTTCGGTTAATCGATCTGTCCACGCTTGTTTTCACACACACACACGCGCGCACATACGACGCAGGGAAGGGGAGATTAATCTAGTTACACTCGCTCTTGGTTTGTGTGTTTACCTGTCCAGATGGGTCCAGTCGATGTCACCAGCTTGGACAGGTCGTAAAAAGTGAACAGAAAACAGCGTTGAGGTTTCATCCGATCGATCACTTTGTACTACTATCACTACCCGGTATCTTACTGTAACTACGAAGGGGAGGATGCTCCTCACTACAGAGGGTGAAGAGAGAGAGATAGAGGAGAGAGAGGCATGTTGACCGGACACTTCTTCGAGGTGCGCACAGATTTTTTTAGACTCATTAAATCTTAAAGAGTGTCCTGAAACAGCTCCCGGAGGCAGGCAGATGAGATAGGCTTTAAATCCCATTTCGGCGATCAGAATAGAGCTAGCTGCTAACCCCTGCTAGCGGGAGGTCATTAAAGGGGCTGTGACAAGCCGGGAAAAAGAGCGACATGAGACGGAAGGAGGGGGTCATGACGAGGAGTAACCGAAAGATAAACTCACCCACTGGACCCTCTTTGTGTTTCGACGAGCGTCTTCCATTCAAGCTCTTGTCAAACCTGCTACTCCCACCACTCTTTTTGCTAGACGCCATCTTCGCCCACTGTGTTTACGCACGGCCTCCGCTCACATCTCCCCTACATACCTGCCTGAGAGCGGAGAGGCCACGCCCACGGCCTAAAAAGACAACCAATGGGTGGCTTCCTCGAGATTCCTCTAGCCAATCACGACGTCCATACTACATGAATGACCCGCCCACACCCTCAGTTGTACAACTTGGCAGGGAGAAATGTGAGACCCCGGACGGATTAAAGAGGGGACAACAGTCCTTTGATTTGTACATAACTTTAATCGAGGCTCACACCAATGACAGAGTAACTATATTGTAAAACATCATCAAACAGTATTAATGTATAGATAGATTCGTTTTTATAAATGAGCTTCAAAAAGTAAGACCGTAATAAACCAAACTGACCACCGGCTTTGTAGAGCTTCCAATTACATCACATGATTTTTCCTCAACGGATGTACATTTATTTGACCATTTTAACGACTTCTGATCAACATTTAAAAACATTGAAACATTGAAAAATAATACACCATTCATATGTAGGGTAGAAAAAGGGATTCTAGAAAAGACACAGATACATGTGATGGGCCTCCAAACAGAACTAAATTTGTTTAAGAACTGAATCTAATTCAGTATTACTATCATTGCATGAAATACGAAATGAATCACTGTTGACTAATATTGCGGTGAGACTGCATTGACCATTACTGTTTCCAAAATCAATCATTTTTGATCACAAATATTAAGAGGCTGTTTAGATTCTATGCTGTCATATGCAAAAACAATAACTGCAGGCTATGTACAAAGCTCCTAAAAAGCTGTGGGTAAGAATGTTTTCATTGTTATAATATCATGCACCCAAGAGTCAGGGTATTAAAGTACACTCAATCCCTCAGTATAGCTTTTTCCATTTCTTCAGGGTTTCTCCAGCTGGATTTCCTCATCGAACTCTATCGTGTTGTACACATCCTGGTACTGGTCATTTGTTTGTGAGCGTTCAATCTGATCATAGGTGGGAGAACAGTGGTCCAGATTCAGCCCCTGGTGTTTGGAGATTAAAAAGGAAAAATCATTAAAATTATGCAACAATGCCAATAAGCATTTTCTCGTACATCAACCGTGACGTTTAGCTCAGGAGGTGTGACTCATTTATTCTTAACCTGATATATGTTTTCCTCCTCCCTCTTTGATTTCTTCCTCTCCAGTTGACTCACTTTCTTTGACTGGAAGTGAAACACAGAAATTGGTAAAGCCGTAAAATGGTGCAACTTCATATGAAAGAAATACAAAAGAAACTCAGTAATAAAAAAATGACCATTAGCCATATGCAGTATGAACAAAGTTGCCTTACAAACTGCTATTATTTCTGATGTGCTGTCATGAGAGATGAGGAAGTACCTCTGTTGAGAAATTCTGGAAATTGCATCAAATGACAGATCACATTATGTACATGCCGTCACAGGAATGTGACCTCCTGACCTGGAAGAGTAGGGTCACGGCAGGCAGAATCACAGCCAAAAACAGTAAAATTCCCTCAGCCCTCAGAATCTTGTTTTTGGTATTTTCACTGACGTTGATCGTCTTCCTCAGCTTCCCTGGAAATGCAGACAGACTTCAGAGGGGAAACAGCTGTGCATTGCACTCCAATTCTTTATTTAAGGGTACATTCGTTTGATTAAGGCTATACAAATAGAATAAAACTGTCTGAATAGTTGTAGATTTATTGAGAGACCCACTGACTTGTTATATAACCATGCCATTTTTAGCATAAAGAAACCAGTCGAACATAAATGCAATTCAATAAAATGCAGGAATGGACAATTGGTGGCATTGTTGGTTTCGGGGTTATGGCGGTCCTGTAAACTAATTCATGTTATCACACACATAATCCCCGGAGGAGTTTAGTGGTTGTTTAACAATTCCAACATCTGCCATCTGTATTTTAATGAGATTATGATGCAAAGTGGCATTTCAGTGAGACAAACGCCCCCACACATTAGCTCGATTGCCACCTGATCTAATCTTGCTGCTATTTAAAGTAAATGCAGCAGACTGTAATGAGACCATCCAGCTGATGCAAAGATTAACTAAGCTGCGATATGCAAAGATGCTGCCACTGACACAGCTCTTGGGTAGACTAAGGTTAACAGGATTTATAGCTTATGAGGTGTTAGCAGTGCTTAGAGCTCCCTTGACTCCATCTCTCCATGCTGAACACAGACATGCACTCCCGCTAGCACTGCAGCCTCTAATCAGGGCCCCTACTATTGCCACACACACACACACACACACACTCACTGTAGACTTGCAGGTAGGTGCCATGTGAGAGGACACCGCTGGTGCCTGGAGAGGTTAACCAACAGCAGTACAGGCCGCTGTCTTCCAGACCCACTGACTTGAGGGTCAGCGTGTCACAGGTTACGTCGACATACACTTCGTTGGATATAATCACAGAGTCTGAGGCCTTCATCTCAGACACTGCAGTTTTATTGAACGACTTCTCGTTCTTGAGCCAATGGGCAGTTACTGGGTCTCCTTTAGTGTTGCTGTAGCAGCACTTCAGGTCTGCTTGATCGCTCTGTGGCACCCTCAGAAAGGGCATGTCCTCCTTAAGGGTCAGCTCACCCTGGACCACAGACACTGTGGAAGGAGGCAACAGTTATGGTAGTTATTTGACTTTGCCCCTGCAAGTGTCTTCATTACTGTGTATGAGTTTACAAAGAGATAATACAAAAAGCTGTAAAACATACGGCGCAAACTTGGAACATAAGACAACCATCTGCTTTAACAGGAAACATGGGTCACTGAAGCAGAACTGTACACTTCAATATACATAAAAATATGTTATAGAGTATACACTCAAATGTAGCTTTTATGTACGAACATGCAGAAATTGCTGTTTTTCAACTAAGCTAAGACAATAACTGCATTACTACAGACATAAGCCGCTGTTCAGTGTCCAGTAAATAGACTACATGGAGTATTTCAGATATTATCACATCATTAATATGAACTGACCGGACTCACCGACAAAGCTGCAGAGCAGAACCTTTGTAACCGTACCCATCATAATTACAATGTCCCAAAAAGGATCCCAGCTCTTTGTGTCAGTGCTGTCTGTCTGTGTCTGTCTGTCTGCCAGTCTGTGCTGCTACTGCACACGCGCACACACACGCACACACGCGCACACACACACACACACACACACAGCTGTCAGTCAGGATTCACACTTGAATGCATTCGCACCAACCCACCTTTGCATAAAAGTGACATCCGCATTCACCAGGACTAAAACAGAAACCTTCTCGTATAAACAACTGTTAACATGAAATTAGACCTGCTCGGCCTGACATAAAATGACAAAACAGGGTTTTATTTCCCCAATTTATTAAAAAAAAAAAAAAGAATAATAAAAAAAACAGACCGTACCACGATTTTCCTGAAGTACTGTATACATCATTAAAGAGCTTCTTACACAATAAAAATCAAAAAGCCAAATACACAGTATAGTTCTTGCATATTCGTTGTTTATGGATAGACACAAAGGCGGATGTCTGTGTGACAAGCAGTAGTGTCTTTTCTACGGCGGGCCGTGGGAGGGTGGTGGAGTCGGTGGAGGGGTGGGATCCAGCCAGAATCCCAGGACCACCTGCCCCTGCTCGTCAGGGGTCTGGGCTCAGCGCCCCTCACCTTCAGAGCTCAGGTTCACAGGCCTCCATTTCAAAACAACAGCCATTGTGTTTGCAGACTCTGGAGCCCTTAATGTAGAAAACAACTCGATCATCAGAACAAGGCACCGACCTATAAATACATTTTCTATACATCTAGGTATTTTCTATATAGAATGCGTGAGGAGAAGCATCTGGAGGCGAGAGAGAGAGAGAGAGGTGTGGTTGTGTCCGTTGTTTGTCGTTTTCTCTGCAATTTTAAGAATTAACAATCGTCTTAATTTCATCTTTATCTTTAATTTCATCCCGGGTTTCAAAATTTCGGAGTACAAAGTTTGCATAATCGCTGAATAATGCAGACAAGTTACAGACGTGTCCCGTCTCTCTCACTGTTATCGCCAAATGCAGATTATATACTAATTACAAAGGCTTGCTGGAAACAAAACAGTGACAGGAAAAACAAACCAAAAACAACAACCAAAAACCTCCCCGAGCCGTTTAAGCAAATCAAATGAAATACACAACATATGGTAAAACTGTGCGGGGGGGGGGGGGGGGGGGGGGGGGGGGGGGGGTGATCATGCTATCACAAGTGAGGATGCTATCAAGACATGTATGTAGCTAATAAGATTAATCAACACAAAAAAGAAGGGTGTGTGTGTGTGTGTGTGTGGGGGGGGGGTTATCCATGCAGTATTTCTGAGAGGCAGACATGATGGCAGTAATAATGTCCAAACAGGCAACTTGCAACACTTGAATGATAAATGGCACCGTCATCTTTTGCATTTTGCATTTTGCATCAGTTCATGTTGAGGTTCTCTGAGGGGGAAAGTGGGGATTTGTTGTCTGTGGCAACGACAGCGAAGAGGATGCAAATCAGGAGGCCATGGTGACTGTATGACTGCCGGAATGAGCGGGCGGAGCGTCCTCCAGACGTTTCCTTCCCCTCCTCTACTGGCCGTGCAGCCACTGCCGGCCGTCCCTACGCTGCTGGGAAGGTCTCCACAGAGGGAGCGGGTCCCCTAGCCTGGAGGAGCTTTTGATCGTCACTAAAGAGTGTGCATGAAACCACAGGCTTCTGTCTGGGTTTGGCGGGTGAGGCTGGAGCAGCCTAACATACTTCATGTCCGTGCTTATACATTTGTACTGACAGTGAGGAAAAACAACAGAACCTGGTGTTTCTACGCTTCATTTCTGGAATCCCCTGGGAGGGCAGAGGAGGCGCAGCAGCTGCAGCCTGCAGGCGGGGCTGCCTGCAGGCGGGGCTGCTGAGCCCCCCCCCCCTGTTAAACAGTACATGCTGTCACACAGATGAGGTGTGTCTGAGGAAGGTTACAGCTGGTGTGAGGATCTAAACAGTGCTTCGTCTCTTTGTCTTTGGTCCTGCGTGCTCAGCCTCAGTCAAGCCACTGCTGACAAACCATACCATCATGATCATAACTACAATCAACTGCTGAATAACACACAAACATCGGCGCAATTCTGATACAAAAATGGGAAGGGGGGGGGGGGGGATTGAGGGGGGTAGAACCTGCTCGGGATAACATAAGAATCGTATGTCGTATAATACACATTTTGAACCCCATCTGGTGGCAGACGCTGGCACTGAGTCACCTGAGTGAACGCTGCTGCAGCACTGGGCTCTCTGCATCTGGATCTGTGTGTGTGTGTGTGTGTGTGTGTGTGTGTGTGTGTGCGTGTGCGTGCGTGTGTATCTACAGTTTTCTTCAGTACATTTGTAACAAATCCGCAACTCATGTCACACGTCTTCTCACGACTGTCTGGTCTCGCACTGACTCGACTCACTCCCTATCCCTTCATCTCTCCTCTTCTTCCTCCTCCATCTCTGCGCCACGTTCCACGTTTGCCCTCTCACATCGCTCTCTCTCTATCGCCCCCAGGGCCCCGTGCTGGAGCAGTTCCACTCAGGTGAGGCGGCTCGCTGATCCCACCAGACCTCACAGGAATAAATAAAAAGCAGCACATACACACAGAGGTTTCTGTTATCAACAGCATGGTTACCTAGAGTGCCTCTATTTATCAATGTTTCGAATGGAGACCTAGTGACAGTTTAAAAAGCACACAAACAAGCACGTCAATTAAAAACTCTGTAACACACATACACACACACACACCGTCATGAGCTCGTTCCAATAATGAGGCCGGCCGCGTGCTCCATACAGAGCAACGTGACGGGTTTTGCATAGCACAGTGTGGCCGCCGCTCGTTTTGGTTCGAGCAAAGTGCATGTCTGTGGTGCTTTGGCATAGTGTAGGAACAGCACTAGATATGAGCAGTAGTAAGGTAATGCAGCGTCGGACGCTCTGCTGGGCCCCTGGAGGCTGCCACCTGGCCGCTTACCTCGCCAGGTAAACAGCTCAACTCTGCTGCACAGCTGCTGCTGCCAGTCATAGGAATCATCTACTAGAGCGCGCGTCTCCGGTGTGCATATGTGTGTTACAGCAGATCACAATCACCATGTTTCACTAGGCAGCATCTCTCTCTCTCTCTCTCTCACACACACAGCAAAAGTATTGCTTCATTTGTTTTTTGGCACCTCTCCTGCAAAGACAGCCTCCCATTCCGAAGCAGGATGTCCTGCTCCTTTTTTTTTTTGTTTGTTTTGTTTTGTTTTGTTTATCCCCAGCCCGCTGTCGACCCTCTATACCAAGCATGGACATTATGCATACGCTTTCCCATGTAACCCCTGCAGCATGCGCCAAAACCCTCTAAAGCAGCAAGGGTCCAAGCATGAGGGGGTTTGAGGAAGCTCCAGGGAAGCCACTGAAAGTAAGTCTCCTACTCCAAACCAGCACCAGCAAAAACAATCTGCAAGAAAAAAACAGAAGAAATCACAAGGGGGCATTAAAATATGAGGTAACACATTTAGGTCCCTCCCTAAAATCTACCTGAATGATGCAAATAGTTCCTCCGTGCCCAAGACAGTATGGATGGATTGGTAAGAGGTAAACGGAACCATCCAGTAAACACAATCTTAAGCTTCCTTGCACTTATACATCAGATTGATTTTACATTTCAACTTGATGGATGGGCTCGTTTCACAGAAACTGGCTCACCTGAGGCCAGCAGGTGGCGTGGTGGGCTCTTACTAGAAGTTGCCTCCCTCCAGTGAGAACTTGGACAGGGCCACCTGCAGCTTGTGGTGCTCCTCTTCTACAGCCTGCAGCAGAAAAATCAATATCGCCTTAGGAACTGCGGACAGACACTGGCATTCCCATCTCCACTCTCTCTCTCTTTCTCACACACACACAAAAACAAGAGCGCACACACGGACACAAAAGCACGCACTCCAGCCTCCTCCTCTTAACATCCCCTCTTCGTCTCCCTCGCCGCATCTCTGACACATCCCATTGCGAGCGCTGGACATAATGGCCATTTTCAGAAAAGTCCAATTTCACGAGGCAATTTTGGGCCGAGCAATAACAGCGGTGGTTAAATGCTTTTTCTATTCTCTGGTTTCTCTTTGTGCCATTTTGGCCCCATTTGTCCACAGTGTAGCAGACCTCGCTCCTTACTTAAGTCATCCTCAGTGAAATGTCCAACTGTGTGGCTTTTTCCACTCCACTCCCATCTTTTGTAAGGTCTCTTCTTCATCGGGGGGCCTGTCATACTGTACCCCCAGCACACTCCCAGCTTCTCTCTCTCTCACTCTCTCTCTCTCTCTCTCTCTCACCTGAAGCCTCTTTATCTGCTCCTGGAGAACGTGGAGTCTCTTGCACACCTCCTCCATCCTCTCCTGGGACAGCACCAGGGGTGCGCTGATGCTGCGCTCCTCCTCGCCCTTCATCTCTGCTCCTTCCTTTTCGCACGTGCTCTCGCCCTCCTCCTCTGCTCTGCGGTCTGGGGGCTGGCTCTCTGTGGGCGGCGGGGACGCGGGTTAGAGGCATCACAGTGAGTCAGTAAATCCAGACTGAAGTGCCTCCTGGACATAAGCCAGGTCCTGGCAGTGCTGAATTGCACTGCAACATCGTTTTACCGTATAATAGGTGAACTAACCCTGGGGTTTGTGGAAGAAGATAAGACGATTACTTCATAAAACATAGGTCTACCTGCTGCATGGACAGACAGTATAAATGTGCTGATTTGGAGCTATTTTCAGCACGTCTATGCGTGTGAACGCGTTGAAAATGAGCACTAAATCAAACAAAAAGTAACATTTAAAAGAGTCAGGCTGGAGGCCTTCACCCTATGTGGGCAGGAAGTCCATGCCACAGATTAAGATGATGGAATTTAACATGCAGTTTATGGGGAAATAGTTGTACAGTACACATTGGAAATGCCCCTTCTCACTTATTTGCCTCTCTGGTAAACATGTGTGGAACCAGACAGGAAACAACTAACTGCAGCATCTCACCTGTGGACTGGAGGCTGTCTACTTCCAGACCGGGTCTGTCTGACTGCTCGTCTCCGTTCTCCTCCTCAGGCTGTGAGTGGACCGACAGGCTGATGCTGCCCACCAGCAGCCTCTTCAGCGACATGACTGGCACAGGACGCCGACACATTAGACCTCAGACAACCCCTTAAACTGGCACGTCTGTGTGTGTGTGTGTCTGTGTGTGTGTGTGTGTGTGTGTGTGCGCCTCCTTTACCTTCATCCAGAGCGCTGTTGGCCACCTTCTCCTGATCGCCGCTGTTGGAGTGGCCGATCAAGTCGAAGCCTTTTTCTGACAGGAAATCAATCAGCCTGTGCCTGGGGTCTGAGGACTTGTCATCAGTCAAGCTGTCCTTATCTCGATCTACCGACACACACACACACACACACACACACACACACACACACACACACACACACACACACACACACACACACACACACACACACACACACACACACACACACACACACACACACACACACACACACACACACACACACACACACACACAGGCCAGAATCAAGTTGGTGGGTGCTTTGAGCGATGTCTGACAAAGAAACCTTTGTGCCTTTTTTTTTATTATTCAGTGTCAAGCAGACATGAAAAAAAATCTAAAAAATAAAGAAAAGAAAAGAGTGCAATCTCACCGCCGCCGCTTTTCAACCCCCCGTTCTCAGTGGGGCTCAGCGGAGGATTCAGCCTGACGGAAAGAGAATGACAAAAGAAATGAGATGTTTGGAGACGCGTGAACTCTGGCAGGGCGGGCACAGAGCAGGGCGCCCCGTCGACAGAGGACTAAGCAGACGCACGCACACACACACACACAGACACGCACACACACACACACACACACACACACACACAGACAGAGATACGTACGTGGAGGGACTAAGCGGGGACCCTCCACTGACAGAAGGCAGCGGCAGCCTCACGGGGGCACCCATGGGTGCGCTCTGCTTCAGGTCGTCCACCGCCACCTTTATCACGTCGGTCCAGCTGTGAAGGCACACGGAGGCACATCTCATCACGTACGTCCCCAAACCAGCACCTCCAGCCTGTCTGTGCGCTCCTCTCTCTCGCTCTTACGTTTTCCTCTCTCCCACCGACTGGGCCACCAGCTCGTAGATCTGAGCACCGCTGTCCCAGGTGAAGATCACGTAGAAAGCCTTCCGGTCTGAGGGGGGGGAGAGACGGGTCAGTGGGACAGGCTCAGGAACGATGGGGGCGGTTATGTTCTGCCCCATAAGTAGTACCTGCCCGACTCCACTCAGCTCTCTTCTGGTGGTCGGGTCGAGCCGAGCCGAGCCGGTACCACATACACAAACAGGGCATTTGTCTGTGACCCGCCTCCTGATTTGCATTCTACGGCGTGTGTGTGCGTGCGTGCGTGTGCGTGCATGTGTGCCAGGCTGACCTGTGGCCACCTCCCGCAGGAACACGGAGTCCAGCTTGATGATGGGGCTCAGCATCTGCTTGCCCTCCTGGACGGCGATGGTGCTCTTGCTCTGACACTTGAGGACCATCTTGTCGTCCTGGCGCTGCAGCAGCACCAGCAGGTCCCCCAGCAACACACACTGCACCTCTGCCAGGTCACACACACGCTTAGAGACACTAGATCTAGCCACTCCTTTCAACTGCTTTACCTCTGATCTTACATAAAAATTTCACTTATTGTTTGACAGAGTGTCTTCATATAACAGAACTCGATCAGCTGGGAAAACAGAACAAAATGTGCTTTTGGTCACAACAAGTGATGCTCTGACTCAGTTCTGCACCACCTACACCAGACTTTCTGCAGTCAAACTATTTGGAAAGTGCTCGACCATCACCAAAAATTTAACACCTCATAAAAAAGTGATCATGACTTCTCAATACTTTTTAAAGGGCCTTCCTTCAGCGTTTAATACCTAGGTCTCTGCGGACGTCCTGGTTTCAGAGTCAAATGAGCTCAATGAGTTACAGTGAGGTTTGCCACTGAAATAAATATAAAGTGAAGAAAGAGGAAGTGCAGGGGTCGATGAGCTCTCAAGACAGTAACTGTCTGCACTGCAGCTGGACTTCTCTTTTAGCAACCTTGAATTTGCATGTTGAAAAGGGGAAATAAAAACAGAAATGATCTATACTAATATTCAAATGTATTGATCTTAATGTGGATGCATCATTTTTTACTCAGTGTGTGTGTGCATGTGCACTTATTAATCCCTTTCCTGGAGAAGCCTGCTGTCATATGGCATGTATAATATCCCGACCAAAAGACAAGTTCAGTTGTTCTAGAATTATCAGCTGAACACGGGATGGTCACAAGCTGGTCCAGCTAATGTCTGTGAAACGTTCATACTCGTTTCTGCTGCACGACAACCGAGCAAACGTGCACACACACAGGATTTACCAATGGCCTTCTCCTTGGTGACTTTCCAGGTCAGGGGCCCTTCATACAGCATCTTCTTCTGCGTCAGGTCGATGTTCTGAGAGCCAGACAAAATAGGGTGGGGGGGTGAGAAAAGAGGAGGATGTGCAACAGGGCGTGCAGACGGAGGCTGCTGAGAGGAGCCCTACCTTGTATTCAGTGTACAGATCATTACTGGGTTTGAGCCCCGACGTGTCCAGTTTGCGCTGGTAGTCCTTCAGAGTCTGGAAACAAGAAAAGAAGGGATGGGGAGGAGGGGGGAGGGAGGAGGGAGGAGGGGAGGAGGTGGGAGGTAGGAGGTAGGAGGGAGGAGGGGAGGAGGGGGTCAGGCAGAGCGAGGCTCTGAAGTCAAAGCGCTCTAACAAGCACAGACCTGCAGAGGGCTGACGATGAATTCACCAGACAGCAATTGGTGCTCGATCACAGAATAAAGTGCTGCTGAGAGATGAGTGTGTGTGTGTGTGTGTGTGTGCGCGCGTGTGTGTGTCTCACCAGTAGGTTCCCCATCACTTTGACCTCCTCATTGACATGGTTGAGGATCTTTCGGCAGCACTCGGCGCTCTGCTGGATCTTCTCCTTCTCCGTCAGGTCGTCTGAGTGGAGGCAGGAAAAAGAGAGGGACGTGAGGGAAAGTCTGAGCCAAACCTGAACAAAGTCTGAACAAAGAGGGCGCACACACACACACACACACAGGCACAGCTTCAAAGTGATTTAGATAGGGACATGAACAGTGGCTTCAGATATACACAAATCCCCTTAGTAACACTTACTCCAACACACAGATATATAGGCACTTTGAAACTGCAGGTGTGTGAAGCTCATTCTGGAACTTTTAGGATGCGATGCATCTTAAATGCATCCTAACACAACACAAAGCACTTGGTGAACAAGATAGAGATTAAAGAGAGCCTTATACACACTTATATACACACACACACACACACACCTGTGTTCTTGGCAATGTTCTCCAGCAGCAGTGGGTATTTGGTCAGTCTCTGCATCTCCACTGGAATGATGTCCTTGAGCTGCAGCCTACGGCACTGGGGTTTACTCTCTGCCTCCTGGGGTGAAAAGACACACACACACACACACACACACACACACACACACAGGTCATGTATGCACCTGCTTAACTGATTTCTTGCCCGTTAATGCAGCCAATTTTTCCCATACCCTTGAGATTTTCTTCTTGGGCAACTGTGTATGTGTGTGTGTGTGTGTGTGTGTGTGTGTGTGTGTGTGTGTGTGTGTGTGTGTGTGTGTGTGTGTGTGCGTGCGTGTGCGTGCGTGTGCATGTGTGTGTATGGTACCTGTATGAAGGAGTTGAAGCGTGGCTCTTTCTTCTGCCTGCTCTTGATCTGGTCCAAGGCCCATGACTGGTGACTGCAGAACCGGGCTGTCAACTTCTGGAACCACTCCCCCTCTGTTCCCTCGAACTGGAACACACACACACACACACACACGCACGCGCACACACGCACGCACACACACGCACGCACGCACGCACACACGCACGCACACACGCACACAGACACACACACACACACGCACGCAAACAAACACACACACACAAATCAACACAGTGTTATTACTGGCTAGAAAAGGAAGAGAGGCAGACAGACAGATGAGTGGAGAGCAGAGCTGTGAAAGGTACAGAGTGAGGAGGGACATCTCGTGTGATGCTGTGGCCAATATTCTACTTTTACACTGCTTTAAATAAATCAAACAGTTCCTGCCAAGTTTAGTTTCATGATGTCAGCTGGTATGGCTGGGAGAATTCCTTAAAAAGAGAAACAGGCTGATTGGGCGCCTGGTGACTCACTCTGTTGAGAACAGTTGTGCTGATGGATCTGACGATGAAGTTCTCCTCCAGGCGCAGCTTCTTCATGTTCTCGTAGAAGTTATCTGGAGGAGCACACCAACAGTTTGCTTTTCTCACAGAGCGAGCGAGGCTGCTTCCGCTGTCACTACTGATTAGTCACAGAGGCGCTGAATGAGGCCAAACGTTCTGGGCGAGATGAGCACGTGTCTGGCACTCACAGTGCATTTCAAAGATGTCGTCCAGGCTGGGGAAGATGGTGGCCAGCTCGGTGGCGGTCAGCAGCTCCTCCCTCTCCAGGGGCTTGGAGAAGATCGTCTGGAGGACACTGAGCATCCGCACATGGGCATGCTCGGTGGCAAATAACTCTGTGGAGACAGGGGGGGGGTAAAAGGTTGACATACTGAGGGAGAACCAGGAGCTCATCCACAGATAGATAGATAGATAGATAGATAGATAGATAGATAGATAGATAGATAGATAGATAGATAGATAGATAGATAGATAGATAGATAGATAGATAGATAGATAGATAGATAGATAGATAGATAGATAGATAGATAGAGATAGATAGAGATAGATAGATAGATAGATAGATAGATAGATAGATAGATAGATAGATAGATAGATAGATAGATAGATAGATAGATAGATAGATAGATAGATAGATAGATAGATAGATAGATAGATAGACAGATAGATAGATAGACAGACATAGATATACATGGATCGAGTGGTTGATAGAGCAATAGAGATACTGTAGAGATTGAGAGTGATGGAGATACAGAGTGTGACAGACTTGCAACCGGGACAGTGACTGTTCTCCTCACCGTTGATGACCTCCTGCCTCTTGGTCTCCCTCTTGCTGAGGCTGGACAGGGCGTCGGGGGAGGCCTGCTCCCTCCAGTTGGGCGGGTCCTGCTCGAACTCCAGCAGCCGCGGGTCCACCTCCTCCAGCTGCGGGGAGGGGCTGGTGGGGGAGTGGCCGGGCCCCTCGGGAGCCAGAGGCGGTCCATCCGAACTGAGGAGGGAGACAGGAACATTTAGACCAGGTGTGCGGGGCGACTCCAGCTCCAGCCAGGAGGCTGTACCAGGAGCTGACACGCAGCCTGGAGGAGACGGCTGCTCCTCGCTGGCTGTGGAGCAGCTCCAGTCCTCCACGTCTGCTCGCACTGCCGGAGCCGTGCAGCGGGGTCGTCCCAGGACTGGATAGTGCGGACAGGCCAGAAAAGCCTTCCATCAGCGGCCTGTTGTGGCTCCTACAGTGGCGAGCACAGCCACACATGAACAGCAGCAGCTCCTGCTTCTGATGAACACTCCTCTGCACACTCAGCACCAGCTACTGGCTGCTCACACTGACAAATACACCGTAACGACTGAGGCAAACTGAGGCTCACGGTGCTCCTCAAGAGGCCGCGCACTAACCAGCATATGATGGACTTCTTATGACTGAATGAATCCCCTTAAATCCATACGTAAGCAATGTTTTAGGTCCAGCTGGTGGTAAGACACTCCTGGGCTGTGCCCTCACAGTAAACTGGGTTAGGGCTGCAACAATTTCTGCTGCCGATTAATCCGTCAATTATTTTTCTGGGTTAATCGATCAGTTGATTCAGACGTTAAAAGGTCAGAAACAAAAGCCTGTCAAACTTACATGTTGTGATGGAGGATTCAGAAAGACAGGAAGTATTTCAACTGATCACTTTCTCCCTCATCTAAACATACTCAAAAATACTCTGTGAAAGCTCAAATCGCCTGATCGATTATGAAAATAATTGTGTTAATTGTGCAATTAATCAACTAATTGTTGCAGCTCTGTGCAGGGTCTCTAAAATCAGCAAAATAAACAGCAAAGTTCTCTTAAAAATCCTCCAGTGAAGCGGGCTTCAGCTGGGACGGTCCCGGGCTGCTCTGCAGTCTGGAGTCAGATCAGCAGCCTGCTCAGCAGCACGCAGCGCTGCACGCTGCAGAGCCACCCCCCTGCAGAGCCACCCCCCTGCAGAGCCACCCCCCTGCAGACACACAGGTCTGACCTGTCGCTGGCAGCCAGAGCCGCCTTTAACTGGAACTCAATCCCTGTCGGCGGCGGAGCGGCTCCATCACTCCAGGCAGGCCCGTCAATGCCCAGCCAGCAGAGCCGTCACTCACATTGATCCCTCCAGTCCAGCTGCCCAGGTGACTGAGAGCCGGAGAATCACTGTCTAATGCAAATATCAATTGAAATGTCCTCTCGCCTGCTGCCTAGCAGCCCCGACAGAGTCCGCTGGATTTACTCACTCGATATTACAGGACCCGACACAGGGGAGATGGACTGAGGCCGCCTCATCCACTCTCAGTGTCACTGCAGCACCTGTTTACACTCCACTGATAGTTCAGCTACTTCTCTCCTGCTGCTTCAAGCCTGTGGTGCAGCACCAATCCATACACTTTGATTATTTGTTTCTATCTACTTTCCTACACACATACGGTATCTCACAGAGGTGAGTACACCCTTTACACCCTTGTGGTGAATCCCTAACCGTAGCCCTGCTATACAAGCTGTACACGGACTGCTTCAAGTTACATTAATGCATCATTTTTATAGCGTTCTACCATGAAAAGATGTAAAATATTAGTTTTACAGTTACAGTTTTCAGTTACTAGTTCTACAGTTTTCTGATTGTACTTTCTGTTGCATGAGTCACACAGTATCTATCTATCTATCTATCTATCTATCTATCTATCTATCTATCTATCTATCTATCTATCTATCTATCTATCTATCTATGTCACTCATTTGGGGACTGTGGTCCTGAGCGGTCAGTCTGCCCCTGCTGTGCACGCGTCCACTCAGGCAGGCAGTGAGAGGGGGTTTGTCCATCTTACGGATGGAGGTGCTGGGGGGTGAACACGGCGGGTGCTGAGGCGATGGAGGAGGTGGAGGTGGAGGAGGACGGCGGCTGCAGGTCCACGTCGCTACGGGAGCGAGACTGTTTGGCCCGGGAGGAGCCGCGGCGGCGAGAGGAGTGGCGGTCCACGCGGGCACTCTCGCTACGGCCCACTTTCCTACTGCAGGGAGGGAAGGTGAGGGAGAGGATTGTGGGGGGAAGGGGGGTGAGGAGTGAAGGGGGACAGGTGTGTAGGGGGAGAAGGAAACGTGGAGAATGAAGGGTGGAAGGAGGAAACGGATGAAGAAGGAAAGTGGGGGGGGGTCAGGGTGAGGTGCACTCAGCATGCACACAGAGTGGGGTTTATCAGGAGGGTCCAGAGGACGATACAGAGAGGAGACGTTAAAAAGTGGGGGGAAAAAAATCATCAAGAGACAGAGAAAGAGAGAAAATGAGAGAACGTGCAAAATGAATATGCATGGCATACAGTATGACATGCATTTTACTGGGTAGACAGTTGAATGTTAAAGAGTATGCTGCATATTACTGTACTGTAGACATGGTATTGGATTTACAGGCAGCCAGTGTACAACAGTGAGTTGAGTAGCTTTACTTTGCCTCTACAAGACATCCGTCCACACAGCGTCCACTAAACAGTCAGGACATCCAGCTCTCTCTACCTCCTTCACCAGCAGGTGCATCATACTTAGCCATATGCCGCCTCTGTGTTATGCATCAGGAGAGCTGTGTGTGTGTGTGTGTGTGTGTGTGTGTGTGTGTGTGTGTGTGTGTGTGTGTGTGTGTGTGTGTGTGCGTTCAGCCTAAGGCCTGAGGCGTGTCCGTGACTCTGTCAAGGCGCTGACACCCACCTTGTCTTGCGCCTGTGAAAACACGGGACACCACACAGTTACTGGGCCGGCCTCCAAACGCACCCTCGCAGGCCACAGTGACAACCACAACAACATGCATGTGCAAAACCCCCAACATTGTGCTGAACAGGTCGGAGCACCCCGTGTACGAGTACAGCATGCCAAACAAGCCCCCTGGAAGGAGACGCAACCACACAGACGGCTGAGGTAAGCGGGACAGAGGACGGGCCCTGGCCACAGGACACGCACACACACACCTGGAGAAGCACACAGGGCGGGCGACAAAAAACACTAGGACACATCATTAAAACAACACACCCTGGTTGCAAAGAAAGCCGGAGTTCAACTAGGTGAATTCAACTGAAAGCGCAAATACACTATCATCTTCCTGCGGTAACATTGTGCTTTGTGTGATGTTGATGCCAGCAGCATGTTTCATATGTCGGGACAGGAGCAATGAACTGCACAACAGATGGAAATAGAGCTGCAACTCATTAACCCATAAAACCTCAAAGTTTTGATGGCTGATTAATTGATCTAAGCAATTACCTACGTATTTTCTGGTTTCTTTAGTCCTCTATGGCAGAAACCTTTAGAAACAGACCCTGAGTTTGGGTCACCCACAGGTGTATGAACATGTGAAGGATGCTTCTATGCTTCTATAGTTTGCAGCTTTGTAGTTCAGACAAATTATTGCATTTTGAGTTCCAGTTTTTCTGTGACCAGGGTGGTAGACAGCAGCACTAAATATGCAGAGTCCAGTTACTCTCCCTAGCTGCAGACACGTTTTAAAGCTTCAGCTGAACCTAATGACATCAAGCATCATCTTAAGTTTCTGAATCTTCCTACTGAGCAGAGAGGCCACCCAACTCGGACAAACACAGAGGTCTCGGCCTGGGAGGATTCACCAGCCTGCCGCACTACCTCTGCCTGCATCCGGTGAGAACAACGAGCCTGTTAGAAACCGTACAAGACATCACAGATATGCAACAGAAACTGCAACAAAGCTCTGTGGACAAGTAGGGAGGACAGACGGGCCAGAGAGGAAGAGAGCACACATGCCTGTTGAGAGGAGAGGACAGAGAGAGAGAGAGAGCGAGAGCGTGAGGGAGGGGGAAGGCAGAGGGGGCCGGAGGGGAAGGTGTGGGGGGGGGGTCCGTGTTCACCTCAGCGAGGCTCCGTCTCACAGCTGCAGGCTCTGTTAGGCAGCGAGCGGCAGGCAGCAGGACACAAGCTGGCACACAGCAGGGACAGACTGCTGGGGGAGTCTCACCACGCTCCCCCAGCCGGAGGGCTTCAGACACCTTTCACTCCCCCCTCCCTCCCCCTCCTCCTCCTCCCCCTCCTCCCCCTCACCTGGCCTTCAATCAATGCTGTCTTATACACTAAAGCCAGTCTGGCTCTAATCTGATTACAAATATCTAATCCTGTTATTTCTCACTGAGCCACTCGCGAGTGGAGTTGTTATCTCGCTACTGCGTTTTGTCTGGCTTTCGTCACAATCTACATCCTCTTCACCTTTCTTTCTCCGGGTTCTCCTCCGTGGGGGTGTCGCTGGGGGAGATGACCTCCCCGACGACCAGCCCGCCCCCCAGGCTGATGGGGGAGACGTCACCCCCGTCCGACAGGGTCTGAGGCTCCAAGCGATTGCTGGAGTGGCCTGAGGGATTAGAGGAGGGGGAGAGACGTGTTCCAGCACTGTGAAAATAAACCTTAAGACCATAATGTACCAGTATTTACACATAACTCCATGTTTATTAGGCTGTTACCAGTGCAAAAGCTCAAACAACTTCAACTTGTCCATTTGAAAACCCCAAAAAGATGTTTCTATGTTTATGTTTCAATGATCATCATCCTCATCTGAAGGTCGAAACAATTCCATTGTGTTAAGATGCAATGAGCATAAAGGCCATAAACTAATCTGTTGTGATTTTACAAGCCTTCACAAACTAATGCAGAATAACAGAATACTGCCAGTTGTTGCTGTACCCCCCCCCCCCCCCCCACCACTGGATGCTGAAATACCTGCCCTCCCCAGTCCCTTGTGTGTGTGTGTGTGTGTGTGTGTGTGTGTGTGTGTGTGTGTGTGTGTGAGTGTGTGAGTGTGTGTGTGTGTGTGTGTGTGTGTGTGTGTGTGTGTGTGTGTGAGTGTGTGAGTGTGTGTGTGTGTGTGTGTGTGTGTGTGTGTGTGTGTGTGTGTGTGTGTGTGTGTGTGTGCTCACCCTCGCTGTGGGAGGACTCGGGGCTGATGATGGTGACCGGGCTGTTGGCTGCTCCGTCGCAGGCCTCCAGCCCGGGCTGGGAGGCGGGGCTTCCTCCGGTGACGGCCTTCTTGGGGAGGGACGGGGCCGTGGAGTCGGTCAGCGAGCTTCGGCTAGGTGCCGTCGCCTTCCGCTCCAGGCTCAGCTTGTCTGCTGGGGGCGAGCCGGAGAAGCACAGGATGAACAGAGCGCAACAGGGAGAGCAGGGGGTCTGGAGGACGAGACCCACACACACTTCAACCGGTGCCACAGAGACAGAAACACACGCAGAGGGATGAGTACAGTGTGGTGCAATCGAGGCTCTGTAGGTTAGTTCAGTTCCAGAGGAAACCCCAGGACCCTGCAGGCCCAGACGTGTGCAGGATCTGCAGACTATGAACCACCCTGAGACACAGAATCAGCTACATACAACCCACCTCCCCTCCTAGTTTGATCAGAGACATGCAGATGGAGACATGCGTATGGGGAGATTAGTAAGGACGTGATCATTCTACAAGTAAACGTTCGGGTGGGGGTTGGTGGTGGGGTGTGTGGTGGGATGGGTGGAGGGGTGGGTGGTGGGGTGTGGGGGTGGGGGGGGTCTGTGGACGGCTAGTACCTCCGTCAGGCTCCGTTTTAGGTTTGACCTCAGCTGCAGCAGGAAAGAATACAACATGTTCTCACATCCGTTCACATCGATTTACAGTTAAATATGCATTTAGATCATGGGTATGTTCAAGTATGCTCAGAATAGGTCAACAACAATGAAATACACATGATCCCATGGAAGACGGGCTGCAAGGCAGATACGTACTGTTGCTTCCGATCCATGGGATGCCAGGGAACACCCCCCTGGGCTTGGCCTTGGTGGGCTCATCCTTCTTATTCTGGACAGACGGCACCGGTGAGGTGAGAGTGAGAGAGAGAGAGAGAGAGAGAGAGAGAGAGAGAGAGAGAGAGAGAGAGAGAGAGAGAGAGAGAGAGAGAGAGAGACGATCGAATTAGAGCAATCAATTCAATGTAATGGTTCAGTTAAATGAGATCTGAGTGTTGATGGCTTCCCATATGAGTGACGCTTGCTCACCTTAGCCAGCTTACTCCTGAAGAAGCCTCCCCTGGACTTCTTACTGTCCACTGCCCTGGTCTTCACGCCTAGGTACTTCATGTAGGAGGCCACCGCTTGGAAGATGGACTGGCTGCGAGGGACAATGGAAGACAGGTTTCAAACAGTCATCATCTGGAAGTGTTTGTCTCTATACCTGTAGCCTGGAATTAAACTTTGAATACTGTGGTATTATTGTGGTAAAAAAGCACCGTTACTCTCTCACAAATGTATCTGTCCTGTGTGTCTCTGCATAGCTGCTGGTGTTCATCAGTGATGTGCAAATGAGGGAGGAGCGAGAGGATGGACGAGAGGATGGGCAGAGGCAGGAATATGAGACGAGGGAGGAGGACAGAAAGATGAAGGAGGAGGAGGAGGAGGAGAAAGAGTTGATGCAAACTGGGAGGAGAGAAAAATATGATAGTTGAACACATGGAAGGAGAGAGAGAAACAGGAGAATTTGGGGGGGTTTAGAGGGAGGGGTGGAGGGATGGAGGGAGGAGACTCAGGGGACGTCCACAGAACAAAAGTGCAAGTGTCACGGATCACCAGTCGGCACAGCGTTTTGCGGTGCGCGCTGTCGGAATATATCGACTGCAACAGAAATCTTTAATGGTAAAGGTCGAGATCTGCAGAGCAAAAAGCATCTCTGAAAAAACAAACAAACCGTGCAGGGCAGATCTTTAAAAGAAAAACACTGCGCAGCACATTTATCAAGAAGTTAAGAGCTGAGGAATTCACCCCGGCACAAAAGTACAGAGATGCACTTACAAGAGGACTTGTAATGGTGTATATATGACTACAAAGTGTTCCTATGGGGAAACTGATGAGAAAAGATGCCTGAGTGAGCCTTCACTGCACACGAGCCGGTATGCAAAAATGTTGTGGTCTGACCACACCCAGATTCAATAAGAGCATGCAAAGAGGAAACAATGCCCCGTGTGTGCAAATACACACTAACCTCATGGAAACATTTTCAACTTTAGCGAAAAGGACTCACCATTTTTCCTCGTCCGAGACAATGTTGGGTCTGAAAGAAAAGAGACATCATGTGAGAAATGACAAAACTGAAGTGCAGGCAATGAAAGTCATCGGGCTCTTCACCTCTTCCGTTTAAGTAGCATTTTTCCTTTCTCTCGCGCGACTGATTATGGAGTCTGTTTTCGGCCGGTGGAATCTGAAGCGACTGAGCTTTTCTTGACTCAACTCGAAGCTGAACGATGTGTTGTTTTGTTCAGAGCGCGAGCTATTGAACATATTCTAAAATGTGCAAAAAGGAGGCAGGAAATTAAGGAAAAAAAAAAACGAAACGAACGATCAAAAAAGTCGAAGATGCATCAAAAGCTGCACCTGTGCGCACTCTACCAAATGAACTCAAATAAGTTTGCACTCTAGAAAATCTGCAAGAGACAAAGTCAAAGCAAGTGTGGAAGAAGCTGCTGTGGGCTGCTCCGTCTGGCTGCTGCGCTCGTCTAACAATCACAAACAGGCCAGCGCGGCGGAAACGTCTATTTAAGCCTGTTATTGTCTGATGCAACACGCAGGCAAGACTGTGGAAACCGGACACTCGTGTTTTGCTGTGAACATAAAAAGGGGGGAGGGCTTTCCCCGGGATTTCCCTGCACAACCCAATCAAAAGGTCCGGCTGCCTCACTCTTCATCAGCGGGGAGACCAATGAGAAACAGCTGGGGCGAGGTCACCACGTCTGCGGTCGAATCCAGGGAGAGGAGGAGGAGGAGGAGGAGGAGGAGGAGGAAGGGGTGACCGGGTGCAAGAGTGTGGGAGAAGTTTGAAGAGTGAGGGGAATAGAGACGTGATTGTCGATGGGGATGAATAGAGTGGAAGTGAATGGATCACTTGTTGGAGACAAGGCTCCGAGTGTGAGGAAGAGGAAGCCGTCATGTCTCTCTTTCTATCTCCTCCAAAGCTGCTGCATCTCTTCTGCTTTTTGTTGTTCTTCTCCACTCTCTCTCAGTTCTGACAGGATGAAGTTAGCCACTCTGCAGCCTGCCCCCCTCCCCCTGGTACCCCCCCTCCCCTCCCCTCCTCCTCCTCTGTCTACCTGACTCACTTCTTCTAGCTGAGGAGGACACATTGGAGTTGGCCACGGGGTCAAGGATAGATTAACTCTCCCCCACATCTCTCGCTCGCTTCTCTTTTGACCGCGGTCCGGAGGGCAGCCGCTCTCCAGCATCGATAACCCTCTGGCCCTTCCTCTCCTCTCTCATCCCTCCCTCCCTCCCTCCTTCACTCTATCCCTCCCTCCAGTTGGCAGAGTGCCAGAGCGGAGCCTTCCTGCCAGCGTGGCACTCCGGACTCCATCTTTTCCCCTCTCTCCCTCTTCATTTCCTCCTCTGCTCTATTGTGCTCTCTCCCAATCGCTGTTCCCTCTCCGGATGTCGGCTCCAGCGGCTCTACGGTTTTCTCCGTCTCTCTCTGCGTTTGCCTCTCCCAGCTTTGCACCCCGAGACGCTTTTGCAGAAGGTTTCTGCAAAGAAGCGACGGATGCGAAATGCCCGTTTGTTCTCTGACACACTGATCATCTTAGGTAATAGAGAGGAGACTTAAATGTTTTCCTCGTGGTCCAATTACTAGTGCAGCTTGCGTGCGTTCTGTAGTTTTGTTATGTGTGAAAATTGCATTTTTCCAACACTTATTGGTCTAATTTGCCCGATTTAGACAGTCTCTCAGAGGCTGAGAGAATGCACAGAAGGCACAGGGGCCTTTAGCTCCTACTTTACTTCCTCTGGCAAATCAAATTTAAAGCACTTTGTCATTGCAAGTGGGAATGGAACAGGGAGCCTTATTTTCTACAGTGGTCCAGCCTTGACCCAAAGCACCTTCATTTAAACCGCAGAGAGTCTCGATGGGTTTCTACAAGGCTGCAAATCTTTAGCTTCAAAGTGTGTGAAAGCACAAAACTCCTTGTGAGCCGCAGCTTATGTGTTTCTGTATGGAGAAATGGACACTTGAGACTCTTGAAATCGGACATGCCCATTTATTTTGTATTGCTGATTGAATTTTGTGAGTGTTGTGTCAATTCCAAACCTTGGCTGGGCTTTTCTTTCATTTCGGGCCTGGCAATGCTTGAATGGAATACTCATCCTTGTTCCCTGGTGCTGTCATAGAAGCTATGAAACACCAGTTTCATCATCCATATTACAGATTGCAGCACGTTTCTGCACAGATCTGGCTTTACTCTAATTGGCTGCCTTGCCTGTCACTCACATGAATCATCACGTGACTCCATGCTTCTTCCTAAATAACGTAGCTTAGCAACTTTCCCAGATGCATATTCATCCAGCCTCTTATGTTTGTGCCAAAATCAGAGGAGGAATCACTGAACTCACCAGAGAGTGCTGCCTCATAGTTACATGCCGTCATCTACTGGTAAAGTTATGAACCAAAGCCAAGGTAAAAGTGTGTTTTTTTTTCACTCCAAGTCTCCTCAGTATTGCGTGGTGACAGGGATATAACCTGGGTCGACAGCAGCTTTTGTTCCAGGGTGAGGAGCAGAGATGACTGTAACTCACTGTGTCTCGGACATCTTGTCCAGCAGATTCTCGGCCACAGACTTCTCCTTCATCTCCATGGGGATGCGGTCGGTGGGGTAGTGATTCTCCACGTCAATCAGCTCCGCCTCATTGGGGGTCATACCCATCATCCTCTTCTGTCTGTGCAGGACAGAGCATTAAGATTAATACTGATGCAGCACGCAGACTCCCAGGTGAACAGAACAGACTGCTCGACGCATTAACTTCAAAATTCACACCACAAATGTATTCCTCCTATGTTCTCTGCACTGTTGACATTCACATCTTTCCTGCCTTTCTTGGTTTGCATTACTGAAAATATCGCTCCTGCTGTCTTGACTACACACTCTCATTTTCTGGTGCATCTAAATCCAGATGGGCAGCACTTCTCAAAGTCATTTAGTTCAATTAAAGAAAATACTAAACTATGGGGGAGAAAAACCGTGGAGGCGAGCTACAGCTGAACAGGAAAGCAGAGAAGAGCCGGAGATAACCTTTTCTTGTGTTCATGCACCTCTACCTTACGGTAAAAGCGTTCCAGCTGAGATAAATGTGCATCTGCCTCTAATAGAGAATACAGAGCCACTGTGTAAATAATAATAATAAAAAGAATGAAGTAATCTATAGGCAAGAAGATAGAATGATAATAACATTAATAATTGAAGTAAACAATGCCTTTCAGAGGTAGGAAAATGAGAGAGAGGATTATTTCCATATTGAGCATCAGCATAAATGTGAAAGATTTTACTGGAAAAAGAGCAGCAATAATGACTGGAATGCATAACAGAATGATGCATTGCCAGGGTTTTCAGCCTTTTATTTTCAGCCTTCTGAGCCATATGTTGCCCAAAAGATAAGGTGACAACAGACATGCATGTGCATATGGTTTGCAAAACCATATGCCATGTACAAAGAAAAGGTAATGTAAAAAGTGAGCATTAACTTGCTCACAAGAAACACCCACTGAGACCAAATATTTCAGCAAACAAGTATGTGGTCTTAATAATAAAGACTCTGCTCGACTGGCTGTTTTAGAGTTGAGAGCGGCTGAGAGTCTCACCTGAAGTCTTCCAGCTGTTTGGCCACTTCACCAGTCTGCAGGCTCTGCACCTCCTGGGCAAAACGCTTCTGGGTGTCATCAGGGAGCAGATCTGGACGGGTCCGGTCTGAATGAGACAGTGAATGAGTGAGTGAGTGAGTGAGTGAATGACACAGCAAAGGAATCACTATGTGGGGCTGAAGCAGAGCAAGTAAACACACTATGAAAATAACGTACCCAATTCATTGGCGACGTGAGGTGGTGTGGCCACTCTGAGAATCTGTGGTGGACATGAGACAAAACAGGCACCAGATAAGCAAGGAGAAGATGATGTATTTCAATATTATTGTATCATACTTTTTATGTATTCAATATACATATATGTATAAGATGTAGTCACTTTGTTAGGTGCAGCTAGCTACAGGTTACACAACTAAATCTTATGTCTTTAAATAACCCCTCAAAAGAGTGGTTGGAACTGTTTCTGCCGGGCCGTTGATTCAAATTAACGGTCGTTTTAATGGCGGCAGTTTCTGCCGTTAGTGGTGCAGTAGCTACATGCCACCACCAGGGGTCAGCTGAACACTAGAAATAAAAAAAAATAAATAAACAAAGGGTGGAAAAAATGTATGTTCCAAATGTGGATCAACATAGTGCCTTCACTGACATGAAAATAGCCACGTTTTTTTTGTCTTAAAAGTGAAGAGGGCTAACAGAGGATGGGTGGCTTTCCCACGGCCCTCACAGGAAGCTGCGAGGGTCAGACAGACGAAGAGACAGAGAGACGGAGCTAGTGACGGATGCAGACAGTGCACAGACAGAAGAGGAAATATCACTGAGGAGAGAGGAGAAGCCAGGTGCACGGGAATAATGGAGAAAAGGGGACAGGCTCTGCAGCTGCTCGGCGCAATAACGAGAAGAGAAATATTTACACTGCAAGGTTCTGCTGTTTTTCAACATTGATTTTTATATGACGTACGTGGCCAGTGGACACAACTCCAAAGCTCAGAATACAGAGAAACACAGAGAAAGAAACCACTGTCTTGTTTAACGGGGGTGGGGGGGTTAATCCTACAGTCCATCATTACAGGACCATTGAAGGCAGGACCATTATAAACATAAAACGAATAATTCAGGCCGTACATCATCTAAGACGGTAATAACAAAGCGATTCAAACAGCACAACGGAGGTCTTGAAACAACTTAAAAGCTGCAGCTAACTTTAGAAAAAGAGGGTATCAATGCCAATATCAAAACAATAGAAAGCACACTGTGTGTCGCTTGCTCCGTCAGGTGAGGAATCATCTTTCCCACTGACATCAACTCGTGACATTGACATCAACACTGCCCTTCTACCCATTTAGTTTTGTCGAGACGCTACAAGGACCTTTCATTGTATGTGGGCGCTCCCTGTGAACATACAGTACAAGGAGGAGAGCTGTCGTCTCCTTGACGTGCTTGTGTGTGCATTTGTTCTTAAGTTTGATGAAGTGAAACACTTGTTCGTGGTCATATTCGATCAATAAGTGCCTTCTTGTTTTATCAGGTAGGAAGTGAGAAATCACTCAGCGGTTAGATGTTAGAAGTGTGTCTGTGTGTGTATACACACATAAATATACATATATATAGACACACAAACACAACATATACATAATCTGTATATATATATTTGATATGATTAAATATTATGGTATTTAATTTCCATAATAATAATAATAATTTGTATAAAGTCTGTATTTATTTAACATGCATATATGTCTAAGATGTAGTCCTGACATTGACATCAACACTGCCCTTGCACCCGTTTAGTTTACACAAGTTCCTAAACTCTGGTCACAAGTTTGTGCATCCGCATCGAGCAGGAAATGCTCCGCGGTGAGTTACTTACGGCGCCCTTGTCCAAGAAAGTGTTGTAGAACTCCACAAACTGCTTCTTGGTCTCTTTGGAGCTGAGGGTCTTGAACAGGTCGGCGTGGAGGTAGCACAGCTGAGAGAGGCGAGACAGACAGGAGAGCGGTGAATTTCAATAAGCTCCCACTCCCTATGTGATGTGTTAGAGACTTGCAAAGCAAAAAAAAATAGTTTGGCATCACTGTGAAAAAGGTCACTCCGTCTGCTGATTCCTCAAAGTCAAGACGCTGTTCCACTTAATGAGGTATTTTCATCATAATGACAACACCTCATTGTCAGTCCAGCCATAATGAGAAACTTGCTAATTGATTCAGCACTATAATAACTGCCTTCAGTGTTGGATGGCAGACAGTCACGCAACACTGGAGCAGCATCTATGCTGCTTTTTAAACCCTTAACATATGTCCGCCTTGATTTAAAGGGGTCAAGTGATGGGTCGTGAATGCTGGCTGTAACAGGACCTGGGCGGGTCACAGTGTCTGCACTCAGAACAATAGGACATGCTATGGAATGGATCCACACACACAAAGGGATACCTGCAGGGAACACTGTGCTGTTGTGTATCCACCATAGAAGCTTTGGTTGATGACCACTTGATTTCATAATTCAATAACACAATGGTAATTTTTGTTGGATTAGATTACTACACATAGCGAAGGTGCTCAGGGTAATGAAATGCAGCAATGAAGCATGGTGGCACGGTGGGGAGCACTGTCACCAGAAGGACCCGGGTTTGATTCCCAGGTAAGTGTTCCTGTGGGGTCTGTCCCCCCTGTGTCCAAGTGGGTTTTCTCCAGGAGCTCCAGCTTCATCTCACTGCCCAAACCTGGGCTGAGCGGAGCCTATAAACTGCTCTTATATGTGTGAGTCTAGGGTGTATATCCTGCCTCTCACAGAGAATGACAAAAGTTGTTCATAAGCCATTTGTTGAGCTGTGACAATTAAACGTTTTGAAGAAATGTAAATGTAAATAAAAAATATATCTTATGGGAACAGACAGGAGTGAAATGTGAAATCATGAACTGTCGGGACGTGTTTCGCAGTGTATCTGAGGATACGAACACACACTACACCGCTACATCTGATCTGCACAGATTGTGAGGTGAATAAACCCAGGGAGTGTTTGTTCTCACCAGGGGAGCCGGGTCAAACTGCAGGATGACATGCTGCGTAAAGACCAGCAGGTGGGTGGGGTGCTCCTTCAGCTGGTCGATGCTGTTGAAATATGTGCACTGGTCGTCCACCGCCTGTGGGACCAGGGAGGGAGGGAGGGAGGGAGGAGGGAGAGGTGAGGAGAACACAGAGTCAGGGGACGGAAGTGGAATCGTAAAGGGAGATAATGAAATGGCGTCGGCCTGTTTGCTCACATCATTCAGATCGTTCTCGAAATCCTCATCCTCGGCCCCGATGATGCTCATGGCTGGGTTAGAGCACTGAGCCCCGAACACGCCCTGCTGTGGATAGAGAGAGAGAGGGAGGGAGAGAGAGAGGGAGTTGGGAGGGGATGGGGGAGGAGGAAAACGAGACAATTAGCAGAGATTACATGGTACACTTTGAACCGGTGGGTTCCCTCTTTGACATCCTGAGCCCCTGCTGGGCAGAGCCAGACTTGAAGCTGGGTTAGGGTTTTTTTGGGAAAGGGTGAGTTTCCAAACGGTGAGTGAATAACATCGAGCGGAAAGAGGGAAAAGTTCCCAGCATCCGATCCCACCTCCCCAAAAAGAGAGAAAGAGAGGGACAGAGAGACGGGCCCGTGATGTGCCATAAATGTCCTTTGAAGTAAGTATAATGACGTATTATAGCACATGATTACATCAGGTTTCGATATAGGAAACCAACTATGACGTGGGAAAGTACCAACAAAGTCTTGCGAATTCACAGCACGTAAAGTTGAGCTCAGTTGAAAAGAGGCGAATGGAGAAAGCACAGGTGCTCTTCCCCTCAGCTACATTAAACACTTCATTAAGGTGTTGGAATTAAGGTAGAGTGTTTAAAAAGCACTGCAGAACAACTTTTTTTTTTAATTTGAGATTACTTTTTTGGCCAAAGTAATCTCGAGAGTTGGTTTCATAGCGCACAGCGGGGAAACACCCCTGCCTCAAGGTCTAAAAGTGTAACCAATCTGAAATTAAAGTCTTATGTCAATCCTCGCCTTTGAACTCCTTGAATGGGGGGAAAAAGAAAAAAAAAAGTACGAGCAACCAATTTACCCCCACCCTATACTCCCCACACCACTTCCCCTGCATGCATACACGCCCAGAAAAAAAACACACAAATAACACATAGCTCATGAGGTCAGATCTGTGAAGGTTGCAGACCCAGAGACGCTACCAGGGAACACCCACCCCCATACACACACACACACACACACACACACTCAGTGTACAGTGTAGCAGTGTAAAAAAACATCTTCAGTGTACAACGTTTACCATTGTCCCCGCTGGTGAGTACAGAGGGCAGAGGTGGTGTTAGTGTGAGTCAAAGGAAAAACTGCATCCATCAGTCCCATTAAGTAAAAATAAATATGAAAGGAGCATTTTACGTCTCCCGGAGTGAATTTATACACTCAGAATTACGAAGACTCTGTCGTAGAGACGCTACAAGGACCTTACATTGTATATCGGTGCTCCCTGTGAACAAACAAGGAGGAGAGCAGTCCTTTCCTAGATGTGTGTGTGTGTGTGTGTGTGTGTGTGTATTTTCATAGTCATATTCTATCAATAACTGCGATACGATGAAGTGTGCAGAATCTGTAGCAGTTTCAGAGGTGAATCATATGCTTGTGGTGGCAGGGTGCAAATCTAAATATACAATAGATAGATAGATAGACAGACAGACAGACAGACAGACAGACAGACAGACAGACAGACAGGCAGGCAGACAGGCAGACAGAGACACAACAGAATGTCCCATTAACCCTGCTTGTGTTATTAGCTAGGAAGTGAGAAATCACTTAGTGGTTAAATGTTCTAAGAAAATGTGTCTGTGTGTGTACACAAGCATGAGTCAATTCCTGGCCTGAGCACAGTGATTGTGTGTGTGTGTGTGTGTGTGTGTGTGTGTGTGTGTGTGTGTGTGTGTGTGTGTGTGTGTGTGTGTGTGTGTGTGTGTGCAGTGATAGCAGGGGAGCCGATAAATGCCTCAAGGTCAAAGTGAATTCTTGTACAGAGAGAAAGAGGGAGATAGAGGCAGAGTCAGGGACGCAGAGTGAAACCTGCAGATGAATTCACACGCACACATACACACACACACACACGCACACACACACATTAACACACAGAATGTGTTCATTCATGGCCACATCCAGTGGGCTGCAGGCTGAGAAAGGCCACAACATGCGTGGGAGGGGTTAGTTAAACAGAGCCACACAAGCCCGGACACACAATACTGACACACACACACACACACACACACACGCTGTGGGTATGCAGTCCTACTTTCACACACCCAGCCACCAAAGTGAGACGGAAACGTCACCTCACAGAGACAAACACTAGAGTTCTGTCATCGCGATAACGACCACAACAGCTCAGATCTGCAGCGGTAGATCAGAAGCCGTTTCCTGGTGGAAGAGACAAAGCGCTGCGCTGCCACCGCTCCGGTGCAAACTTCCGCTGCTGTGCAGTCTGAAAGTACGGCCGATAGGTGTGTGTGTGCGTGTGTGTGTGTGGGAACAACGAGCTTCACCTGGAGGGATGTGTGTGTGCAAAACAGGTATTTAAAACTGTTTATTTGTGTGGGTGGAAATGATTAAAATTGCATGAAAATGGTCTCCTTATCTCTGGCGTTTTCAGCCAGATTGTGAAAAAAAAGACAATGACAGCATTTTGTTTTTTTACAGCGACTAGTGCATAATAGATAGTTTCACAGTCCCCTACATACTGATATCTGTGACCCATCACATCCTGTTCTTATTTAGAACAACATGCTGTGTAGCATGGTGAGCATGGTTTTAACCGCTTTTGTAATATCACCCTCAATTCAACTCATCCTGGCACGGTGGCACAGTGGCTTTGTGGTTAGCACAGTCGCCTCACAAGAAGAGGGGCCAGGGGTTTGCAGTATGTCGGCCTCTCAGTGTGGAGTTTTACGTGTGAATGTGTGTGTGTGTGTGTGTGTATTCCCTATATTAACGCCCCATGCGTGCTGTCACATGCTTGAGCAACATCCACAGGGTGCAAAGCGGATAAGACAGTGAATGAATGAGTGAATGTATCCTTGCAGAACAGCTAATCTCATTAAGTCATTACATTTAGAGCTGCAGCAACTGATCAATTAATTGACTATTACCCGCCTAAAGAAATAATGGATAATTATTATAATCATCAATCAATTTAAGATTTTTTTTAAAAATCAAGTCAAAATCCAATGAGCTCAACCTTATGAATATTTTGTGATTTCTTCAGTCTCTATGACAGAAGATTGAATGTTGAACAGGCATTTAAAGACCTTATCCTGGCTTTGGCCATAAACATTTTTGCACTAATGGAAATCATAGTATATACCAAACAACGAATCACTTAATCGAGAAAGTAATCTACTGCAGAAATAATGATTTGTTGCAGCCCTACTTACGTCTGACCCCAAATCTTAAATACACACATATGATCTTTCAATGAAAAATTGACAGCATTTCAGCTAGATTATTCTCTTCCTAGCCTGCTTGCTGCAGCTCAGATAATGAGTTCACTGCTGCTGAATCTTGTCTGTTTATGTGTCAATTAACTCTCAGAAGAGAAGCAGGAAGAAGGAGGACAAATGTGCTGCTGCTCTGCCGCTCTGGTGATGACAGCATCTCAGCCTCCTCATTACAGGAGCCGCTCGAGCCGGGCCCTTGTTATTGTTGGCTCTTAGCTGATGTCAGACGGGCTGTAATGCATGTTCAGACTCTGAGGGATGAATAGAAGGGAGGAGGAGGAGGAGAAGGAGGAGGAGGAGGAGGAGGAGGAGGAGGAGGAGGAGGGGGCTAATTACGGTAACTCCGAGTGGAAGTAGTGAAGGTCAGCTCTGCTCTGCTTTTACAGAGCGCACGTGGGACAGGAGCGGGGGCGCCTCCTCCTCCGCCTCCTCCGCCCCGGGAGGAGCCGTGTGGTACATTCCAGCATATGGCGCAGTTCAGACAACAGATGGAGACAGTCTGTGAGCCCGGGCGGCAGCCACACCCTCTTCCCTTCACCTCCGGGAGACCAGAGGAGGGCCAGGGGGACCGACGGCCAGGGTGCAGGGATCCAACGGGACGTAGCATCAGTCGGACGTCCAGAGATCGACTCCTGAGGATCAGCTTCCCCTCCACCCCCACTCCCTCCACGCCTCCTCTCCGTACCTCCACTCTGCCCTCCACCCTCCCTCCCATCACATTCCTGTACAGACTAAGTGTCAGGTGGCATCAATCCAATGATAGCCATCGAGCGTACGTGCCTTTGTGTGTGTGTGTGTGTGTGTGTGTGTGTGTGTGTGTGTGTGTGTGTGTGTGTGTGTGTGTGTGTGTGCTTAAACTTCCTATGGGATCATGGAGAGTTGTACGCATGTGTGTTACATGACAACTGGTCTTTACGACTGCATTCCACCTCCAGGATGAACTCTGTTACTGTACGTAAGCAAAGGGAGAGAAAACACACACACACAGCACCTGTTCCATGTGTGTGTGTGTGTGTGCGTGTGTATGTGTGTGTGCGTGTTTGGATGAAGCAGCAGCAGCAGCGCAGCTTGGCATGTCATACTTCCACCAGGCTCCCTGAGCAGCCTAATAATAACCCAATAATTACCCCCTGTCTCTGTTACATCAGCCCTTACGCAAAAGCCCCGGTCCATTGTGGAAAAACAAAGAAACAATTAGCGGCTCTGGGCTCAGGAGCCTGCTCTGGCCTCACCCCGTAGTGGGCATCTTCGTGGTCCATGACGGAGACCGGCTGGGGTCCGAACCTGTCAGACTGTCAGAGAGCAGCGAGGTGAGCTCAGAGGAGCAGCAGCACAACATCATTTACCTCTCACTCCTGCAGCCACAACGGCTGCAGTCAGAGACAATCACAATGCAGCTATTAAACACACACACACACACACACACACACACACACACAGACAAGTACACAAATCTTATATGGAGAGCATCAGCCACACATGGAAAATATTTGGTTGGAAGGATAATTGTAATTTTGGGCGTGTGTATTCAGGTATCCTGAACTCTGTTGTGCTGCATCGACCTGTGTAACAGCCAGTGCCCTCAGCAAATCCGAATGCTTGTAATATTCCAAAATTATAAGAGGAAAAAATGCCTGAGTCATGTCGATTCTCTGCATGACTTGAACAAGTCACTTTGATTTGTTATGCACTCTTTTTGTTGGCAAACTTGTTCACACATCTGGTGGACCTTACCACTACCTTTAAAATAAAGAAAACAGGTTCCATAAAAAAGAAAGTTCTTACAATGATGCTTGAAAAAAGAACAGTTTTTGCCAGATCTTCTGAAAACCTGCTGTTATGTGGATGATATCCTGGTTTTCACTTCATTCCCAGCATTGATTATCAGACGGCTTAACAAACCGTGTTCCAGTCAGCTGATTGTTCTGGACTCACAGTCACAAAACAAGCATATCTAGAGGCACATTCATCAGTCCACACACACACACACACACACACACACACACACAGACACAGACACAGACACAGACACACACACACACACACACACACACACACACACACACACACACACACACACACACACACACACACACACACACACACACACACACACACACACACACACACACACGCTGTGCCAACACACCACTTATACCAGCTATGTCAGCTTTAACCCTCTGGCTGAAGAGGACATTTTCAGCTGCTACAGTATGACAGACAAGTTGTCACACCATACACTAATGCAACACACTCCAACAGAAGAGTGCAATCACAGCGAGTGCTTGACCACATACTCTACAGCTGCACCTCTGTCGTTCTGCTCACGTCCAGACTGTACAAACGTGTAAAGATTGAGATGTTAAGCAGAGCACGTCTCTCCTATATCCCTTAATGTCTTCATACTGTGCACAGTGACATCACTGCTGGGTGCTACAGACCACACCCATCACGGCCTGTTTGCTGGTTTTCCCTCAGGAGACGAGATTATACAAGTGAATGAATTATTAAGGACAATAACCTTAACAACACACTGACATCTGTGTGTCTGCAGCATTTATGATATAAAACACAGCTGCTGCAGGTATGTCTGCACGGATGGATGCTCTTTTCCAAAAAACTATCCTCAGATGATCCTCATTCACTTCAGCAATGGGTAAAAGACAAATACTGAAAACATCCAAATCACACTTGGAATATCATTATATTTGGAATTAGTGGAATATCTGTGGGGCATATAAACACGAGCCACTAGTACAGGAGTTTAGTGTCACGCAGGTAGAAATATACGCACACAAAAAAAATGGCCGCCATCGTTACAAGCTAAACCATGCTGTCATCGAGTTACAGTTCTTGGCTTAGTGGTTTGACGAGAATAACGTGTCAGCAGCGTCTGAGGCCAGTATTAACACTGTCTGACACACAGGAAGGGAACTGTGGGTGCTTTCTGCCCTTCTGTTATCGTCTCAAAAATCCCCGTTGCTACAGGAACCAACACAAAACAACAACAATAACAACAACAACAACCACCACCACCTCAGGGCTATTTCTGCTGAAAAATCACCCAAACCTACACGGGCAGAAACAATCCGGCGGTTGTTCCGTGTTTTTCTTTTTGCAGAGTTTTAGTCTTTCTAAGACCAGGGCTCAACGCCCTGTGTGCAAGTTCCTCAAAAGCTGCTTAACAGTCAAAATGAGATTCAAGAGCAGCAAGGAGGAGGAACTGGTGAACTAGAATGACTGAATGTCACATTTAACCTTCTCTTCTGGCATTAACATAGAATCTATGGAGTACTGGTTACACCACAAACGTCTCAGACATCATGTTTACGAGTGTGAATATTAAGGTCCACCTCTGTACAGATCAGATGCCCTTTCACGCTTTTCTGACAAACAAATGTAAGCTTAACACTGCTTGTCTCTGTGGCCTGCCAGTCAAGAGACATGGAGGCATGACTTTTTGTTTTTTATTATTATTTTGACTTGCTGTACATCTTTCTTTGGGTATAGATCATTGCTATTCAACAAAGGCAGGGAAAAAGCATTCTTCCATTATTTTCCATTCCTCTCTAAAATGCACGTTGTCCGTCCGGGCTAACACTATTTATCTGGTCTGTTTTCTTAGCTGATAAAAACAGGGATGGATTTAGAAAGGGGGATGATCCGAACAAAGGACAGAGGGAGGGTGGAGAGGTCTTTGCTCTCAGCCACTTGCAGAGGTCAAGCACTCCTAAAGTGCTGCATCATCTCCGGGGAGTTTCCACACTCTGCTGCAGGAGCTCCTAACGCTGGCATTTTCTAAAGACTTTGAATCACAAGTATGAATCACAGTAACATATTGTGACACCTGAAGTTCAAGTGTGAAATCAGTGCTGATATCAGAGTAGGTGACAAACAAACGCCACAATATTGACATGATGGTTAAAAAATCATTTTTCATTTTTCAGCAAAGCCAAGGTAGAGGTGTCTTATAATTGTAGGGTCTCTTTAAATGTGGTTTTCTTTTTATTTCTTCAGTCCAGCAATGTGGTGAATAAACAAGGTATTTGAGGACTTCATCTTGGCCTTTGTGAGGCACTGATCATTGTGTTTCCCCATTTTTCCAACATTTTAACGAATTCATCAAATAACATTTTGTTAGAACCCTGGTACAGATGTCTTGAGGGAGGGCAGCCAACCCCAGGATGGACAGAGCCATACATCAGCCCAGGCAGCAGCTGCCCAGAGGAACACTTGACAAACATCTCCCTAAAATTAGAGCTCCACTCATTCACAATTACTATATGCACCTGGCCAGAGGATCCATTGTATAAGCAGAGGTCACTGTTCTCCTCTTACACTCTGGCCACAATAGGCCGTGTCCTGTCCTCTATAGGCTGCGAGGGCGGCGTCCAAAAATAGTCCTGCGGCTAATGGCTGGAGCTAGAGCTGGAGCTAGAGCTGGAGCTAGAGCTGGAGCTGGAGCTGGAGCTGGAGCTGGAGCTGGAGCTGTCGTTTATCTGGCTCTCTCATCAGAGCTGCAGCCTCATTAGCTGAGACTAGGGGATTCCTAACAGCAGCACTGCTCCTCCAGCTGTAGCTCCCTGAGGCACCAGAGCAAAGAGGAAGAAGAAGAAGAAGAAAGAAGAAGATGAGGAGGAGGGGGAGAAAGAAAGAACTGGGGGGGCAGAGGAAGGTGGTAAATGGGAGGGCACACTGACAGGAAGTGGGTGTAATTTCCTCAGGAAGCTATCAGAGCCATTTCTTGTGTGACCTATCAGATGAAACGAGTGAGAGAGAAGGAGAGAGAGAGAGAGTGTGTGGCAGAGAAAAGGTGCAAAAAAGAGAAATAAAGAAAGAGTCAGAGACACCTCCTGCAACGCTCTGCTCCAAGTTCGCATGGGAACCAGAAAAGGAAGTGACTGTGCAGCCTGAGTGAAACCCAGCGAAGAACAAATGAGGAACAGAGCGAAAAGAGTGTGAACAGAGAGAGGGAGAGGGAGGGGGGCCCCACAGGGTTCACATGCACACTCTACGTGCACACACTGCAAGCATTCACATCCACAGTGGCTTTTTCAGGGCATGTATATAAACCACGACAAATACGGGCCACATAAAATCAGGTCACACTCGCATCCTGACTATACGTTTCCAGATCTTCTCAGGCTTTCGCAGAACTCCTAAAGGTGTCATCGCCTGGATACCTACATCTTCATCTGCTGGATGTCACAGAGACTTAGCTGGAGTGGTAAACACTGTGTGGCTGCAAACGCTAACCTATAGACTAAACAAAAGAGGAGGGGGCGACCAAGAGGCCAGGGAAGGAGGGGGAGGAGGAGAGAGAGGGAGAGAGAGAGGGAGGAGTGTGCAGACGGAATTAAGAGAGGGTACATAGCTGGAGCAGGAAATGAAGAACAAGGCAGAAGCTATGGAAAAAAAGACAGAACAGGCAGTGGAAAGTTGAGTGTATGAAACTCTGGAAAGTCTAACGAGCAGCGAGGCATCGGTGCAGCGTGTTTGAGCACAAACCTGCAGCTCGCAGGTCTGAACTCTGACCATCTGCTTTTTTTTCCTCTGAGCTGATCCGGTAAAAATGTTGTAGCACGGAGATCTTGGATCCAAGTAAAAGTACTAATACCACACTGAATTGTTAATGGAGTACAAGTTTCTAAACAAGTGTAACGATATATTAAGTCTAAAGAAGAGTGAGAAAGTAGTAAATGTTATTTTCAGCTCTTATGTAAATGCCCTCTTTTCATCATGACAAATGTCAAGTCTTTCAGTTGAGCTCTGATAAGCTCACTTCACTTTTTGCAGATAACTGGAACCCATTTCTAATGATCACATCGATAGTGTGACATCTGTTGTAAAGAGACACTTCGCTGGTGTCACACCTGAACTCTAGGAGAGAAGAGCTTCATGTGACCCCAGAGGCAGCTTTTGAAAAAGCAACAACCCCAATGACGTCAGTGGGATTAAGACATGTTCAAAATCTTTACAAAAAGCTCTCGAGGCAGATCCTGGAAACTCTCCCTTCCCAGAGATGGTGCACCACATTAGGAGTGCTTGACCTCTGCTGACAGCGAGAGCTTCTCCACCCTTCCTGCCTCTCTCTGACTCTTTGGATCACCCCCCTTTCTAAATCCTTCCCTGTTTTATCAACAAAGCAAACAGACCAGATAGATGGTATAATCCCAAACAGACGCGTGCATTTTAAAGAGGACCTGGAATGAACTACAGGCTGTTTCCAGCCGAAGATAAGACAGTAAATCTAAAACCATCACCATGTCCTCATTTACATATATGGTTCCGTTTAAAGACGATCACTATGTACTTTGCTAATTCTGAAATGGCAGTTGACAAAATAAAAACAGGATGTAAAATATGAGTGTTGCCTGAACCACACAGCCCCTCGTCTCCAAGCTCATTTGCATGCCTATGGCTCATTCAGGGCCATGGTGGAGTTCCTGGTCAAACATCAGCATATGCACTCCTGCTTCTCGCTCAGTATCTGGTTCCATAGAATCAGGCAGTAAATACACCACAACCTTATCAACAGGGTTTTAAAGAGGGACTTGTAAAAGAGCTTCTGAGTCATTTCTGCAGAGCGCTCGAGCTTTGAGTTGGCTTCTCAATGAAGCCTCTCAGCGGACGATAAGGTGGGTAGCGCTGACTAGCGATAGCAGCTCTCCACCTGGCCGATCGTCTGCGTGTCAGAGATCTTTGAACGGACAGAGAGCAAACAAGCAGAGGAGAGGGTGCTCTGCAAGATACTGGAGATAGAGCAGCAGCCGTGTGACAGCGTGTGTGCGTGTGTGTGGAGGAAATGACATCAGTGTGTGCGTGAGAGAGTCAGGCTCGTCTGCAGTGAAAAGGTGAGTAACTAATCTTTTCAAAGTGTTTTTTTTCATCTTGTTCGACTGCGAACATCCCGCCACACACCCTCTGTCTCACTTTCCTTTCTCTCTCTCTCTCCCTCTCTCTCTGCCTTCACCTCCTCGGTCTCCTCCACCTTCTGGCCTAAAATAAAGCAGCCCCTTGTGCAAGCGCCCGCTCCAAGACAGCCGGTGCATTCATGGCCGGCAGACAAGGGCCAATTATGTAATTTAACAACCATTACGTAGTGGCTAAAATAAGATTATGGCCAATGGTGGAGGCAAAAAAAAGAACACAGGCAGGTCTTTTCACTGCTGCCTCGCTGGATCCTTCCTTACATGTTGTTCATTGTTTTCACGTCAAAAAAATCCCAAACCGCCGCTCTGTCAGACGCCCCTGGATTATCCTGGATTATAAAGCAAAGGCTGCACTCAGGTGCACGGCTGAGTTCTGCTGCTCATTTTGTTTCTAAAACAGGACTTCTTTCTCATCACGTGATTTCAGACGAGGGCTTATTACCTTTCATAACGATGCCGAACAATAACCCGTTCCCTTCAAACTCGGGCATTTTTAAAAGGAGCACGTTCAACTAGGTATCCTGGATAACAAGCCGCAGCTGACCCCCTCCCTCCCTCTCTCCCTCCTCCTCCTCCTCCCCCTCCTCCTGCCTCTGTGCGTTTTCACCCAGGCTTAACACAACTTCTCTTTCATTTTCCTCTCCTTTAGCCCTCGCAGCCAAAGTATACTTCACTCTCCTGCGGCAAAAAAAAGGAAAGCGCTGCTCTCCACCCAAACCCACCCCCCTCCATCCTTCCACTCTCCCCCTCCCTCTCTCTGTCCCCATATAGAGGTCACTGGCTTCATGGAAACAGTTGATAGGCTGGGGCCGATCGACTGGCATGGATTGGCAGTTCACAGTGAACCTCCAGCCTGGCCTAACTGCTTCCATGTGTGTGCGTGTGTGTGTGTGTGTGTGTGTGTGTGTGTGTGTGTGTGTGTGTGTGTGTGTGTGTGTGTGTGTGTGTGTGTGTGTACGTAGCAGTAATTAATGTGGCCAAACACAGCAACCTCCGACTTTTTAGGGACGGAAACCTCTCCTCGTGCATGGACAGCTCTGCTCTGTGTGTGTGTGTGTGTGTTTCATTAGCCAGTGAGAAAACAACAGCAAACAGCAGCAGCAAACTGAATATTTTCAGAAGGAATTCATCCCGCTCAGAATCAAACAGTCCCAGGCCAAAAAATGCCTCTGTAGTTGCACACACCTTGGTTCACCATGCCGAGCTCATGCCAACAGCGAGCAGTCCAGATATGCAGCATTCCTCGCTCTCCGTCGAGCGATAATTCAGTCGTTATCTCCTCCGATCTTAATCAGGGACTTTATCCAGAATTAAACCCAGATCTGCGTGACTCAGAGTTCGGATACATCAAACAATAAAGTCGATGACTGACAGACGGCGGGAGATAAGGTCCCGTCAGGAATCGTTTAGGCAGCAGAGACGCTGGGACCAGCCGTGGCACCTGTGCCTCTGTTAGCTAGCATAGGGTGCTATCTGTATCTGCTAGCTTCTTCACCGTGGTCTGCTGAGGCTGTGGCAGCTCTGAGAGATGGACGAGCAGGTGAGGAAGGTCAGCTCTGTCCTGGACTGTCCTCTGAACTCCGTAAGAGGAGGTTGGAGAATGGAGACCCTCGTAGCTGGGCTGAGCAGCTCCTCCAGCAGCAGACTGCTACATCCACGGTGCAAGAAGGAACAGGCCGGTCATCCCGACAGCCTCCACAACACCAGCCTCCAGTCCAGACCTGCTCATAACCCTAATAACCCTTGACAATATCTGCATGTACACAGCCAAATTCCCATTGATGGGATTGCCATCTGTCCACTTGGGTTGAGTTCACGCATAAACGATGCATGGTCCCACAGACATTATTCATCAACGTGTCTGCCATATTGGTAGTGGCAAATCCACCTTTTGAGACAATACATATGGATATGTCAATTGGGGAGGTTTCTGAATTAAAATATGGATGTCTTGGCAGATGTGCCAATTCACAGAGCAACATCCAGGCTAGGCAACTCTGGCAAGCTGCAACAATGACTCAATAAATCAATGAAAACGAATGAATAAACTGTTAACTTTCTGTTATTTGTCAGAGGATTCTGAAGTTAAACAATACTTCATCAATACAATGCAACAATTAGTCAAGAGAAACCTCAGAGAGGCCTTTTCTTTCCATGGTGAAATTATAATGATATTATTCCATAACAGGAAACATTCGAGGGCAGGAATCCAGAGCTTTGCACACAATTGCTAATCCAGCTCTTCAGACATAAGTCTGGACAAATAGATTACCACATGGAAGGTTAATTTCCTTGGGCTATTGTTTGGAGCGCAGTACTTTGTCCAGCCCCACGGAACACATGCATGAAGCTTCTCCCTGGCACTCTTTGCCACTAGCAAGATGGCGCCAATATGTCTCTTAGGAATTTACTGAGGTTAACATCTGATACAACTGCTGCACTACTGTAACACTCACACACTACACTAGAATGAAACTAGGGCTCATTTTGTTGATAATAACGGCAGATTAAATCAGTCTAGGTTTTGCTTTAGCATTGAACATCAATCAATCAATCTTTGAAGTTAAACATTTTGGATAAAACGCATTTTCAGTGTATGTCCTTTTAAATGCATTAACTGGGAAAGTGTTTGATGAACAACTGTTGTTGCTGTTGGAACATTTTTACTGATAAATCATTCATGAAACGAGTCATAAAAATGCATTTAAGTGCAGCCTCAGCACACTCACTGAACGCCACTCATCAAGCCATTGAGCAATGTAAAAACAGACTCCGTTTATCAGAAGAGGTACCATCCTTATTATCTCCTACTCACTTTAAGTACGTGATAAACAGGAAAGACTTCAGCACTAAGCTATATGAGGAATGATCAGTACAACCAAACGCTGGATGTTTTCTATAGGTACGTATTGTTTTCCCTTAGCAATGCTTTATTACGTGTTAGTGTTATTTAAGAGCAGACAGATTAAACACAAGACAAATAATAAGACCATTAGGGCTGCAATTACTAGTATTGCTTTGTTTATGCTTATGAAATGTCAGAGTCGAGCTGCTCGATACCCTAATACTGTTTACAACCATATAAGACAAAGAAAAACATCAAGTCGTTGCCGTTACAACACACATAAAGGAGGCCTACCGTAGAATGGCTGAATGGAGGGTTTATTTTTAATCTCTGATGCTAACAAGGAAAAAGCCTTGGAACGCCGCCTTCATCAGATATGCCTTGGATGCCATTTCACAATACTATTTTTGGGGTTTTGGAACATTACAGCCCCGTTTCTTCACAGATGCCCTGCCATTTCATGCTAATCTGGCAACCACGCGTAGGCGTCACTCTGATTGGCTGAACAAGAAATCTTTCCAGAACTGAGTGGTAGCCGGAGCAATGATGCAGCTATGGAGCTTTTTATGTCCGAGCCAGGATCAGAGACCGAGGAAGAACCTGGAGGGAGGACACCGAGAATTCACCAGAACCTTCACCAAAACGGCTGATAACTCACAGTCACGCCCTTCATTTATTGAACACAGGAAGGTACACGTTAAAAAATAAAGAAATCCACAGGATGACTCAAAAATGTTATGTATAAGCTTTTAAACAATGGGTTCAAATCAGCTAAAAATACAGTTACATTGCATATACTCAATTCATTCATTAAAAACTTCATTGATGCCATTGAGTCAGTAATAAGAAACTGAGTATCTTAGGAGTTACTTACTATACTTAACACACGAGGCTGTAACCACATGACATAACAGTTCTGAGTAATTCTGAGGATCTTATGAGTGTGTATGCAGATTATTACAGAGGTGGGGGGACGTCATGGTTTGTGGCACATTCTCACGTCATGTCTCAGTCTATTTCTGCTCAGATTAGCCAATAATTCAGCTGCATGTATATATATATATATATATATATATGTGTGTGTGTATATCGATGAATGATGGCGTGATGATGTTTTGAACCTGCTGTGAAACTTTGACCAGGAACGAACTGTCATTATTCAACAATGCCAGGGTATATTATTACTTTTTTCATTCCTGGTCTCCTTTAACAGGCGAGATCGGAGTACAAAGTGTCTGCGCTACATCCAGTCCGTCTTAATGAGTCGTCTCGGTCTGTCTGTGTGGGCACACAGTGTTTGTGTTGAGAGATCCCCCTTTGTTTGAGAGCCAACACAGCAGCAGCACGCCGTGTGCTCACACCAGAAGACCTTTCACCCCCCCCCCCACACACACACACACACAACCCCCCACACCCAGCGCCTCACCCCCTCCTCACCCCTCAAGAGCAAACATCATCTGTGGAGTCCACTCTCGCTTTTTTTCCACTGTGACCCTCGAATGAAAGAGCTCATTCACTGTCTCTCGCTCACACACACGCCACCACATCAGCTTTCCAGCCGTCTGAGGCTGTGACTCACTCACTCACTCACTCACTCACACACACCGACACATACACACACACACACAGACACAGACACATGGATGCAACTCTTTCCATTTGCTACCTAGAATGAGCGGCTGCAGCACAGGTTGCACTCTGGGCTCACACAGTCCACACAAGCACACACTCAAGAGAAACCAGCTGGTGAATACACTGCGTGTGTGTGTGTGTGTGTGTGTGTGTGTGTGTGTGTGTTCGCTTACATATGTATGTGTTGGAACTGCAACAACTTGTTAATTGACAGCAAATTAATTGAAGACATCACGCAATATCGGTTTGTTGACGTGAGCTTCTCCGACACTATTCTGCAGTTTTTAGGAGGCAAATATCTGGTATCTGGATCTCTGCTCGATCTGGACACAGATTTCTGATAAGCTGTCATTCAAGAGGCAAAGGCTTTTGGAGCGGCTGCAGCATTTTTGGGAAACCTGACTTTAAAAGCCAGTTTTGTATGACTCAGCGGAGCTGTCTTATCCCATTGTTTCTGACCGGAGACACCGGCAAAAAAACCCCCAAAAAACATGTGTCTGATGAAAAAGCTGGGACTGACTTTTAGACTGTGGCCATTAGCATTAGCATTAGTCACCGTCGACAGACATTGGGCATGGCATCACTTCAGAGGTCCGACTGGCAGAGTGAGAGCACACTAAAAAGACTAAAAAATACCCAGAGGGTTTGAGTAGTTCCTAGGGACTCTCCAAAGCAGCTACTTACTGGGAGTGAGCTCCTTTAACTCTGTGAGAGCCATGAACTGGATACGTTTGGTGGGAGGAGAAAACAAGGTATTTGAGGACTTAACCTTTTCCTTTGTGAAACATGAATCAACATTTTCTTCCTTTTGCTGTTTCATATACAAATAACTACTTAGGGCAATCGACAGATTAACTGACAACAAAAAATAAGCTCCTCCTGATCACTATGCAAAGCGAGAGTGAGTCGGAGTTCCTCTCTCAGGACCAAACACCTAATCAACTCATCGACAAGGTAACCTGCAGAAGAATTAAAGACACAAAAATGGGCCTATTCCCACACGCGTCCACAAACGAACGGAGACTAAGTGAAGATAAATGATCCGTCTGTGGAGAAAAAGGCGGAGCACGCCAGCGCTGGTTAAACTGTTTGGCCAGGAGCCCAAATGGTTATCACGTTACGTTTAATGAAGGGTTAATTCCACCTGTGTCTGTTCACACCGAGGTTACTTTACTCAACTTGTTACACTGATGTCAGGTCAATGTTTGTTGGTAGCTGTAGGCATTAGTTTGCATATTCCACTGAGTTTTAACTGCGTCCGGCTCCTCGTTCACATTTCACAGGTGAGAGCTGCCGCCATCGTCTCGCAGGTCCCGTTGCTTTCAGTATCTGTTCCTCTTGGCACTTGGTAAGGAATCTGTTTCCTGGTTGGTATTGTTAGAGGGAATTTCACTTGAATTACTGATGCTGTGACGGGCCATCACTGTGCAGAGTGAAAGTCTTCGCTTTGTTCCTGTAAGAGGTGAAACTTTAATCAAATTAACGGAGAAAGTGGTTGGAGCTGACTGGCATTGTGCATACATCAGATTTTGTTTCATGGAAAGGAATTTATTGTGTATTTTACTTTTACCTCACGCAATGTTTGCACCATACCGCCAAGGACTGATGGACAGAAAACTTTCCTTTTACTCTAGACTTTCATGCAGTTTGGAACGGCCAGATCATTACATCCAGACAGACTCTCGAAATGCTTTAAATTTTCCTGTTGTTGGAAGAATAAAAGTATATTCTTCTAATGTTGAAGGCCAACACAGACCAAGGTTTCTAATTACTGTGCTGATAATCTACTCAGTTCTCAAGTCACCATTGTTTCAGCACTTTGGTCGCTTCACAGTATCAGACCGTCTCATCTTCTCCTCAGGCTTCAGGAGGCAGGTCCAGGGAGGCCCAGTTCCTCTGCCGCTTCCACCAGCTCCTCTGAGAGCATCTCGAGGTCTTCCCCAACCAGATGGGAGGTGTGATCTCTGCAGCATGTCCTGACTCTGCCTCTGGGTCTCCTCCCTCATCGACACGTGCAAAACACCAGTTCATTTAGGCGTCCCGGAGTCACCCTGGCCAGAGGCCTGAACCACCTCTGTTGGTTCCTCTCAAAGTGGAGGAGTAGCAGCTGCTCTACTTTAAGCCTCTCCCAGATGTCATATCTGCTCCGCCTTTCTTCAAGCCTGAGCCACTTGTACGACCTCAGGGCCTTTTAAAGACGTCTTTACCTTCTTTAGAGCATAGAGCACAATCATACAACAGAGCTCAGATCAGCTGGGAAGGAACAAAGCTTGAAAGAATAAAAAGGCAAAGTGTGTTAAAAAACAAGTGATGATCTGACTCCATTATGAACAATAAATACACCAGACTTTTTGCACTCAAACTATCTGGAAAGAGTTTGTGGACCAACAAAATGTAATACCTCATCGAATCACAATTATAACTTTCAGATTCTTTTTTAAAGGCCTTTGATTTCCAAAAATTGATTCATCAGCTCTTCATACTGTTTTACAGCCCTGCTGACGCCCTGGATCTCCTTCACTCAGTTATTACACACAGCTTGTGATTGTGGGTCATGGAGACTGGTAATTTGAGAGCCTCACAGTCGCTCTCATTGGCAAGTAGAGGATACTCCAAAGTAATAGTAACTTTTTTGACTATTTTTAAGGTTTGTGTTTTGTCTTTTTTATCCTTATGCTCACAGATAAAATGTGAGAAATGATTCACAGGACAGGAGTGACACACACTCACTCACACTCACTCACACTCACTCACACTCACTCATAAGTGTGTGTGTGTCTTCACGCTCCTGTTGAACAAGATTAGCCGTGGATGCAGTTAGACGTGTGTCACAGAACCAGTCCAGTCCTCCTCGCCTCGCCTCGCCTCACCTCACTTCACCTCACTCCGAGTACTCACTCACTCACTCACTTACTCAGGGCGAATCAGCAGATTTCTGACCAACGGAGAGGAGGAAAAGATGAAGGAGAAGAAGAAGAGGAGCAGCCTGGTGCTCTCTGTCTCTCATTATCTCCTGCCTGTGCGTCAGCCGAGCTGCAGCCAGAGAAGAATACCTGCTCCCGCTTTGAAGTCGGAGCCCGACTACAGTAAATTATCAGCTTTGCCCACCACTCAGCTCCAGGCCCCGCGGACACCCCCCTGGTTCTTCCACTGTGGCTGCCATTACCTGTCATTCCAGCTGTGGAGCATCACACACACACACACACACACACACACACACACACACACACACACACACACACACACACACACACACACACACACACACACACACACACACACACACACACACACACACACACACACACACACACACACACACACACACACACATGCTGACAACAATAGTTACGCCTCACTTTGAGCCTATCGGAGCTGATCTTCCTGCCCTCAGAGAGAGAGCGAAAGAAAGAGAGAAGAGAGAGAGAGAAAGGATGTGGGTGAGTTTACGTAGGGTCTATGACAATAGAGGGTGAGGGAGGCAGAGAGGAGGAGGAGGAGGAGGAGGAGGAGAGAGGCACAGCAACTCAGATTATAAGCAACATTCCTTTAAAAGGAAGAGAAGTTAGGCCTTTGGGCTCCGGACAAGCCTGCACTTGTAAAATGAGGAGAGAGAGAGAGAGAGAGAGAGAGGGAGAGAGGGAGAGAGAGAGAGAGAGAGAGATGACAAGTGCAGAGCTCCTTGAGTGTAGCAGAGCGAAACAGGAAGTGGCAGGGCCTGCTTCACATACATGGGGGCCTCTTGGGTGCAGCGGCCCGCTCGGGCCAACACGTCTCTCACACTCTCACACACACACGCACGTTGCAGGAACACCAGCTGCAAACGCCCCACACACACACACACACACAAACACACACTCTGACATACACACACACACTCATATGTGAAATGTGAGCTTCATCTACAGCTGCAACAACCCGTCCGTTAATCGACTAATAATTATCAGCTACTCCTTTTTGAGTCCTTGAACCGCCCCACGGGGACAAGTTAAATTCTTGAGTGTTTAAAATGATTTTTGAGTGCGTTTTGAAGACATGTGGTCATTTTTTAATATCAGTATAACATCATAGATACATTATAAAAGGCTTATGGGGGTTCCCTCAGGAAACATGTCAAAATAAGGCATTTGGAGACTTCATTTTGGACTTTCTCAGCGTGACATCAACCAAACAAGCCAGACGATCGATGGGTTAAACGATAGCAAAAATAATCCTTCCCCTCATCAATGCTCACTGCTGTTTCCTTCCCAGACCAAAAAAACCCCCAGAGGGTTGAGAGAGTCACAGAGTGACAAAGTGAGACAAACTGGCCCAGCGAGTCGGATCAAAAAAATAGTTGTTCTATTGAGGAGTGATTGATGGGAAACACAACATGCCGACTTGTTCCGGCCTCCTCCATCTGCAGTGTGTGTGAGATCATGAAGTAACTGCACTTTTTCTGTGTAAGCAGGAAGTGTGCACATGCACACACACACACACACACACACACACACACACACACACACACACACACACACACACACACACACACACACACACAGAGCGAGACTGACAGACAGTGTCCCCTATTTCACAGGGCAAAAATCATCAGGGGCGATCAATTATATGCAGACACTAATTACTGAACGCTGTCTGCATGGAGACCCCCACCAACTCTATATGGGGCCAGTCAGATGGGAGAGGGGGTATAGGAGGAGGAGGAGGAGGGAGAGAGGAGGGGGAGAGCAGGGGGAGAAAATGGGAGGGGACTCATGTCAGACTGCTGCAGTCACTTCTCATGTCGCACAACAATATAGCTAATCAAATAAGGGGGGTAAACAAGATCTTGCTCATATACTGAGGAAAAGCAGATGTGGGAGCAGAGCAGAGGGATGAATCCAGTATGAGCAGGGTGTTTAAAGTAGGAGGGAAATCCTTATTCTCGAGTGTTTTGCTTATGGGAGACAGACTCTTGTGATTAACAGCAGGGGAATATTTCACAGGTCACAGCTACTAAACTCACACAAGACACCGCATAACTCTCTCTACAGGCATATTAAAGTGATTTGTACCTTGGGATAAGACCCAAAACAAGTCGAGTCGAAAGATTTGCCAGCGCACACACACACAAACACACACTTCATCAGACACATACACACTTCAACAGACATACACACTGTGAGAAACAGTGCTACCTGAACTGCTTCTACCCACACACAAAATATACTCTAGTTTCCAGCAAAGAAACGTCATGTTTCTGTTCCAAACTATCACACACTCAATAAAAGGCGATATTAAACCGGCTTCAGCTCGTTTTCTCCAACATTTGTTGATCCACCGGGGCAGGCAGGCAGCGGGTCGACGCATTCCTCGGAGCCGACCTGAGGCGCCTGCAGCCCGGGCGGCGAGAGCAAGGTCTCGCGGTAAATCCCGAAAAACGCGAAAACCCTCCGGAGACGACCTTCGCAACTTAAACAACCCCGGAATTCCTGAGCGAATAAAGTGAAAAAAGAGGTGTAAACTCACCCGTGAATGCAGAGAAAGACGACGCTCTGAGGAGTTTCCTGAGCGAAAGTTTTTTGCCGAGTGTCAGTGGGAAAGAAACATTGAAGCCGACGCGGAAGTTGAGGGGAAAAAAGAGAGGACGGGGGAGATCAAACAGCGAGACAAGCTCACGGATACATCACACACACACACACACACACACGCACACACGTGACGTGATCGGAGAGATGGATCACGCAGACACACACACACAAACACACACCAAGTCTGGATACTTTAATGTATATGCATGTTACAACGTATCGTCCCAGATTTGTGGACGTTGTTAGATGGATTTGGTTCCGCACAGTGTTACATTGTAACCCGTCCCCGTCCCCCGTCCACTCCCACTGTGGCTCACACCTTGTCACGCGTGGAAAATCCGAGCCAGGGGTGCCACGAAAAAAAAGTACAACATCGGTGAGTTTTGTGTGCATGTCACAGAATAAATGATAAATGCACACGCTATTTTTTTCTTCTAATTTCTTTTCATGGTTACAATCTGTTGTCTTCCTCCACTGATGTTGAGAGATACAGTTGCATGTCGCTGATTTTAAAATGAATTTCTCACCTAGACACTTTGTCATTGTTTTCTGTCTTTCTGAATCAAACGCTATAATCAAGCATGCGGTATTGCACATTTTGCACAATTTTACTCCTTTAACACATCATTTTTTATATCCAGGTCAATGCCTATCATGCAGATAAATAACTCCAAGTACTGTCGAGGCTGCAGACAACTGTTTTAATAGTTTAATATTTATCTGTATTGAAATTGAAGCGAGCTGTTGCAACTCTGAACTTCTGCACCCTGATTGTTTATTCCAGCCTCGTTGCGCCACCCTGTGGACAAACCTGGGTGGGACACGGTGGAATGAAGAGGAGACAGGTCTCTGACTCAGGTCTGTGCAGGCTCCTGCTCGACCAGGCCTCAACCCCAAACTCAACCTTTATTTATAAAGCACATTTAAAAACGAAACCAAAGTCGACCAAAGTGCTGCGCAGGTGCTCTTCAATAAAAGAACACGAAACAATGAAATATAGAATAGTGGATGATGCTACATAGCTCCAGTATGTGCACAGAGCGGGAGATCAGCTCAACCTGAATTCAAAGCAAAGGAGAAGAAGAAGCAGAAGGAGGAGAAGAAGATGTGTGTTTTTGAAGTATATTTTAAAGTCTCCAGGGTCAGGTGCAGATCAGACTGTTATACAGCCGTTAGGGTCACTGGCCCAAAGCCTTTTGTCCCCTCTGGTCTTCAGTCTGATCTCAGGGACAACCAGCTGTAGCTGTCTGACCTAAATGCCCCGGCTGGAGTGTGAATGCGCAGCAGATCGATGAGATATTTGGGAGCCGGTCAATTAAGAGCTTTAGAAGCGAGCAAGCAACGAAATTGTGTTAAAAAAGGATCCTCGGATAAGCTCGGTTTAATAGAAGTCATCATCGCTCCGATCAGTTTTCATTGAGATCAAATGTCAGCCTGTCGTCCACATTAGTCTGACTCCGGGTTCACGTCTGTCTCATCTTCTTAAAGTTTGTCTTATTGACGTGCAGGGCTCAATTTGATTCAATTCCATTCAAAGAGCTCCATCTGTCCTCGGGAGAGATATGCAAGGCACGTCGAGGGGCTGAACATCAACACAACGGCTACGATAAAATAACAATAAAGGGTCCTGACAGTATATACACAAGTCTGCTTTTAGTGTATTGGGTCTAGCTTTAAACCTGAGGTACCGTGGAGCCAAATGAGGGCTTATTAGAAGCTCAAAAATGATAAGAAAGGCTTCTCAGCCCATATTCCTGATTTTATAACATCTTTTTGTTTGTCTCTTGTGTTTACTTTTTTAATTAAACTGTGTGATTTGTCAGTCGGGTGGTATTACTTTGATCACAGACACTTTTGATTTATTTAATTTTACTCTTGTCCGTATCTAAGGTGAGGTTTTCTCATAGGCCCAAAGTGTGTTTGACTCTATTCTATTATTTCTACATTTATTTGACATTTACAAACCAATGAAACACAGACAGTTGTGTGTTGACAAGGACACAAATCCTGTGCAGACTGTTTCAGAGGTATTAGAAGCAAGTTTTAGATCCAGCGTTAAGCTCCAATGTCTGTGTGTGTGGTTGTGTGTATGTGCATGTGAAAGTTGGCGGGCTGGAGCTCTGCACTCTGCTTCTTCCTATCAAACTTTTTGTCTTTGTGACAAGGACACAGTGTGAGTTGTCCCAAACCTTCCTTAGTTTTGTCTGTTGCTTGTATGTTTTTACACGTATATATGTTATATGTTATATATGTTCTGCAGACATCAAAAGTTCCCAACGACTTGTTCCATGGTGGAATTTCTTGGGCTCGTTTTGATTATTCATAAATTCATTAATTCAGAGTTTGTTTGTAATTTGCAGCAGACTGTGGTCAGGTGTGTGTACATAAGTGGTCATGATGTTGGTGTTATTACTAGAACCATTGGATTGGTTACATCATCAATACTCTAATTATTCTGATTATAAAACGTGGAATTCAACAGAAACTGACTTGATCTTGATATCTCCACACTGCGGCTCTATCTTGAGATTATCTTCAATATTTGTGTCACTGCAGTGCTTTTTTGTTTTTGGAAAAATGGGTTTCTAAGTATTAAATATACCGTGGTATCCAAATACTGTATTCCTGCTTTAATGAGGTTTGAAATAAAACACATTGGAAGTGTCAGAATCAACAAAGTCACAGTCAACGACAGTTTTCACTATCCAGAATAATGTTTATTGCTTTTGAAGATATTAATCTTTTTTCTTCTTTTTTGCACTTTCCATTTTTCCTCTTTACAAGTAAAACAAAGAGAGATGACAGGTAAAACCACTGCATTGTCATTGTTGGATGTGTATACACACACATACGCACACGAAAGGAAACAGTATTTACAGCTGTCAGTCGGTCGTGGACTCCAGGTGGAGGAGGCTGGAGGGCCTTTTGATCCTGTAGCAACTCAACAAACATAGAGCTTTACATTAAAACTTTACAATAGAGCTTTCACAACTAATCGTATACCGCCACTGTTTGACAAACCATAGGCTATAAAGGCTATGAAGCTGTACAATATGCTTTAGTTCACTCTGAGCTGAGAAACTGGAGCCAGAACGTCCGTTTTATTCGATCTGGAAAAGCAAAGATAAACAGTTTGTGAATTTTTTTTTGTTTTTTTTTACCCCCCTCCTCGCTGTTTAATGTCCTCAAGCAAACCTGATTGCTCTGCTGCTGGCGTGGACAAAAAGCACTGATTGAAAAATAATCAAAACACATTTTAGGGGCAGGATTTAAAAACAGAAAATGCGGAGACCGATATTATTCACATTAGACTAATTACAGTACAGTTACACTGGGTGAATGCTAACTATAAAAATAAGTCTACCGGCATATTTTTGAACCCAAAGGGTTTGTACGTAGGGGCATCTGGCAAAAATGACCAAAGGGCACAGTTAATTGGGGTTGAGGAAAATCGGAGACAATTCCCAGTGTGAACTCTGTCCTCATCATAAAAAAGCATCTTCAGAGTGCAGATCTTCTGCCATTAATAATTTAAACTTTGATACACCTAAGCTTATAATTTTTCCAACATGTTTAAATACGGAATTAAATCACAACAATACGGCTAAATCTTATCATAGTGGATAATAATTAAATGTAATGTACACCATAATAAAATATATACACAGAAATATTCATACAAATTTGTAGATTGGTCCAGCTCCCCTCGGCTCTCTCTTTTTCTTTCCTTTCAGGAATTAAAAAAAGAAAATGTGCAGGAAAATACTTGAACCACAGGACGAAATAAATGTTCACAGACCACCACAGTAAAAACACCATCAGAAATGTGGATTTCGACGTTGAAATCAACCCGCGGGAAACAGATTTCAGATGAGTGCAAAGGAAAACTTTGAGGCAACAGTTTCACTCACAGGGTTACGGCGAGGACGAGGCGCGTGAAGGAGCTGCGGGCCGCCACTAGGTGGCAGTATTGGACCACGTCTCAAAAGTCATAGTGCTTTTTCTCTCTACATAATTATATATGTGAAATCCAAATCTCGAGAATTACAGGACGAATCTGTAAAATTGGATCGATCTGAGCATTATTTGTTGTTCTGTTGCGTTAGTGTAGGGATGTTGTTTGTTAATGTTGGTTCGAGGCGGGCGCTGCTTGTGTCGTAATTTACCACCTCGCTGCCTTCCATCATAGCTCGGCTGCAGACAGCAAATTGTGGAGCAATTGCTGCCAAGGCAAAGTCCGAAGAGAGAGAGAGAGAGAAAGAGCGCCAGGCGATCATTTGGTGTGAGCGATCAAAACAGAAAGGACGAGACGGGTGCAACAGACAGCAGATACCCCGGGAAAAAAAAAAGAAAAGCGCCATGTTCTCAAATGGACAAGTCAGTGGTGTAATGGAGTGTGAGCAAGTTAAAAACTTACACAGCAAACAGGGAAATGGTAATTTTAGAAGAAAAGAACCTAACTGCTTTTCCTGGGGGGGAAAAAAAAGAGAGGGTATTTATCGGGAGTGATTGGGGGTAGTAGAGGACAATTGAAAGCACAGAAAGTGTCTCGGGAGGAGAGAAAAAGAGAGTGATCGGAGCACAGACTGGCAAGATGGCGGATGTGGGAGAGAGTGTATTAGCTGTGGATCATCTTGAGAGTCTCTGTCTCCCGGTGTCTGTCGTGCAGAGCCATGGAGGGGGAAAGTGACGGCGGCAGGGAGGGAGGAGGGGGAGTGAGGGGCATCAGGCTCTTCAGGGGGTGCGGGGAGGGCGGCGGGGGCAGGGAGGTGATGGGGGGCAGGACGCTGGCCTTCTTCCCGTCCAGAAGGATCTGCGCCCGGCTGGCCAGACCCGCCTCCTTCCTGATGCCGAACTCCGGCTCGTTTTCGTTTTCCGAGCTGCAGTCGCTCAGATCCGTGATCTCCAGGTCCGAGTCTGACTCCGGGTCCTGCTTCACCCCCCCTCCTCCTCCGCCTCCCCCTCCTCTCCTCTCTGTGGGACTCTGCTGCCCCGTCCCAGTCCCGGCTCCCAGGCCGACGGCCCCTAGCCCCAGCCCCAGCCCCGTGGCGGGGGTGTTGGCCTCCACCCGATCCCTCTCCCCCAGCGTCGCCCCGATATCCGTCCGCCCCATGGACGGGCTGCCCGGGTAGGGCGGCAGGCAGAGTCTGAGGGGCTGACCACCCGCTGTGCCGTTGGTCCCGCCGGTTTGCCCCGCCGCTCCCCTCTCACCCCCGCCCGCCTCCCCCGGGGGCAGCAGGGAGGAGAAAGGGTGAGGCAGCTGGGAGAGGCTGCTCTGCAAAGGGTTGGGGTAAAACTGGGAGGGGTAGAGGGAGCCGGGGGGAAGTTTGGGGCAGTTATTGAGAGAGAAGGCCCCTGGGAGGTAGGGGTTGAAGCCCCAGGGGTAGTCGAAGGGCGGGTTGCGAGGGTACGGGCCCAGCAGGGACGGGGGCTTGGAGTAACACGGGGCACCTATAGGACAGAGGAGGAGAACATCCAGAGACGGAGGTTAGAGCTCAGACGGGCCAGAGGTTTCTTGACATACAACATCCAAGAGTGTTGGCTAATTATGCTCTGCGGTATTAGCAAGTCTAATCAGGAGCCACAGGGGCCAATTCTGGCACGGTTGCTTTCAACAAAAAAAACCCTGATGGTTCATTTATGCATGCCAGTGCTGAGGAACGCGGCTGCAAACCAGATGTGAGCGCAAACGGAGAAAACTCCTCTTATTCTTATTAAAGGGGAAATCTGTTTGGGCTGCTAGTGTCTCTCAGCTAATAATAAAGAACTGATAAACGACAAAACTACGACTGGAGGTCAGCTCCTCTGCAAACTGTCGATCTGACGTCCCCGTGTTGTTCTGTCACCGTATCGTCTCAGATTAAACAAAAACAAAGATATTAAACGTTATGTCGTGTTTGGTTTCGGTTCCCGGTGAGCGTCACTCGATGACAGACACGGTGAAGGGGGGGGCGAGGGGGGGTGGGGGGTGGGGGGGGGGGTGTAAATCTGAGGTGATGCCGGAATACAATTTTAATGAACAAACAAAAGCATCGCCTCGCAACCATACTGTACTTCCTTCCAACTGACAGACAACTCAAAGATTCCCTCTCCCCTCTGTCTCCCTCGCCCTCTTCTTCACTCTCTCCCTCTATCTCTCTCTCTCGCTCTCTTTCACTCTGTTATTTACTATGCAGGGCTAATTTGACAGTGGTGGAGTCTATGCGTGCTGGGCCAGGAGTAGCTGGCAGACACATGAATATTGAATCAGTCGGGCAGGCCTCACTTGCTTATGAAAACACAGTAATGGGCGCCCACAGGCCACAAACTGAAGCCTGCACCCTCAATTAGGGCCTTCCTGCCTGGGAAGGGATTAGGACAGCGGGGACACATGGGAGGGAGAGGAGGGTGAGAAGGGAAGAAGGGGGGAATAGGACCTGAGGACAAACAGAGTGGGGAGGGAAGGAAGAAGGGAGGGGGGGGGGCAGGTTGTGTGATGAGGAGTGCACGCGTGTGTGTGTGTGTGTGTGAATACATCTGTTTCCTCAGCTGCTTCTCTGGCTCTGCACATCCATGTGCATTCTGATGCACGTATAGCGTGTGCAGACATACAAACAAAGGCGGCTGTACGAATAAACCTACACAAATCTACACACATACACACACAAATAAAAAGGAATTGCCAAAAATGCAACGGCGGATGATTCTGACAACAGTGCCGGACCTGTTTCCTAGCGAAGCTGATATGCATAATTCACAAGCCAACCTGGCCGCTCCTCACCTGAAGCGCAGCCTCACTGCGGGCTGCGATGGGACAGCCATCTCTCCTATTTCCTTTAACAATAAATGTTCATGCCTCCCCATATCCTCATTCCTTCTCACCGCTCCTCTCTTCCCCTCTATCTCCTCTTCCTCCTCCTCCACCCCCCCCCAGATTGAAGCAGCTCTGTTTTCGGTGTGAGCGTGCCCGCAACACAAACTCAACGCGCAGCTCTCCTTTCGCTCCGTCTCGGGGATAATGAAAGATTCCTGTTTTTTTGCCAACTTTCCTCCTCCTGTTCCCTCACCTGAGCCGAGGAAGGGGAACGTGTCCAGCCTCAGCTTGTCTCCTTCGGGCCCCGGCGCCGTGGATCCCCGGTCGAACAGGGATGTTCCCCTGCCGGAGTCTGGCAGACGGGGAAACAGGGACTGTATGGCCTGAGCAGGGCCAACAAAAGAGACAGAGAGATAGAGAGAGAGAGTGCAAACGATTAGAACCGGTCCACTTCATTCTGACACAGACCGGGATGAGCAGGTCGAGGAATAGCTTGCAGGTGGCCTGTATCATGTCCATATTGTCTGCAAATTTTCAGATATTCACACTATTTTTTTTTACATTTTAAGTTGTTTCAGCATGACAGAGAGGTCATCACCCTATACTCTAATAAATCAGATGTGTACATTTCATTTTGTTCATTCACACAGATTTTTAGTTTTTTCCTCTCTCTTGCTCCCAGAAGTCTCTAAAAAGTGCACTTTATGGCTATTAAATAATCTCCACATGCTGAGATATTTACAGATGTGATGTGATGTACACACCGTCTGAACCGTCCAAACTCAAAAGCAGGAGAAGGTATTTCAAGGGCAACTCAAGTTTCATGTTTTCTCTTATTTTTCATGTATTTTCCACGTGCACCAGGCTGTCTAAGAAGTATGGCAGCACTGATATAACCATAGTTTCTATTGCATTTCATAGCTGGGAACTCAGCTGAGTAGTTTATAACCCGTCTTCCTCATTCGCCTGATTTCTACTGTACACATTTGCACTTGGGGTTAGATGCCAAATTGCATTTCGCCGGCCTGAGCACCTGAACCAGGTGCAATGACAATAACGTTGGAACTAATCTACTCTAATCCAATCTAGAGTGCACATATCGCTGCACATGTTCGCCCTCATTGTGCCACGGTGCAGTGCGGGGGTAAAACGTCGCTTGTTGACAGCAGCGCCCTGCAGAGTGTGATGCAAACAGCGACAGAGTCGCAGCAAGGACAGGATGAGAAAAAAAGAGGAGGGGACGGGGGGTGTCGTGGGACTCTGCTCGTGGGGGTAGAGAGGGAGGTAGGAGGACGCTGAGGCTCAGGGAGTCAAAGGCAGGAAGAGCACAGAGTCAAATGGAGACCAGCGATTAAGTCGGTGGGCACAAAGGATAAATGATGAGGAGAGAGGGAGAGAGAGAGAGGGAGAGGGAGGGAGAGAGAGAGGGAGAGAGGGAGAGAGAGAGGGATTGGGGGGCCAGTGTGTGTGTGTGTGTGTGGAGGGACACAGGACGATCTGAGAGAGTGACATCTATTCAGGATGTGGGGCAGCTGTGTGCCGCAGTGTTTGCGTGCGTGCCTTTTTATTTCACTTTTTTTTTTTAGTGCCCGTGTTAAAAGGCGAGAGGGGAGAAGGAGGCAAGGTAAAAGAAATGGAACAGTTGAATCTGGGGAATCAAGGGGACAAAGGGGGGATTTTTCTCCCCCTCACTGGCAGGACTTTGGATCAATAGTATCTGTCACCCCGCAGCCCTAAGTTTGAAAGGCGAGACTGTACTCTCATGCTGCGAGATCTGCGTTGCTTAACAAACCGCATTAATGACCCGCCATTGATCTGATGTGACGCGACCCCTTTGCTTTCTGTTCCTTTCATTTTCAATCGATGACAGATGGATACGCCATCGGAGACGGGGATGAGAGAAGGAGGGGATAATGTCTTCTTTTGTTTTAAGGACAAGTTAAAACCGCCCCACCCCGCCGCCGTCTCCTTCAGAGCCTGTGCCTCCTTATCCCATCTTAAGGACGGAGCAGACAAATGATGGATGATTCTCTCTTACTGTACTTTCAAGTTCTGTGCACTTTCTAGGACATTAGTTGCTTGAAATAAAATTATCTGCACGCTGGCACGGGCATCCACGTTTTCTTTTTTTTCTTAATAAAAAGCAGCTGTATCCATAATATAGCATTAAAATTAAAACACTGGAATTGATCTCTTCATTGTTTTATTTTGCTTAAATATCTCATCGGTTTCGATAGAGCCACAAGTAAAGTTAACATTATCTTTGAGCCAAATTAGGACATTTTTGTTCACGCCTCCCTCTTGCTGTGTGTGTGTGTGTGTGTACAATTTAATCTGTGTAAAAATTTTACAATCTCTCAGGGCAAATAATAAGTATTCCATCACTATCACCATTAGAGAGGGAATAAAAGATGGACGGGATGAATACCACCCCTTCCCCTTGGAAAAAAAGAGAAAAGAGAAAAGAAAAAACGCACAGCAGGGGCCTCAGAAATACAACTGCGAAAATCACAAGAGTCAAATAGATCTCGCTTGCCTGAATTAAATCAGCCCTAATAAAAATTTTAGGAGCAGACTCCCTCCTTTTTTTTTTTTTTTCATTTGTCCAGGTTGTTCTAAATTTCCAGCGTCTTATTACCTGCAGGATTGAGACATAAAATGATGGTCACGATCTAGATTTCACTCTATTTGAGTCTCAGTTCGGAGTTGTGTAGGGAAGTAGTTTTTGTTTTATATAAGGCTGTTGCTTCATCATTACATGTGTGATTATACGTATATCCTTCCCACCCTCCTCCTGCCCCTCCATCTCATACCTCTGGGCTGCAGTCTGGTGCCGTGGAGCCTCCATGTAAGTGGTTCTGGGCCAGGAAGAAAGGGGAGTTGGCCATGTCCAGGATGGGGTAGTTCACCAGTACCACCTTACTGAAGTTAAACTTGTAGGTGAACCGCTTCCCTTTGGTTTTGTGCAAAATGCGTTTGTTGTAGTAATACCTGCAAAGTAGGAGGAGGAGGAGGAGGAGGAGGAGGAGAGGGCGTCGAAAGAGGGAGGGATGGAGTGAGGGAATAAAGGAAAAAGGAAGAGGAAAAGAGGAGGGTAGGATTAATATAATGCTCACATCAAGGTTTTGTGTTTCATCGCTATAACAGAAAAGAATAAGTAAACAAGTTGTGCGCTGTAGGGCGAGAGCTATGCTGATTTCCCACTGTTTTTATTCATCTCCTCCTTCCTCAAATCAATTCATGTCTGACTGCCTTGATTCAATACAACATGGTTTTTTAAAGGGAAATTTTATTCAGCCGTTAACGGACAAAAAAATCAAAAAGCCAAAGCCCGTCGAGCCTCGAAGGCCCTAAAAGTACAGTGAACAACTAAAAACACTTATCAATTGATATGTGCATGTGCCTGAGTGTGTACATATATGTTTTAACTTGAAGCACCACATAGAAAGCAACTGTATTCCTGTGACTGTATTTCTGTAAAGAAACCATTTTTTTATATATATATGAGCGCAAAAATTGTTGAAGTTAAAGCGAGCGTGATGCAACAAACTTGAGGACGAACGCAACATTTACTCCCAGTTCTCGTTTGAGCGCTGCGATGTGACATCCACACCGACTTGGATGAGACGTGCAGGATGTTAAATGACAGGTTAGGATCTGTCACCCCTTCCCTTTCCTCAAATTTGACTTAAAACAAAACAAAACAAAAGGTGGGAGAAGACGAGCGGTTTCCACGGCAACGACCTCAGGTGTTCTCCCCCATCCTCCCCTCCCTCCTCCCTCCCCCCCGCCCATCCTCGATGCCGGTTTCCTGCGCCACCCGCCGAGGTGTCACGGCCCACAGTCTGCCGGGCGCTAACCGCAGAAACATGGCGGCTGGCGCTCGCCAGACAGCGGGTTCACACGTCACACGTCGCGTCGTCCGGGAGCGGCTCTCGGGACCCGGTCCCTTCGCTTTTAGACGAGCCCTCCGTGGCAGAATACATTAGCCGAGCTCAGCACTAAACGCGGCGCGGGCGACGCCTCATTATGCAGACTCACTATATCAACAAACACGGCGGCGTCTCGAGCATCAGCGCGTAGCCGCGGTGGCGGCGCCCCGGCCCAATCATGTCTACGTGTTTTGCTTTGCGTGGCAATTGTGCCGTGGCCCTTAATTGAGCAATTAAGTGAGGCTAATTAAGGAGGCTAATTGTGGCCCCAGCCAATTCATAACAATTAGACTCTGACGACAGCCCCCATTAACAAGAGGCCAAAGGAAAGCAGAGGAGGGGGGGTTGGGAGGGTTGGGGGCGGGGGGCGAACAAGTCGGGGTAGTGCGGATTTGCATAAGAAAAGTGTGAGTGCGCTGTTGGGGGGTGTAAAGTGCTGAAGGTATAGAGTGTGACCATTGTTCTAATCACCTTCGGCGGAGTTCGGTGCCGAGCACTTCGGCCCCCTCTCCCCCCCGGCTCTGAAAGAAGTCCAGGCAATTTCACACCGGGGGCTTAATTTTGAAATCCCTATCGAATTTTTTATTTGGCAGCTCAATGGTGAACTTTCCATTAGGATGTCCACAGATAAGGAGAAATTGAGGGTATTGACGTTCCTCTGGAAAAGCCCCACCTTTATCTTTCCATTAGACCGACATGAAAAGAGAGACGCGGGCGAGGACTCAAGGCAAACAGGAGTAAACAATTTATGTAAACGGCGGCGTGATAAACATCTCGATGTCTCTGATATCGGCGCGTGTTTGACATTCAACGCACTGTGTGGCACACACACACACACACACACACCTCAGCGCCCGGCTCAGCTTGTCATAGTTCATGTGGGGTTTGCATTTCCTGATCCCCCACAGCCGGGCAACCTCGTCCGGATCCTTGATGACAAACTCCCCGTAGTCGCCCTGCCAGGCGATCACCCCCTGGTACTCCTCCTTCTGCAGGAGCTCCAGGATGAAGTGCCACAGCTGGATCTGCCTGGACCCGGGGCTCGACTCGGGCTTGTAGGCCCAGTCCGGGAAGGCGAACCCTGGAAAAAGGAGGAGGAGAGGAGAGCAGAGAGATGGGGAGAGAGGTCAGGCCCTGCCATTTGTCCCGCTGCTTGCTGAGGGGGATCGCTGTCTGAATGACTGATGAGTGATCGAGGTGAGGGATGATGTGTTTAATATCACAGCACGTGCCTTGAGCAATGTTAGTCTGCGCTAATGCCCTCTAGCCTCAACAGATTGGTCAGTGGGATGATGACAGCTCGCTGGGAGAGATCTGATTGATGCTGCCCGGGCCTGAATTCTAAAAGCCGACTGTATGCACATCAGAGACGGAGTTAAGTAGCTTTTTGACTCATCGCGAAGTGAATCTGGCACTAACTAGCCTTGTAAAAACATTAGACGCACCACCAATTACTACCACAGACTTGAATTTGTTTACCAATCTGAGCGTGTATGGTTAATTTCGAGATGAATTTTAACATGTATCACTGTGATTTTGACGCTGATGGTTATGTTTTATCAGGACTGAATTTGCTTGTTTTTTTGTTTTTTTTTCTGGGGTGGGCCGTCTAGTTACACCCAATCTTTGCGCACGTGTCCTGAGTCCAGATTCACAGTCGTCTTTGAAGATATCTGCACATGCATGAGTGTTTTTTCTTTTTCTTTTTCAATTAATTTTTTTAAACACACGTCCTCGGGCGTAACCCTACGCAACAAAGAGAGGCTGGTCCGTGGCGTGAGCGGCGAGGGGGGACCGACCTGGCGTCCAGAGCGCGGGCACCGGGGGGAGCAGCAGATCACTGACGCAGTTACAGTCCATACCTCCACAACACCTGCAAGCAGACAAAGGCAAGAGGAAGACATCGTTAGCAATTACTGCTGCTACTAGCGCATTGTAGAGAGGCGAAACCGCAGGTGAGAGGTTTAAAAAGTGAGGTGATTCTGGCCAGAGCAAAAAAAAAATCAACAACTCTGTTTTATTTGAGGGAAAAGTTGAAGAGTAAACTTTGTTGCAAATTGCAAGCGTTGCATAAGGGTCTAATGGCGCAACACGAGTTGAAAACACATACCTTTAATCGATGTGAAATATGGCAAGGTTATGTTTCATATGTCTTTGGTAGAGATCAGGTGTTTGATGGATGTTATCTTGTGAGGCCACCTAAGGCTGTGTCTGATGCAACATGGTGGACATCCCTATAGTGCATTTATGAATGCGAGGAATTAGACAGACTTTAGAAAACTGGGTCAGAGTTGAGTAATATTACATATCTAAACTAACACTTTTTAATACACAACACAGCGAGGCTGTTCCTTGGTGGGGTTTTTAAGATTTAACATCGATTCAGAGATCACCTGTGTACAAAGTTCAGGTACAGCCGCTCACAAACTAGCTGTTTTTATGGAGTTAGGTGTGATTCTCGGTTTGTCTCTTTCTCACCCCAGTGCATGTTTTCAGTGAGACGTCTCCATCTCTGCAGACATTTTGAAGTTGAATGATTATAGAAGTGTGTCAAAAAAAGTGTTTCAGGTTTGGAAAATGGTTCATTTTATGTGTAATAAGTCCATGTGTGCCGGGTACTGCAAACAAACAATAGCTATATAATTGTCGGTGGTGGAAAAAGTAATAAAATAATCAAATTTATTAAAAAATATATACATGTTTAGTTAGCTATTAGATCAAGGTACATAAACTGTCAAAGATGATAGTTAACTTGAAGATGTTTTCGTGTTCAACATCCAATTTGGCCCGATTTGGTTTTACAAAATGCAACAGAGCCCGAATAAAACTGTTGATTTATAATCCATCTCATTGCATCACCATCTTTTTTTTTGTTGTTAAACATGCGGGCGAGTCACGTCCCACACGAAACGCAGCAGAGACGCCGATGACGTGTGCAGGCGGCTTCGTTAAGTGACAGCGGATAATGACGCCTGGGCGTGCTGACAGGCGGGGGGGGGGGGGGGGGGGGTCCATGACGGGCGTAAGGGGACGGGATCTGGTTTGGATATCACAGTTTCATCAGGGTTGTTTTACAAAACTCAGATGGAAGAGATGCCCTGCTGCTACACTGGTATCTTTAATGCTGGCCTCTCTATCTCTCCCTTCACTCTCTGCCTCTATTTAATTATGCTCTGTGAATTTTGGATTTTCCCTCCAGCATTGAAATGGAACGTGAATTATTAAGGTGTGTTTGTATAAATTATTATTGCTAACTCCGGGCATTTCTCTCTCTCGCTCTCTCTCTCTCTTTCACACACACACACACACACACACACTCTGACCGACTCTCTCTCTATCCATCCCTCGCCTGCTCTCACCCTGCTTCTAGCCTTTGGATTGTGGCCCCTCTCGCTCTCTCCTCCTTCTCTTCATCTTTCTTGTTTTCAAGCCGCTCCTTCTGTCTTCAGATATAGTTGGCATTCATCCTATCTCACTCACATACTTTTTTCTCCCTAGCATCATTCATGTTATTTCTTATTTTTATCTCTCCCGCGTCCTGCGTCTCTGCCCACACTCACTTTGCCATAATGAGTTATATAAAGTTATCACAGGGGTTCAGATAGCAGCTATAAGTAACCTGTTCACAGAGAGCATCTCGTTTCCACATGGGAGTTCTCCATGAAACTATACTGCACGCCGCTTGTAAGAGATCATTTTGTATTCAGTGGTCTGTGGGGAGACACATGTTGGGAGGCTTTGTACAATTATAAATGTTTGGTTTTTTTTGTCCATAACACACGTCCCTACATTAAATCACTGATGTCTAACCTGTTCATCTGAGTGAAGGCCCCAGCACAGGCTAGAGAGAGACTTTAGAAAATAAGGTGTTCTTTGTGTTTGAGGTAGTAATCCATAAGTTTTGCTCTTCCCTGTGGGCTGCAGGTCATTAATACTATATCATTCCTTTCATTTGCCATATTCTCGAGGTCCGCGGCACGTATAAGCTCGTCCCCTCGGAGGATGTGCACTCCTATCTGTCAGGATTTCTCCGGCTCCCTCTCATGCCACCTACGCACCACCTATATCTATATATATCCAGCCTCCCTGTTCCTCTCCAGCAGAGCCTCCATACAGGTGAATCCTCCTTTCCTCTTCCCCACCTCCTTTCTATTCACACACACACACACACACCTATCCTCTGTCTTCTCCCCCTCCCATCCGCCCCACCCATCTCCTCTTCTCTCCCTCTCTCCTGCTCTGTGTGTTTTGCTTCGGCGCAGTAATTTTCCGTTTGATTTCGGAGGTAATGCATTTTTTACAAATCAAAGAGGAAGCCAGGCTGCCCCCCCCACCACCCTCCTCCTCTTCCTACACCCCTCCAACCCTCCCTCCCTCCTCCACCACCTCTTTCCCTCCCTCCCTAGTCTCCCGTTCTCGCCCCCCTCGCCCCCCCAGGCCAGAGAGGAGATAAAGGAGCCCCCATCATTTCCTTGTTAGTTTTGATTTGGGCAGCGCAGGGCTTTCAAGTTCCCCCCATCACCCCCAGAAACATTATAACTAGCAGCCCAGGGAATACTGTTCCTCGTACGCACACACTCTTACACACACATGCATGCACAGACTGTCAGATACAGACGCTCGCAGATTGCAATGGATTGTGCATGCACAGCAAACACACAGTCTCGAGCAGATGCGCCACAAATACACAGGTATTCAGGTAGCAGACACACACACGCACACACTTAGTGAGGAGCAGCACACAAAATAAGACATGGAGCGCATAGATATTGACTGAATCAATATAGACACACTAACACACATCTCAGCGAGCTGAAAGACAGAATGCACTTTGTTTACTAAAGATGCACGGCGCTATATACCGATAGAGACAAAAACACAGTTTCTTTCAACTGGGAGCGACCCTGGACAAACAAAGGACCTTGATCCTGTGAAAGGGCCACCGACAAAACCCAGAGTGGGGATGATGGATCACCTGGTCACCAGTGACAATAGTCAACTGGTACAATGGGGGCAAACAGTTACTGTCCACGGCCTGAGAATAGCACCACCACCACCACCACCACCACAGCTCAAAGCAAAGCTCGGCCATGCTCCTCCGCATGTTGTGGAGTGTAGGCCTTCACCAAGTTTCACACACACACACACACACACACACACACACACACACACACACACACACACACATTCATGCTGCAAACCCTCGGGTGTGTTTGTGAGTCAGAGGCTTCTGATAATTCACTTGAAAGAGCGTGCTGGTTTTAGGGACAGTCTTTCCTCCGTCTTTAGGACGCTACAAAGCGGAGACTCACACGCTTACGCTCGGGTCAAGGCTGGTCGAGGCTGAGAGGTGACTGCGCTGCCTCTTGTTGTTGTTGTTGTTGTTGTTGAAACTCCACTTTCAAACACACACACACACACAAAAAAATAACTCCAAACACAACAAAGGCGCACTAGAAAACGAATCCTGGCTAAAGCTTGCGATACACAATGTTTTTGGCCACTGGAAACAAGCCGTAAACACAATAACTGGAATGTTATCCCCATCAAGGAGACACAGTGAACTTGTCAGCTCACATTAGCTTTCGCTCGGAGTCTTGCGTCTGGACAACTTAAATCCACTATTCACGTCTGTTGAAGTCCTTTTTCCCTGCACTGATGCCTGAACCATCATCACGGCTGTTTAAGCCGCTAAATGTTACACTTTTGTCAGCATTTAGCTGTCGGGTTTATCTCTTTCTTGTTGGAACCGGTTGTTGAGTTTCGCATCTGAAGTGGAATAAAGGCCAAAGAACATGAATCCAAAACAATGAGCTGAAAGGGAACCACAGAGCCGCTCTCATTGAGAATAGTCACACGTATTCTTCGTCTTTTGTGTCTTAAAAAAGTCAAGTATTTAGTCAGTGAAGATGTGTAAAAACGGTGTGTACATAATTATTCTCTAAATTTCAGTGAAGTATTATGAAAGTTGCTGTCACAGTTAATGTCACATCGATTTCTGTGCTGGACCTGCTGGTTCTTTTAATAGTTGAACCTGACATAAGAAAAGAGTCAGAACTTGCTGACAGGACTGCAACAAGGCTGGCGGTCCACAGCTCCAGGACTGTCAACAGATCTGGTTTTGTGGTATTTGCGGATCCGAGGTTAGTGGGCCAGTGGCGGGAGTGAAAAGGAAACAGTGTGAGGAATTTTCTTTTGCACCAACTCTGTTTTGAAATTCTGCAGAGTGACTGGGGTGGAGGGAAGAGGGAGGAAGGGGGGGGGGGGGTGTAGGGGGGTTGCAGCCTGACATCCAGGCAACATTATGTCTCCAGCGTTGTCTAAAGAAGGAAAGAGTGACGGGTCACGATATAAAAAGATAGAAAAATATGAGAGGCATGAAGAGTCTGGCCTCTCCCGCTTTCTTTTTCCACTAGATGAAACAGGCTCTGTACATCTGTCTCATCTTCCTTTTTTCAGTTGCCCCTGAAAAAGCCCCGACTGTACCCTCTCTCTCTCTCCCTCTCTTGCCTTGCCTCTCTCCCACTATCTCTGTCTTTCCCTCTCTCTCTGTTCCTCTCCCTGGTTGGCTCTGACACACTGGTCAGCCTCAGGGTGGAAGAACAGAGGGACTCTGCTATGGGTTTGTTAGAGGAGATGGAAAGAAGGAGAGAGGAGAAATGAGGAGGGGAGAGAGAGTGGCAAGAAGGAGGGGAGGGGAGGATGAAGAGGGGAGGGTGAGGGGGAGGTTGGTCAGGAAGAGGGAAAAAGAACCTGTCCATCCAAATGTTAAAGAGAAGAGTCAACAGTGAGTGGAATCACTGCCGGCTCCTATAATACCTCTGGTTTAGCTAAATCTCAATCATGAAATAACATTTCCAATAGGTTGCACATGAAAAGATGAATGATTTATCTTTTACATGTCAAAATCATACAAGAGATGTTTTTGTTCAAACGCAGATTGATCCAACGTATGTTTACATTTAGAAAAAAAAAGCAAAAAACTTTAAGGCTGTGCAGTCTCCTCATTAATCTAAGAGAAGCGATGATGAAATCTTGCAACTTCATCCTCAACCACATTAATCTCCCCCAAGCTTTACCAAAATCCACTTCTTACCTTTAAAAACTAAAAAAAAAGAGAAAACTTCAGCTTCAATGCGGGAAACTCAATCACGAAAATGCAAAATATACAGGGTCATTTTTATGATGTTTTTCTTTTGTAGTCCATGTGTTAAGTGTCTATGTTTCAGCATCTTTGGACTATAAGAAACAAGCTTTTTTTTTTCAATCTTGCTGCCAATCTGTTAAAATTAACAAAATGAGTAAAATCAGATTGTTCCAAACTGAAACTTAAAACAGCAATTGCTGAAAACTAAATAAAACAATTTAGTGCAGATCAAAGAGCTCCTCTCACTACCAGCGTGTCGGTAATTTCCCAGGTGTTGGCTCGCAGACACTTTGAGCTCTCTATCATATCATCCCAGTGAAAGAGAGGACGAGGAAGCGGTGGGAACAGACAGCAGTGCGGTGCTGTCACTTAACAAAGATGTATAGTTACAGAGGTAGCGAGCCGCCCTGACTCTGCTGCTTCCCCTGCAGAGCGGCCATTACTCCACGCTGCAGGGACAAAGCCGATACTGAGTCCTTCCTGCTGGGAGACCGTCCAGCACCCGACCGAGCCGGCGGCTCACAAAAACACGTTCGAAAGAAACAACCCCACAACACCTGAGTCCATAAAGCGAAAATAGAAATATCCCTAAAAAAAACAATAAAATGTTTTTTTTTCCCTCAACAACAAATCAAAAGAAAAGCATGTCTTGCCCCTGTCATGTCAACCTATAGAAAAGTCAAATTTTCTGACACATTCTTCTTTGTTAAGAAAACTGCATTTGTTAAAGAAGTTCAACTGTGAATGAATACCTGGTGGTATTGGTACAGATGGAGGCTTGTCTACATATAAGAAAGTGCTCTTATGCTGGATACCAAACCAAACCTGTCACTGTATACAGAGCTTCTGGATGAGCAGCATCTGCCAACAGTGTATGAAGGTGTGTGGCTGGTTGGGTGAAAAGGTGGTTGTGAATACTAGAAGAAAAATGCTAAAAGATAAGGGAATATCCATGGTTCCGGATGGTAGAAGCACAGACTTCTTAAAACACACTCTTATGGTCAGAAAACTGAGCATATGCTGAGGAACCTATCTTATATGTGTATCAGAAGGTCAGATACAGTCCTACATGGTGAATAGTATGTGGTGCATAAAAGATTACAGCCTCTGGATAAGCAGGCAGACCTACATCATCAGCCTTTACCACCAAATTTATGAGGGTGAGTGGATGAACTCTGTGCAGTAAAACCACCCATTCATCCATTCATCTCACCTGCTTTGTTGCCAATAGTGTCACATGGGGCACCTTGTGACTGTCTCCAGCACACATTCACTCTCATACTCACATCCAGCTAAGGGACCGTTTTAGAGTCTCCAACAACCAAGACATCCATGTTTTGAAGCTTGTAAATTCAATTCCAGGTCCATGGTCCTTCCAGCTGGGTCACTGTGTTAACCGCTCAGGCACCATGTTGCCAGATGCTATATCTATGCTGGATGAGTGGCCTCTGTAATCAATATATAAAGGTGTTAGGTGAAGTCACCTTGTGTAGCTGCGAAAGATGTCTGGGTTAGTGCTGTTGCCTCACAGCAGGAGGGCTGAGAGTTGTGTTTTCTCTGGGTTTCTCCGGTTTCCTCCCAAAGTCCAAAAACATGCAAGAAGGTCGCCTGGAGCCTCTAGGGAAGGGTGTGTGTGCCCTGAGATGGACTGGAGACCCGTCCAGGGCGTATTCACCTGCCTTCACCTGTGTAAACTGGGGATATGCTCCAGCAGAGCAAAGGTACGGACTCGCTGGATTAATCCATTGTTGTCTCAAGTGTTTTAATTGGGCTAAATGCACTGACAACATGACAAGCACAGTATATCCCGGGTCTGATCCTTTTAAGGCCAGTTTCATCCTGATGCACAGACGTTTTAATGATGCCGAGGCACAGGTCGTAGCAGCTTCCTGATGGATGAGGAGACTTGACTCGGCTGCGAGGTGGACGGCTCCAACAACTCCAACAAGTTTTTTGAGCGGCGTGGAGATGAGGGTGCGAGCGCGTGATGCGGTATTAAGACGGCGGCCTTAAGAAAATAAGGAAAAGAAGGGGAAAAAAGGATGGAGAAAAAAGTATCAATCGATAGGGTTAAATTATTCATCGTCATTAATTATCGATCGTTCTCCGCTGCCGGCTCGTCCGCCTCGCGCCAGAGTTGAAAGGAGGGAAAGCGCGCTTTATTAAAACCGGCTCGAGCCTCATTGTTTCATGTCCCGCGGCAAAGAAAAAGCTCGAGTTTGGCTCCAGTAGAAACACACACACACACGCACACACACACACACACACACACACACACACACACACACACACACACACACACACACACACACACACACACACACACGTTGCTCCACCTCTCCCTCTCTCCTTCTCTCTCCGTCTCTCTCTCTCTCTCTCTCTCTCCGGACGCGCGGGAGGAGCTTTGGGGAGCCTCGCGCGGTGTTCACGGGGCGGCTGTGTCTCGCGTGGATCGATGAGGGATCAATGGCTCGCGCTGACTAATAGCCAGAGAGCGCCTTTGATCTCGCGGCTGAGAGATCAAAACCTGCGCGAGAGGGAAGAGACATAGGAAAAGAAACTGCGCCGGCGAGCTGACCTTCACACGCGCACGCACGCACGCACAGTCACGCAGGGGGCCCCCACGTAGCCCGCACGCACGCGCACGGCTTTTAGGAATTTGACTCCGGGAAACAAACCAGAGATGCATCACTAACGAAACTATATGCATTAGACACTAATGATCAATCCATCTATAGGCTCTTTCAGCGGCCACACACACGCACACACACACACACACACACACACACACACACACACACACACACACACACACACAAGTCCCTTTGGCGCACGCGCATGCACCCCAACGCACGCGCCACCTTGCCTCCTAGTCCCCTAGTTGCCGCTCTTGATTTTGACTTCCTCAGACAAGGTGATACAGTGAGAACAAGGAAACCATCTGTTGTTTCCAGGGAGCAGATGAGTGTCCTATGGGCTCGACTTCACGCCTATAGAGAGGGAAGTGGTGTGTGTGTGTGTGTGTGTGTGTGTGGAGAGAGAGAGAGAGAGAGAGAGAGAGAGAGAGAGAGAGAGAGGAGAGACAGGGGAGAGAAGGGAGAGAAGGGAGGGGAGGTGGTGGCAATGTCTGAAAAAGAGCAGGTTGCAAAGTACTAGGCAGTTCCCTCATATTATGTTGATGATGTTGTCTATGTCTTGTGCATATTTCAAGTTTACCACTTTACCAGATACTTTTGCTCCTGAACTGATCTATATATTTAGTCTGCAAAAAAACCAAAAAACACATTAGTTCTGTAGTCCTGTAGCTAAAAAACATCCATTCACCTATTATCTCACCCACTTTATATCCAGTGGTGTTGCAGGGCTCATATAGTGAGTAGACACCATTCACACCTTTATGCATGTTTTTGGACTGTGAGAGGCACACACACACACACACACACACACACACACACACACACACACACACACACACACACACACACACAGAACGTGTAAACTCCACACAGAACTGCCAGGAACCAGGGTGTGTGTCCTGCTATAAAAAACAAGTGTACATACAATTTCTGTGATAATTATTGTACCCCAAACTTCTCAAAAGTGAGTTTTGCCCAGTCTTCTCCCTTCTCTGGTATCTAATTGCCCCCTCAAAAAAAAACACATAATGATGAATGCACATTCAGAGTTAAGCGAAACAAACAGAATATCTGTGTTTGTGCAAAGCCTATTCCAAGTGTAAAACATGTCCTTGTCTGGTGTAATCTGAAGGTTTTATGACTTATTCTGCTTATCAATATTTAATCACAGGTTTGTGGCATTGGGAAGGACTTTCAGGATATTTAGAAAAATAGGAGTGTTAGTATTGCACATGCAGCAGTGCGTTTAGATGAAATATCAACTTAAATACAGAGAAAATAACAACAAAATAAGCAAATTTCAACACAGCACAGGGGTTAATGGGGCCATTGCAAGTGACTAGAGAACCACAGCATAATTCTCTGCAAAATGGTGTCTTGTTTTCCACACTTTTACCTGAGGAAATGCACTCCTCCCTCTCCGCCTCTACTCATCCTCATCACGCGCTCTCTATCTCTCCCCTGACCCCCCCCCTCCTCCCCATTCACCCCTCCCTCTTCTAGTAGAGTTACTCTCTCTATCGCTCTCACTTCCCGAATTAACCACTCAAGAAGTCACCACCGACTCAATCAATAGCTCATACATAAACCCTGCTATAATCGCTCCCCCTGCCTGTCTGTCTACCCCCTCCGTCTCCTCCTCCCCAGCTCTCCTCCTCTCCATCACCCTTTTACCCCTTCTTCAGCTTTTCTACTCTCCCCGTCCTGTGTCCACTGTTTGTCTTTTTTATGTCCTCCTCTGATTATTACAGCACACGAGGCCATTTCACCTCCATCATAAACACAAACGGTAGCAGCAGACGTCTCTTTTGAAAAGATAAACGTCCCCAACCTGCCAAGAGTGATCAAATTACACGACAAGAAACATCTAAATGACATCTCTGAACGCCTGTTTGTGAATTTAACAGAGTACACCTTGTAAAATAGCTGCCGCCAACATCTGAGCATCTTCAGATTCTCAAATTGTCTCTTTGGTTTTGTTTTGTTTGGTTTCCCCTTAAAATTATAACATGGACAACATACAGAATGGTTGCCAGGGGTGTAACACTAAAATCCTGCCCTCATTTCTATTGGCATCCCTGATGTTTACACAGTCCATCAACCTTTACTGAGACAGAGGCTGAGGCAATAATAAGTGTGTCCAACACTGGACTGTGTTGTTTCATGCCGTCTGAAAGGAGACCTGATGCTGCTGTGGGAGTATTTTTTAAAACTCTTATGGTTTCACTAGCCTCCCTCTGTTCCTTCGGGGACTTGATATTTGTGTAGCATCCCTCTAAAATTTATTACAGGATCGCAGTAATTCTTTTAAGTGCAAGGGCACTATCGGCCCAGGTTAGCGTGTCCAGCCAGAATGGTCCCAGTATTGCGTTATAGCAAAGACAAGGAGACATCAATATTGCATTATCTCATGTTTAACTGTGAGACACAGATAGTTGTTTTGGGGGCCTTAAAGATATTGTATTACCAAAGGAGATGCAGGCAGACATACACACACAGACACACACACACTTGCACATGAGGAGGGGGGAAAAAAGAGAATAACACACAGAGAATTTTAAAATTATAAGGCCTCTACACACCCTCTGCTCGTACCCCTTCACTCCCTCTCTCTCCCTCTCTCTCTCTCTTTCTCTCTCTCTCTCTGCAGCCGCCTCTTTTTCTCTGCCTCTCTCTCCAAAGTCTTTGATTCGTCCGTACGGTTTGATCTGCGAGAGAGCGAGTTTTGTAAACACATTTTTCACGATCATATAGCCACGGGCAAGGGGAGCGTGAGGCGCGGAGGAAGAAGAAGGAGAAGAAGGAGAGAGGGAGACTCAGAGAGAGAGAGAGAGAGAAAGAGAGAGTGAAGAGAGAGAGAGAGTGTGTGTGTATGTGTGTGTGTGTGTGTGAGGGACGTTTAATGAGCGTGCAAAGATGGAAAGACAGACTGACAGAAAATGCAAGGATGGAGCTCAAATATGACTTACACTGCACTGGGCAACAAAGACATGCACACACACACACACACACACACACACACACACACACACACACACACACACACACACACACACACACACACACACACACACACACACACACACACAGGGAGCCCAGAATGATAGTTTTGGCACAAGTAAAGCATCACAGGGGTTGACGAAATGTGAAGCAACAACGAAAAAGCAAAAAAGCAAGTTATTCAGTCTTCCTCATCAGGCAGAGGGGGGTGACAGTCCAACACTGCATTTCCCGATATGACACTTCCTGACTGGGAGAGTCACACACACACACACACACACACACAGATGGAGAGAGAGAGAGAGCAAGAGATTGTGCATCTCGTTTGGGATGATGAACACAGAAAACAGAGGCTGGAAAACAGATTATGGGGGCGAGAGCCAATAAAGCATGGAGCACAGACGGTAAACACACCGTGGTGTAAAGCTGAACTAATAAAAGTGCGGGGCTCTCATTCCTTACATCTCTTCTCCTTTTTTTTCACTTGCTTGGATCACTTTCTCTTTTTTTTTCTCTTTTTTTTCCACGGCTGCCTCTAATCCAGTTAGCTTCGATTCTGCTCCGGTAATGGTGCTAAACCCGTCGCTTCTATACACCGACCTGTCTCCGCGGGATGCAACATAGAGGAGGAGGAGGAGGCGACACCTGAGGGTGACGTCAGGCTGTGAGGAAGAGGAGGACGAGGATGAAGATGATAACAGTCAAGACAATTGAGCAGCACGGTCACAGTTTTGCATAGTGCAATTTGCCATCTAATTATGTATCTATCTATCTGTTTATCTATCTATGGTGTGATGATATTAGCAAAAATTGGGGTTCGTTTTTTGAAAAAAATGGGTTTGTTTTTGTATAATTCTGTCACACACTGACATTACTGGATGGAAGTGAACTTTACTTTGCAGTAATACAAGATTCACAAGTGTCCAAAGCACAGAGATGACATCTCCAAACCACTCTCTGGTGCAAACTGAGTATTAGAATAATGAAGTAGTAGGTTTAGTGCAAAGACTGTCAGATGTAGTAATATCTATTAGATGGATGGACAGACAGACACACACACACACACACACACACACACAAAGAGGAGATTTTCCATCTTTTTTTAGGGAGGAAAAATTAACTTCAATCATCTTTAAAAATATTTTCTCTGCATGTTTTCAAAATTAAATAATAATTTAATGATAATAACAATAATGAAAAATCAATAATAATAATTTCTGTATAATTACTGTATTTCATTGCATGTAAGAGCTGAGGTGCTGGGGGTGAGATGCAGGCCATCCCAGTTGCAAAGTGCGTTTTTCTCTTTTTTTTCCCTCTTACATTTGTTTGCTTTCCTAAAAGACGGGGAAACACTCCTCAACAATTCTGCACAAATCCCTGGCGTCAGTCGTTAAAAAATGATCTTCTTTTCATTTTTCCTTTCCTTAAACCCTCTGTCTCTCCCTTTCTTTCTTTCTTTCTTTCTTTCTTTTTATTCTAACTTAGCGTGCTTCTTCTCTTTTACAAAGAAGAATAGCTGCGAGCAGTAAAGTCGGTTGTCAGTGTGCGTGTGTGTGTGTGTGTGTGCGTGTGTGTGTGTGTGCAGTGCAGTGTAGTGTAGCGTTTCCTCTTCCTCTCCCTTTCTTCTCTCAGTCTTTCTCTGTCCGGGGAATTGTTCTCTACGTCCACAAACACATTGCAAATACCCGCCGGCCCAGCTGCATCGATTTCTAATTAGACGCCAGGATAATCGTTGGAGAGAGATGAAAAAAAGGAGAGAGTGATGGCGAGATCGAGTAAATAAATATATAAACGAATTAGAGGCCAGATTAATTGAATGAATATGAGCATTAAAAAAGAAACAAAGGTGATCTTAGTAGGAAAAAAACACACAGCGTGAACCGAAACGGGAAAATCGGGCTTTTATTTTGTTGAAATAAAAATAAAAGCAGAAACACAGCGGGGGAAATTTGGGGGGATTATACGGATACTGTTGTTTTTCCAACCTAAAAATGTGTTTAGCGATTATTGTGATAGTGCACGTTTTGCGTGCATCCGGCGTTTTTGGGAGCGTCTCTCTCTCTCTCTCTCTCTCTCTCTCTCTCTCTCTCTCTCTATGTCTCTCTCTCCATTTAAGTTAGCGCTGGATCTTCAGCAAGAAACACTTCGACGACACAAGAATACTACAAGAATCTCCGCTACACGTATATAAACATGGTCTTACAAGTCCAAAAGAGGGCAAAAGAAATATTTTTAATACAGACGCATTTTCGGGCATGCGATGACGTCAGCGAGGTCTGGACCTCAGAAACTTTCTTGTTCCTCTAATATATCCAAGAACAGTATGGAAAACACAGCAGCAATATAACTTCATCAACCACAACATTAGCATGCCTCTCTGATCATATCTGTATAGTTATTATCTTGTATACACCTATTCTTATTATTACTCTTTGGGTACGAAATCATTACTATGAATGCAGCATTTTGAGCATTTGATGTCCTTAGACATGCACACTTTGAGTATCTTGTACACACATGATAAAATATGTCGAATGATGGGACTTTAAGGCTTTATAGCTTAGACAGTTATTGTGACAGTATGTATATACGAATGATAAACTAGTAACAGCTTTTACTTTGAAAAGATTCATACGGGATCCATTAATGCTACAAGGTCATAGCTGACCCTATTTATTTATGCTTAATTAAGTCAGTTCAGCTTTATTTACTGTACCAGTTCATAACAATGTACTCTCAGGACATTTATTATTGGAGCTGGTCTGCTCCAAACTATTAATTTACTATAAATAAACAAACAGATTCCATATAGGAGCATGTCGCTGGTGAAGATAATTAATTAGACATCCTATCTTTAGGCATCAATTGACTATGGATTCTGCTCTAAAATGTCTTAAATACAATGTACATTAAGTAAAAAAAAAACAAAAACAAACTTGAGTCATTTGTAAACCCTGGTTACGGTCCTGGGTACAGGGGGATTTGACCCCCTGGTAATTGCTGCCTGGTCTGCAGGTGAGGCTGTGACAGCGATCAACCTTGAACTAAAGCCGCAGCTGGATTATCCAACTTCTCTCCTGTTCAGTTAAATTTCCCCCCACCTCTCCACCCTCTCCTCCTCCTCTTCCTCTTCCACCTCCTCCTCCTCCCCCCTGTCTCCTGACAGAGGGTGACAGGGGGTGAGCCAGGGAGCTCAGGTAGCTCGTTTACTTTAATTAACGTTTCATCATCCTCGGAGCGGGACCACGCACCGCATATACTCTTTCATGCTGCTCTGTCTCTCATCCCTGCTCTCCATCCATTCATCATCAGCCCTCCCTGCGCACTCTCTCTCCTCCTCTCTCTCCCTCCCTCTCCTTCAGGCTCACCTCTCATCTTTTCTTCCACAACTCACCATATCGCCCCCCATGCTTTCTGTCTCATGTCCACTCAGGCATATACAGGATAATAATTCAAACACTTTCCTTCCTTCGTTCCTTCCCTGCATCCCTCCTCCTCCCTCTTTTCAACTTTGTTACTTCCCTGCAACTCTTTTCTCTCCCCTCCTTTGCACAAACCCTTTTCTTGTAATAGCACATATTATGTTGTACATATTTACAAGCCGATTTTAAAGAAAGGTGGTTGAAAAGACAGAATAGTTGAATGGAGGAATCATCCATATTCCCTGGGTTTTATCATAGAAGCTAAGTGGGGACATTAACTTCCATTTCTGCACAGCTTTATTTCACATTTGGTGGGAACCACACATACAGGGTTTACACTGCTTAGCTGTCTTGGTGGCCACTCACATAAATGATCATGTGACTTTACGCTACAGCAGAACTTAGCAGCTATTTCTGGTACTACTTCCAGCCCAATATGTTTGACCCAGAATCAGATATTGAGGAAGAACCAGAGGCAAAGAAAGTCGTTTCATCAGAAACCTCGCAAAACCGCTCCAAACTCGCAGTCCTGTGTGTTAGCTGCATCCCTGGGTAGAGGCGGGTGTTTACAAATTATTTCACATTGAATACTGTCTCTGTTTTAGATTCACCTGTTTTCACCAATTTCATATCTGAAATGTGTATGTAAGGTTGTGATGATGTTTTTCGGTGTCATTCTAGCTCTTCTGAACGGTGTCAACTGGAGCAGCTGATCTATCAGTCTATTAATAAGGGCTACTAATATGGGCTAATCATCAGGCCCATAGGTAGTATGGGATGGACACAGGGAGGCGGGAGCCCGACGAGGGAGGTGGAGGGTTATTGAGCCGTATCGACGGCCTCTCATCATATAATGGAAAATAAACCTCCAGTCAGTGATCATCATCAGTAAAATCAATTCCCGCTCTCTTTCTTTCTGTAGACGCAAGTATCAATTAGTAAGCTAATGTTTCCCCACCAGCAGAACATCTTGATATTATGGATTATAGTTTTTCTCAATACAGTTATGTCTGCATGGAAGTAGGTCACCCATTGTCCTAGAGCCAGACAATATTTGGTCCATTTTGAGCACAGTAGTTGCTTCAAATTAATACCTTATTCTCTCTGTGTCCAAATTGCCAAATTTGAGCATGATTAGAACTTGATAAGTTACCAACAGGTTCCTCTATTTTTCAAAAATACCTCAAGTACAAAACAAAAGAAAAGGCTAATTCTGCCTCATGTCTTTCTCTACTGAAAGACCAACAGGTTGGTTTAATGAGGACCAGCCGGTCAAATTTGGGAAGATGAGGGCTCATGAAAAAGTGAAAGAATGGCATGATGAATTAGTGTCTTTGACTTTTCCTTTGAAATGAGCAAAGTGTATATTGAGAGTAAAGTTTCACTTATGGTGTTTGGTTTATCTGAGCGAGCCTCAAGGCTTCTCTCATTAAATCATTTATCTGACTCTTTCTTCTTGCTGTAATTGACCCGCGCTCTCATTTGAACTGTGAAACATTGTCTTGAGGATATAAAACAACGGTTGTTTTAAGTTTCTCTGAAACCAGTTCATTATGCTAATGGAGTTAATTACAAAGGGACTGCGGTAAGAGGAAGGCATTTATTTAGGTGAGTTATGAATATTAGTATTACCATATACTAATTATTTTTAGACTATAATGCAATTCCAACCATTTGTATCTGCTTCTATGACGCAGGACCTAAGATAAAAAGTTGGAGAACATAGTCAAATCACATCAAGGGTCTTAAATTTTGCTAACTTGTTGTTAATGAAAGGAGGAACAATGAAAATAAATCAATAAAAGTCAACAGTAAAAACAAGTGACTCTCACAAAACAATTGTCCTGAATCCCCCTTGGAGCAGCCTTGGAGCTGCAGTGTGATGAGCCGGTGGAAATGGCAGGTGTGATATGAAGCAAAAATAAAATAAGAGCAAAAACGCAGTTAGACTCATAAAGTCCAACGTGGGCCGGGCGTGACTCGCTCGCAGCCTGGGACTCGACATGCAGCATTTTTGATAGTTTAAACAGTTTAAAACACTTACAGTGGTAACTGGATTTGCAGCCTTGTGGGGTTAAGAACTTGATGAAATCCGCCGTGCCCGCTGGGACCACGGAGGTGAGCACTCACATACAAATTGCCATTGATAAAAAGAGAAGGGGAAGCCCTACCATCAGGAACCTTAAACCCCTCCATCCCACTCACACTGCTTCAGACTGGGGTGGGGGGGAGTGCGGGGGGTAAAACGTACAATCCCGCAGTGCAGATGGCATCATCTGGGACCGTTGGGGAGGTAAGACCACAGAGGCTGTGCACTTCAGAGTCACTACTGAGCCGCCATTTTGGGAAACCAGTGGTGGCGACATGCCATAATTGGAAGAAAGTGGATAGGAAGAAGACAGGAAGTGTTATCTTTTATACTGTTTTATTGTGCAACCATTTTCATGCACGTGATCGATGCTGTGTGACATGGAGGAAATTTTCAGCTTTGTTGAACTCCAAACTTGCTCTGTGTTGACCTTTAAGAGTGTCAGAGAGAGAGAGAGAGAGGAGCTGCATCTCCGTCTGTCATTAATAATGGAGGACAAACTACGAGCCCTGCTTGGCTGTACTTCCAGATATTGATGGTGAATTAGCGTTGTGGCCTTCAGCAGCCACGAGTGACAAAATGGCAGCTTTCGAATGGAGCCAATCATCCAGGTGACATCAGGACAGGTAATTAGGACTCCAAATAAGATCACATAAAGAGGACAGTCACTCTGTTGTCCTGGAGACAGAGATGAGACTGAAGAGGCTGCACTGATGCTAATGGCTCATAGCAGCGAACCTAACTATAAAGCTACGCAGTGCAACACAATTCCTTCTCATCATACACATATATTTACATAAATAAACAAATCTGGGGTGACTACCTGATTCATCGCTCCCGCACTTACTTAACCTCAACATAGCCATTGTAATCTCATGTTAAAGTCAAAGGTCTTCAGTTTGACGGCCAATTACGGTGGATCATAGAGCAAAGATTACGATATACAGCTTGGGAGACTTAGTTTGGATCTGTTTGTGGATAATCTACCACAGGAGGATGAGTTAGATAAAACCTGGCAGGGCTGATGCTGTGTAGACAGATGAGAGAGTATGGAGATAATGCTTGGCTGACACCTGGAACACTTGTACTGTAAGTCCGGTTACATCCCTTCAGGTTGTCTGTTATTATTTTCCAAATGTCCTTTCCTTAGGTCCGTTGCTATTAAGGTGGACAATGAGTCCAGATGATCTAAGAACAGAATGTGGGGGCGTACACAAGGCTTAAGGGTTTAGGCTGCTGACCATACCAACTCAACGTCCATTTGGTTGCATGCATGGGATGACTTTTTTTCTATTATTGCTGTCAAGCAAAGGCTTAAGTGTCAGAGACAAAGTAATGAAATGTGGCCTAATAAGACCTGAAAACAAAATAAACACAGAGCTATGAATTGCTAAGTTTAAATGGATCTTTTAAATTATTGTCAAAACACCACATTAAGCGACTGTGTCATCATTTCTAGAACTCCATTTCAAGAAGATACAGTAATCAATGCTATAAAACTGTAGTGGTACATATAATGTTTTGCCCTGAGGTTCCAGAGAACTGATTCTGAATCATCCTGAAGCCATTTTAGCAGCTCTTGCTTGGCAGTCCATTGGATTGTGGTGAAACCTCGTTTTTCAGTTTTATATTCCTTACCGGTTGTTGACTGGGTTACATGGACCTTAGGGTCATGAAGACACACTCGGCACACAGATGAACACAAACTTTGAAGTTGAGAAAAACATTCAAAATACAAACAAGACACCCCGTGAACTCGGAGTCCAACGAGCGCAGATTCTAAATGGACGGATATAAAGCCTGCGTGATACACCGCGGGATGTTGTTTGCTTTTCTTTTTTCTCTTCAAATGATCACCTTTTCTGCTTCCATATTTACTTCCTAATGTCTGTTCTGCCTCCGTTTAATATCATCTCAGTCTCTTCCCATTACACAGACCTTTTGGACTGTTGCATTTCTATTGAGCTGATATGCGCAATCACACACACATGCACACACGTACACAAAAAATTCAATCTCTCTATTTGTGTTTCCCTCTCATACTCTCTTATACACACACACACACACACACACACACACGCTAGCACACACACACACTGTGTACCCGTCTGCCCCGGCCCCCGTCGGCCCTCTCGCTTGTGTGTGTGCGTGTCAAATCGAATCTCCACCTCGGTGCGTAGTACACCTGCTGTGCCGGCGTATAATGCGCTGCATACAGTGAGTGCACGATGACGGATTACTGAATTAGACCAATAATGACAAGTGACACTTCTGTTACCGCTCCCTGAGCCACTGCAGAGAGACGGGGAGAGGTGTAAATAAAGAACAGACACAGCCACAGAGACGGAGAGAGAGAGAGAAAGAGAGAGAGGAAAGAGGGTGGTAGGAGTGAAAGAAAAAACAATAGAGCAGAGATGGAGGAAGTCATGGAGATAGATTGGGAATTTTCAGCTTGCTCTGGAAAAATAAATAAGTTCTGTTTCATTCGAGTGCAACTTCTGTGTCCTGTATCTATCTTTTTTCCACCTCCCCTCTTTTTTTTCCACATTTCTGCAGTGACGCTCAGTTGTGATGATAGCGGCTCAAAATAGATTCACATCACAATCAGTGGAGAGAGTTATATTTTTATTTCTCTCTGTCTCGCTCACATGCCAGATCGACGTCCCACCTGGACCTGCTCCCGGGGCTTCACATCTGGGAGAGCGAAGGCGGCCTCACGTTCGTCTGTTCTGAGAAGTTTTGACGCGTTTTCCTCATGAATATACATGAAATGTAGAGCAGGGTAATTTGTGAGTGTCCACCAGTTGTAGACTGGGGCAGTGTATCTGCAGGATGTTTGGCCCCCCCACGGACCCGGGTCTCTACAGGCCTGTGCTCAGGATACTAAACCATGCCAAATGAGGAAGAGGAGGTGCGAACCTCCCTGGGACCGCATGAATAAATCAGCCTACCACCCGGTGTTTCTGTGCCACGGCGAAGAGAGTGATGTACACAAACACATGCATTCATTCATACATGCAGAGCGAGTCACTGGGAAAGTGTACGGTGGAGAGAGACTTCGCCATATGAACATCAATGGGAATATTTGTGTTGGCACACTGTCAATGACGCTGGTTTCACTGCAAGGCTCATCATCCTGCCTGTATTGGGACGTAATGGAGAATCATTGGGGAACACACGCCTGCCAAGACCTCCAGACACTGGCAAACACTCCTGGGCATGAGAGACTTCCAAAACGTGCACCTCCACCACCTCTTAGGAGGCGAGAGATACAGCTGGAAATGAGCGACGAGGCTCTTGTTCTTTTCTTGAAAACATCGTCCAGGATGTTTGCAGTTGCTACAGACTGACAGACAAGATGTCAAGACATACACTGATGCACTCCCCAATGTTTTGCATTTAGAGGATGTGCACTCTATGGCTGTAACTTGTCTATGAAATGATCTTTTGGAAGTCATGTTTTCCATGATTTGCAAATCAGTCACTAATTTATCAGGTTTTCCGGAACACATGGCAAAGAGCGGGGAGCACAGAATGAGATGCTGTGTCAAAACAACGTCCATGTCATCTTCAATAACTTGAATTTTGAGAACAACAGGAAGCAGCAGCTAAGCCTAACCCCCAAGCAGATGCAAGTAGCAATTTCTATCTAACTTGAGGTTGAGTTGTCCTCAGCAACCAGACCAAAATATAAAGTATATATCTTATACATTTCAATATAATGCATGCCATCGACTGGGACAAACACGTGCTTTGATAGGTGACAAAGTGGATGGGACCATGCATAGCATCAAATCTAGAAGGTAACTGGTTTTAATCCCAGTTGGACATGTTTCTTCCAGCTTCCTCCACAGTCCATAGACATCCACATTCACCTCAATTGGGGACTCTTAAGTTACCCTATAGGTTGGCCAAATGTCCCACCCTACAATTCAATTAAACTTTATTTAAAGTTCCAGTTCATAACAACATTACTTTTCATGAAGCATGACCCAAACGGAACAAGAATAATCTTCAAACCTTCACCCCTTGTGTGCTGGAGATACAGGCCTCACCAGACCCCCACATCACCTTTGGGTACAAAAAGGGTGAGATAATGAAAGGATGGATGGAGGGATGGAGGGATGCTTGAATAGGGTGCCTGCAGTGACGGCTGTCTCACTAAACTGGGCCAAACACTCTTGTAACAAGGATAGGAGTTGGAGAGAAGCAGCATGGGGAGCAATACGAGGAACAGAGACGGAACGAAGACAGAAAGAAATATTGACAAAGCCTAGATATACACATAAGTCACCCGACACGACCCACCCGCCTGCTCCCTGTATTTTATAGAGCTGCTCTGGGCTGGCGGAACAGCGTGACAGGCCAGTTCCTTCAGCGGAAAATATGGTCCCTCTCCAGCCTCCCGCCTCTCGCTCCGCTATCACTCCTGTTTTCTGTCTATCCCACCTGATATCATTCTGTCACCTCTGCGCCGGGCTCCTCTTCTGTTTCCCCCCCCCATCTCCCTCCCCTCCTCGTCTTTCCTCCCCGTCCTCGCGCTTTTATTGGCGCTCTACATCGCAGCCGTCATGTTTCACCCCTGCCTTTCTATCCATCTTCATGTCGCTCTCTTAATCCCCTCTCATTTGCTCTGCTCGGCCCCTCATCCCTCCCGTCCCTCTGCCCGGCTCTCCCGGAAGCCGTTTCCCGTGGTGCCGTCTCCATTTCCACCTACTCCTCTCCCGTTTCCCTCATTCTTCCTGATTCATTTCCTCCCCGCGATCCATTCCATTCATCCCTCTGCCTCCTATTTGTGCTACCACCATCCCTCTCTCTCTGTACCCCAGGCTTTCCCCCCCCACCATCACCATCTCACACCTTTCCAACTATATTTCCTCCACTGTTTCCTCCGTGGGCTTTTCAGTTCATCCGTCTCTCTCAAACTTTACGCCATCCACTTTATTTTTGGCCTTTTCACTTTTGCCTTTCCTTCCTGCGGCTTCTGTCTCCTTCCTTTTATCTCTCCCCTCCTTGAAATATGCATTCATCACATTTCCCCACATTTCATGGCTGTTCACACTGTTGTCTTCCCCTCCAGTCCCCATTCTCTCCCTGCATCTATACCTCCCACATCTCTTACCCCCCCTTTCTTCCTCTCCTCTCTCATCCCCCTCTTTTGTCTGTCTCTCCTTCCCTCTCTTCTTTTTTTTTCTCTTCTCTCTTCTTAGCTTCCCTTTTCTCCTTTCTCTCATCCCCATCCGCATTGCATTCCAGCCGGGCCCTCCCTACTCTCATCCGCAGCCCGAGCACAGAGCCCCATGTGTCGGAATCAATTAGGGCTGAGAGCCGTCGCGGCCGCTCTTTCACGGAGGTAAATATTAAACTGCACCAAGCACCGAGGAGGAAAGAGGGGGGAGAGAGAGGAGGGAGAGAGAGAGAGAGAGAGGGAGCCCTCCGTCCCTAATCCACCGCATCGATCAGGCAGGGATGAGGGTAATATATTATTTTGACAAGATACGATTCTCCGACGCGCACCGCTATCCCCGGCGATCGATTTCTTTTTTCTCTCCTTTTTTCTTCCCTTTTCTCCCCCTCAGCGAGTGGGACCGAGTTTGTGTGCTTCTGTGTGTGTGTGTGTGTGTGCGTGTGTCTGAGACACGTTTGTGTGCTGTTGTCGGGCGTCTTGGCGTGTGCATGTGCATTGGAGTGTGGATGGGTGACAATAGGAACAGCATTAGGAAATGTGGGGAAGAGATGAGGATGGTGCTGCTAGTAGGTTCTGCGCTTCTCCAAACAAGCTCCTGTCTAAACAGCTACATCTCACACACACACACACACACACACACACACAACCAGAGATGGATCGCAAAGAGAGGACGATCTGAGAATCGCGGTTTTGCTTGTTTTGATTTTCTGGCCTCTATACAGTTGTAGGCAAAACAGACCGCGGGTTGACCTATTGTAAAGTTAAGTGTCCTCCCCTGCACGGTCCCCTTCTGCTGCGTGTCCCCCACACACACCCACCCCTGCTATATTGCTTTGTAAACTGTGTCTAAATGCTAAATTCCCGGATCAATTTTTTTTATTCAAGCCCCCCTCCTCCTCCTCCTCTGCTCCCCTCTGCCCCCTGCCTCTGTCCTCCACCTGCAGCCACACGTCTCTCTCGCTCTGTCCTCCGGTGATGGAGGGCGTCCTTCGCATGCAACTTATTCTGAAAGCCCAGCCAACCCTGAGAAAAAAGGAAAAAGTCTCATATCATACTTTATGGAAATCATATAGTTCCATATGGAAATCTCAATCCTGCATAAGCGATGCAGATAATTAATCATTTGAATTTACGTGGCTCTCTGTCCTTCAGTGATAGAGTGTGTCCTTCTGTCCTGCCTGTATGTCAACTCCATTATATCCTATGGACAACCAGCCTGAGTTGCATAATGTTACCATAAAATTCCAAACCTAGACATAAGTGACACTGATAATTAACAATCAAATGAGTCAAATGGTAGGAAGCTGCAAGCCAGCTCTGGAGCACATTAGCCATTTTTAGCGCATTATTTGGCGACCATTTCTATCCAATATGTTCAGGAACCAGTGAATGGAGTAAAAACCTAAGTGGTTCAGTAATTTAAAAGCTAGAAGTTTTCCTCGGATGCTCGGATGAGACCAAAGTTGTTGTACTGTGGACCATTATTGTCCAAGAACACAAGTGCTTGCTTGAATGAAATGTCTTTTTAAGCCCTACGATGGAAGTCTACAATCTGCATATCTACAATACTTGCTCAGTTTAGGGAAAGTTTGTACGTAGATCACCTGCACACCCAGTCACCAGATAGATGTGTGCAAAATGGAGGAAAATGGAAGAGAGGCGTAAAAATCCACTCCAGGATGTGGCTGTGCCCACAAAGCACGAGTGAAATGCAGACTGCGTACACAGTCACACTATTTAACAAAGGAGAGATTTGTTCCATCAAATGGGATTGTCACGCCTTTAATGAGCACATTTCTAATGTGCTCACTGCTGCCAGCTCTGGCAACGTGAATGTTGGATGTAAACTGTGAGGCGCACAATCAACAAATATGGATGCAATTTCTAGGGACACCTGTGTGGTACACACAACCAGATGCCCTGTTACCGTGGGCCCGATTTGGTTTGATTTTATGCAATCTACTTGTCATGAATGCAGCTTTAAGTTGAGCCTTTCTTTGCTTAAGATGATTATGATCAAGGTTAGGCGGTCCATACGGCTCATGTTTTTCAAATACATCATACGAACAAAACAAAACAACACAAATGAGCCGCCACAAACGTCCCATTAGATCTGGCTTATGCATGAGCGAGTGCGAACGCTCTATATGCAGACGTGATGACCCACACCGACAGCACAAATATAACCCATAGGACACTGCGTGCTGCAATACAGAGCACTACGCATCAAGGTTGAACGGTCCCTGCGAGTGTGCACAATTACGCCAACAATTTCTCTATGCAAATGTGTGTTTGCACGCTGTATGTATTTAACGATACGTCGACGACACTCTGTGCTGCTGATGCACTCCTTCTCACGGTGATACAAGCACAGGCAAGACATGCACGGATCCCTGTCTCTCGACCGCTTTCCACTCCTGGAAAATCTCCGTCCAAACCGGCGCGACATCACCCGCTGGTGTCTCCTCCGGCGCTCCCCGCTTTCCCTCTTACTCCTCGTCTCCCCGCGTTGGGTGTTTCTCTGCCCGCCGCGACTTAGTTTTCCTCTTTCTTTCTGTCCGCTCTCGCTTTTATTGTGCCATTTTCTGCCACTTTGGTCCGAGAAAGGGAGGCCGTAATGCAATCTCTCCCCCTCTCCGTCCCCTGCTGTGAGCGAGAGTAGCTTGGCCTGTGTGCCGGGCCGGGGAGAAGGGGGGAGAGACGGGGTCAAGGTGAGCTCTAATACACTATTGATCCGCCCCAATTGAAAACCTGATGGAAATTTTACCCCCCTCCCCTCCCTTCCCTTCCTCCTCATCCTTCCCCCGCACCCCCCTCTCTCTCTGTTTTCCCCCCTCCCTTCCTATCTCCCACTCTACTCTTCCCTTATGTCTTTTTTCCTTTCCTGTGTGTATCCTCCCTGGTGTCTAGAGTCTTCCTCTTTTTCAGTGTCTATCCTCGTTCACTCCAATCTGTTTTCTCTCCCAGCTGAACGTCTCTTTCAACCCGCTGACCACTTTCTCTCCTTTGCTATCTATCTTTGTGCTGGGCAGCGCTCTGCCTCCATGTCTTTTAAACTGCACCTCTAATCATTTCCTCTCCTCTCTTCTCCTTCTTTTGCAACCCCCCCTCTCCTTTTTAAGCTGGTTCCTCTCTCTTTTTCCTCTAAATCCCCAGCAAACCCACCCCTCCCAGCTGTTTCCGTCTCTCTCACTCTTTCTCCCCTCATCCCCCTCTCTGAGTGTGCATCAGATGGTTCATTTCTCTCTAACCCAGTGCATATTGATCCCTATGGCAGTAGCATGCAGTGTGAGGGCTGCGAAGACCACTGCTACAGTGTATTAAACGCCACAAATGCTTTGGACGCGCAGGCTGAGACACGCCTCCCCGGCAGGGCCCTGTCAATAGCTGCTCCCTCCTGTCAACAGCAGCCAAATGGCCTCTCAATCTGGGACTTGTGATGGGCTATAGATTGGAGCAGAAACTGCACCACAAAAGGAAAAAAAATATAGAACTGATAGGGCACAAAAAAAGGGTAAAAAATGAAATCAAACCAGGAGATGTGTAGGTAATTTTCCATGTAATTGTGAGTGGCTTTTAAAAAAAACAGATGTATTCAGCGTCGTAACTCGATGAAATCGTGCAAAATGTTGCACGACAAAATCCATGACCTCTGCTTTCATCCTTTCCTGCGCCTCATCCTCATCCTCAGCCTCAACTTCAGGGTTCGGTAATGACACGCTGTTGGCCTGCAGTTACGTGGAACAGCAATTACGGACGCAGCCGAGTGGGCTACATACCGCTCATCAAACAAAAGAAGCACAGACGCCGGAACAATAGAGACGACGGCGACAGAAGTAAACCTTTCACGGCTTCCCATTACTTTCCCACTTAACAAGACAGACCGCAACCTCTCCCTCTCTCTCCCTCTCTCTCTCTCTCTCTTCCCCTCTCTGATTCTATGCAGAGTTGGCTGCTATCACATGGCGCTGCTCGAGCGGGAGATAAATGGAGCGAGCGTGTGTATGTGTGTGTTTGATTTATGTACTGTTGTGTACGTGTCAGGCGGCCGAGCTATCGGGTCCACCATCTCCCGATAGACACAGAAATGCTACAGCGGTGGAGGGACCCCTCTGTCGACCCCGGGACCTCTGATACACATCTGGAACAACAGAGTACACCCAGCACAGGGACTGGAGGAGGAGGAGGAGGAGGAGGAGGAGGAGGAGGAGGAAGGAAGGAGGGAAGCTACCATCACTGCCACTGCGCTTTCTTTCCATTTTCATTCAAAGGAGATTTGTCCACCCCGCGCCTCGCTCTCTGTCGCTGTACCTCCTTTAACTTTTTTTGTTTTTTGTTGTTTTTTTTCCTCTGTGCTGTCACCTTAAACTCAACTTTACAGCCGCCCGCTCGCTCGCTCTCAGAGGAACAGGCTCGCAGGTGCTAGCAGAGCTCCAACATGCAGACTGGATGTCCTGCTTGGCTGCTCTCACATTTCACTTCTGCCAGGCCGACTTCCACTGAGATCCACAGTGATTCCAGAGATACAGGAGTGCAGGGAAAAACCACAGCATTCGCCGTATTTATCCAAATCTGCATTAGAGTTCGTCATCTGAGGGGTCGAGACACCCTTCCTGGACTGTAAGGTGTGTTCAAGTGACGGTGCACCTCATTCATTGAAACACAGACTTCAGTATTGTGTGCTAATCCTGTTCCTGAGAGGGGAAAAAAAGAAAAGAGGAACATGGAGTTTTAATTGTCTGAATTATTTGTTGTTTGGCGATACGATGTCACTGTTTTCGCTGTTATTCAAAAATGAAAACGTGTCCAAAAAACACTTTTACATTTTCTGACCAAATATGATTCATCAGGTTCAGATGGGACGCATTACATTCGACTAAACTGTGAACATACATTTATTGAATTGTTGTCCTGTGTTGCATATTTATACCATTCACCTTGCTCATATTTTTGTACCAAACACAAGAAAAAAAAATCCCTTCGAGCTGTATAAATAAATTCACAACTCTGGCTCAAATTACATCACAAAAGCGAGCATAGTAATAGCAAAAATTCTGCTCTACATATATCTTTTACGATGCTCTGTATTACCTTTGGCTGTGGATGCATAACAAGTGAGGATATGCCGTCTGGCTGGGATCACTTTAATGTCCAGCCAAAAACATGAAACTGATCCCTGGAAACAAGCACTTCATTACGTGACATCACATCATGTCCGCCCGTCTAAATCGTCACTAACGAGACAGGCAAAGAGCACCATATCTTACAGTTGTGGAATATATATGTGGAATATAATTTATATGTAATTGCCATTAATTAAGCTATGCCGATTCTCACAACGACCCCAGGAAACGAGTAAGATAATCCACGAAATAAATCCTCCAAAAATTAATTTTCATTTTACACAAGCACAAGAGCGGAGCAAAGCATTAGTTAGGAGAGGGGATAGCGATAGGAGCAGGATCCATTAAAAAAAACACATATATGATCAATGATTATGACCTCTATTTGACCTTTAACAGGTTTCCTACTTTACATGTAGAGTAATCAAGATTTAAGGGGTACCGCAGTAAAATATTTGTACTGAGGTGAATAACTATGTGAAATATTTGTCCACTGTCTGGCATTCAAGGTTCACACCCTTGTTGTATTCTCCCACTTTTCCGTTTCAATCACTCTTTTCTTCTCTCTCTGTCTCCCTCTGTCTTGCTGTCTCCTCTCTTCTCCGCCCCTCTCTTCACCCTCTCCATCTATTTCTCTCTCTCGAGGAAGGAATCAGTCTCACCTTAATTGCTCTTAAATCGGATTAATGACTGACCGGGGACAACTTGACTTAATCTCTCTTCTAGTAAATCTCTTCCTCTCCCCTCTTCTCGTACATCACTCTTAAACATTTTATCCTCCCTCGTTCCCTTTATCTCTCATCCTCTCTTTCGCTGTCTTCGGCCCCGCTCACTCTGCCGCACTCCTTCCTCCTCCTCCTACTCCTCTTCCTCTTTCAGCATCACTCTTTTTTTTGTGCTATGCTCTCCGTCATCTCAGACCTCCTTCTTTCGCCATTTCATCTCCCTCCTTCTTTCTCCCCCCTGTGAGTCAATCATTCTCTCATCTTTTTGGACACTCTCTGTCATGCCTCAGCCCCGCTCATCATCCGGGTCCCCTCATCATTTTTCTCCTCTTCTTTCCACACTCTTTCGACAACTTTCTATCATCCTTTAACTTTGTCATCCTGAGATTTTACCCAAACCTTTTTGACTCTCCTGTCACTCTAGCTCCCCATCCTCTCCCTCTCTCTTTCTCTTTCCATCCCTGAGATTCTCTCTCTCTCTCTCTCTCTCTCTACAAGGTTGGTCAGTCGCAGGGTTTTGTGTACGTACGTGTTAGCACACATCGATGTGCTCCTGTCATTGCCTACTAAGTGCTTTGGCAATACTAGGGATCTGCTGTCATGCCAGTGCAACTAATCTCAATTGAATTACATTGAATTTGTGATGAGATGGAGATAAAGGACTCAGGCGTCTGTCTCTGGCAGACCTGGACGCTTTACAGCGTGTGAGGTCAATGGAAAATTAGGAATCAAACATAAGTAAGACATTTACATCATGCACATTATGCTGTAGTGAAGCAATTTTCTCTTTTCCCATTAACTATGGTGTGTACATTCACACGTGCATGCTAACATGTCGCTGTAATGCGTGGACCGCTACGAGAGAGATGAATTAGGTTACCATCACTCCGCAGCATTGCCAGAGAGAAAATATCGACTATAAATGAATGTATTTTGACAAAACTACAACTTGTAACCACTTGCAAATTTTTACCATATGTGCTTGCAAAGCTACGCTACGGGCACCACCTGGTTCTAATATGGAGGTTTCATCATCTGCATAGAGGGAAACTGCTGGTATCTTCACAGGCTATAGGGTCTATGTGTCACACATCTATAACCACAATTACCATATTTGATCTGCAAAATAAAAGCCCAAACATACACACTGCACTACTGTTTTAAACAGAGGCAGCTTAAACCATCAACTAACAGGCTAAACACAATGACACGTAGCTTGTGCTAGCGCCTGGCGTCAGTGGCACTGATGTGATCGGTTAGTTGCTCAAACGAGGTTTTGTTGTGGCTCTATTCAAACATCCAAATTACGTTATGACATTATTATTGATCGCACATCACGCAGCCGCTAAAACGATCGCACAGATATGATAATTATAGTACATGTGGCAACATGGGTGTGCCATGCTAATGTTGAGCCATGTGCTTAGTTTGTGGCTCGATGCATTTAAGGAACCTGAATCTCCACAGAGAAATCCAGGAGCGTGTCTGGTACAGAGTGGACATCTGAGGTAATTTACTTCCACATATGGGAGGAGCTATAGGACAACTCCCAAAGTGACAAAAAACAGTCAGCTGACTCTGCAGCCATGGTATGTCCTGAGAAAGAACGCAGCTTTTTTGGATGAAGTTGATCAAATTTTTGAAATTGTGTAGGTTGATTAAACCACCTCAGCTCGGCTTGGCTTGACATGGAGGAGCGGTGGCTCTACTTTGAGTCCTTCCTGGACATAAATATATATATACAGAAAATGTTTTTACTATCGCTGCTCCAGAATGTTATAGTCAAATCATAACATCCACTCAGCAGTTAATAAAACCATATAAAAGATACTTTAATTAAAAAAAAGGATAATTAATAATGAACTGGATTGAGTTTTTGGTTTATTCCTCTAGCCTCCGAAGCAGACAAGATTCCTCCTCCTTGAAAAAGATAAACTATCCACCCCTGGTCTATGGGTTTCCTCAAGCAGTCAAGATACTGCTTCTGGTGAACACAACAATGATTTGATCAGTAACTTAAATTGGATTCATATAAGAAAAAAAAAACAGGAAGTAGACAGTTCATCGCACTTGGGTACAAAACAAATCTCGGTAGCGTGTCACACCGGTCTGATCCTTGTTAAGGGTGTAAGAGCAAAGAGATTGTGCCACCTTCCAAACCCCTGCAGTTTGACAAAAAAAAAAACAGAGGGAAGGGGGGAAAAAAGAGGCCAGCCTTGTGGACAAAAGCTCATTTTCCTCTTGGTTGCACACTGCTGCAGGCGGGGTAACATGCCACAGGAGAATTCAACCACTCATACACCTTTGTTTTCCTCGGGTTTTTCTCAACTTTACACGCAGTGACGGAGCCATAACCGTGATCCAGCCAGGATTTCTGTGTCAGCCCGGTAGGTGTGTGCGTGTGTCTGTGTGTGTGTGTGTGTGTGTGTGTGTGTGGGCTGTCCAGTCCAGCCCGAGGCGGATTTGATGTTTCTGAGAAGCCACAAAGTTGCCCTTTTCTGTGTGTGTGACAGAACTAAAAAGAGAATCTGTCATTTCTAATGCAGACAAGAAGATTTTGGCCTTTCAGTTTTGCTCTGAGCCACTCTGAGCCACTTCCAGGTCTTCTCCGTTTTTCCTGGTCCTCACTACTCTTTCCAAACCTGTACAGTATGAATGTCCATCTGCTTCCAAGCACCTCAGTATCTGTCCTCTCTCTCTCTCTCCCTCACACACACACACACGCACACACACACACACACACACAGTGCAGCCAGGATTAAGCATTTATCTCGGTGGTCCTCCTCTCTGCCCCTAAACGCCCGTGAGGATGATAAGAGTCGCTGGGATTTGTCAAATTGCGCGCCATTGATTAACTGACCTTTCACGCCTGTGAGTCTCTCAGCCACTCCACTAACTGCCGACAGGCTAGATAGAGAGATAGATGGATACAGCGGGCTGTTATTATTGTGTACAAGTTTGTAGTTACCAGGTGTGGCAGCGAGAGACAACAGGGGTATGAGCAGCCCCGGGAGAGAGGGGAGAAGGTGGGGGTGGGGGGTGGGTGGGGGTGGAGGGGTGAGGCAGGACAGAGGTGGGAGGAAGAGAGACTTCAACTGCCCAACACTGTAAAAATGAAAGCTTGAACCGGCTCACCTTGATATGCTTTTTAAGTGTAGCGAAGAGTGAAAGTGGCATAAACGTGATTACGTTTTTGGAGTAAAATTGTCTCCAATAGATAATAAATTGAGGAAGATGTGTCTGTCCACAATTCACATGATTAACCAGTAGTTAATGCACTTTTTCAGGATATATTCCAGAATTCAACTTGAGGCATTTAAACATCTTTAAACAACTGTTTGTGTTTGTTCTCTTTACAAATGGTAATTAACCAGTATATCATACAGTAGGAGAGGCTCAGTGGATCTCTGGGGATCTGTCACCTCATGGTGGGAAGGTCACAGGTTCAAACCCCTGGTTGGGACCGCAGGATTGTTAACATGCCAACCAGGTCTATTTCCTGCCTCTTGCCATATGATAGACTCCAGCAGACCATCACAATACAAGGGGCTGAGAAAATAAATGAATGAGTTGTCTCGACTTTATGACAATTATTAGTAGGTAGAGTTAAAAATCTGAAAAGTTTTCCTGTGTAGGAACGATTATCTGGAGAATAGTCTTGAGCTTTCAATTTTCTTTCTCTTTTTTTGTAAGGTGCACAGGCTCCAAGTGAACAGGTTGGAGCGTGCACCAGTCCTGTGTGTTGAATAATGAATAATGAGATTTTTAAGACGCGCCATGGGGCTAATATCAGACAGGAAGAATTAGAGAGGAGCAGAGGAGCCCGAGGAAGCGTTCAGTCATTGGTTGGCTGGAGGAAGAGTGTTGCGTGTGATCTGGGATGGCCGAAGGCGACCGCGCGGCGCACTGGACACCTGCGATTATTCAGACAGGTCTGCGCTGCCTCGCCGCTGACACATTCTCAAAAAGCAGGAGGGGGTGATTAAAAAACAGGCCGCCATAGGATCAAAACAACCCTACAGCCACAGACTGAGAAAGTTCAAAACGTTCTGTCACAATCGACAGCGTTGGAGGGGATGCTGTTTATATGTATTATGCTACAGAAAATACAGGTCCTGCCTATAATGTAATTTGTAAGTTATTCGATAAACCTCGTTTTGCCAACTTCCTGTGTGGAAAAACACAATTTCTTGTGAAAGTTTGGGGCAGTGAAGAAGGATAAAGTGAGTGAGTGGCTCACATATTTTCACAGTCACCTCAGACAAAAACAAGAGTGAATAAATGTGTGAAATTTCCTTCATGTAATCCCTTAATTTCAACAATGTATTTGTATTCTGATTACACTGTAGCTGTACCAGAATACACTGTGTTTTCTATATATTGCTACATGCCTCATGCACCATGTCATTCAAGATTTCATGTTGTGCAGTGCAATATATCTAAAATTCTAAATATAAATGAAGTTGTAAATGCAAGTTTCAGCTGCTATATTTGGATAGCCCTGATCTCAAATTTTAAGTCAACAGCTCCTCAAAGTGTCATATAAAATTACAAGCTTCACATAACGTCACAGGCAAAATGTTTTGCTCCCTAATTTGTCAGATAACAGTTTCACAGTCTCGGACACTTAGTGTTTTTAGTCTCACAAGAATTTTAAAGTCACAGCATTGCCAAGACACCTCAGCATTAGGGGACTTCATCTGCGTGTGAGAGTGTGATATGATGTTTTTGTCAGTTTGTAAAGATTAAATGAAGTGGGAGAAGAGGAACAAAATGGAGACTGAAGCTACCACAGCATCCAGAGTCAAGTACGGTTAACACTATATTCCAATCAAAATGTTTGGCTCCGTAATTTGTCATAGAAGTTTCTGCATTTTCACAGTCTCTAAGATTTAATATTGTGTAGTTTTAAATACGTATACAATTGCAGTTTTAAACCACCAGCATTGTCAATACACTTTGAGATTAGGTGGCTTCATCTCTAGGTAACAGTGTGCCATGATTGTTGGTTGGGAGAGAATAAATGGAGTGAGAAAAGAAGAGCAAAATGGAAACTAGATATTGAGGCTTTACAACAGCATCCAAAGTGTTTGAACAAGACGTTTCACAATCAAAAGGTGTGGCTCCCTAATTTGCTGTATGAGTCAGAGTTTCAGTCTCATCTCAAAATCTAAAGTCTGTGTATCACTGTAAAATGCAATCTCGACTTCGGGTGACTTGTCCTCCACGTGATAGTGTGATGTGATGTTCGAGAAGGATAAATGAAGAAGGGAAAGAGGAGATGGAGCTGGACGCACCTGGACCTCCGCGTCGCCCCGCCTCAGAGATGCACCTGAGGCCGAAGCCGGATCACCTTCTCTCGGACTGGACTGGAGTCTGGTCCCGAGGGGTGCGCCTGCTCCGTCCCGAAGGGAGGAAGGAAGGAAGGAGGGAGGGAGGAAGAGGAGGGATGAGGAGGCGAGGAAGGGAAAGTGCCGCTGTCGCACCTTACTGAAGCCTCACTGAAATAAAAAAAAGAAATCATAAATCACATTTGCATCCACCCCACATACCACAGATCAATCAGCTGATTTACTCTCTACTCTCGCACAGTAACAGAGAGGAAGGAGGAAGAGATGCCAGAAATTGCGAGAAATTACCCAACCAAAAAAAATCCTGAAGTGACTTTCAGCGCCTTGGCGCGCTGGTTCTCCGCACTTCATCCCTCTCCTCGGGTTAAGGTTCCTGCCTTTTTCCGACAAAAATCTACTTTTTCTGATATTTATCCCTGCTTGGAAGCTTTCTGGAGGATTCGTGTGAAACTCGTTTTTCCGGGTCTGTGTGCGCGCAGACCGGACGCAGAGGAGAGGGCCCTGAACGCAGCACCAACCTTGGTATCGATATACGGAGGAGCTTTGCTGGAGAGAGGAATATTGACCGCACTAACTAGCCGCACTTTGATCATACGAAATTGCTTTCCAGATGACAACACATTAAGGATGAGAGCATTTTTAAAAAATCAAAAAGCCGCCCCTCTCTCTCCCTCTCTCTCTCTCTCTCTCCCTCGCGCTTTCTCTCAAACACACACACACACATAGACACACACACCTTGTCTGAAGTTTCGTTTTCCGAATGAGATGGATATGAGAACAGGGAGGAGAGCGAGCCTGGATAAATAAAAGAAAGCCAGCAGTCTATTCCCAAACAGAGGGAGAGGAAAGAATATAGAAAAGTTAAAGAACACATGGATAAGGGAGGTTTTACATCCAAAATATTAATTCCTCCACCGAGAGATCAGGAGCCGACCAGTTAGATTTTGCTCGTATAATAAAGTAACTTCTAAAAGAATAAAACAGAGGAGAGAAAAAAACCGAAATGTGTTCATCCAGAAAATTATCAAAATTATTCTATTTAATTTCACTCTGGTGGAAGAGACGCAGAAAACAGTCGCAAATTCAAGCGTCGCATTTTTTATTATTAAATCTATAAATCTGTGCAAATTAAGATAATAATATAATGAGGAAAAACTTGAGTGGGAAGTTGAACCCGGGTGCTTTATTTATATTCGCTCGATATATTAATAATAGTAATACATAAAAAAACAAAATGAAGGAATTTAAAATAAACGAAATGTTGTTTACTTCCCCTCCATTCTGTATTTTTAATATTTTGAGTGTAATTAATATTATTATCATTAAAGCTGTTGTAGTGTTATCGGTTGACATCTCAGTGATAGCGATAATAATATTCGCGTGTGTTGGGCAAAATATAGCAGGAGGCGTTATATAGATAATTAAATATTAGAAATGAAATATAATGGGAGTTAGTTAATGGCTAGTTAACGGCCAGAGGTGAGGGATACCGGAGATGAACGGGGGAGGGAGGGGGGAGGAAGCGAGGGTGAGTGACGTGGGGGGAAATTTCCCCCAAATGCCATTTAATGTCGGAAATACTTCCGCAGAGTATTGACAGCGCTCCGAGACGGATGAGACGGGCCTGGGAAGAGACGGAGGGAGGAGAGGATGGAGAGAGGGAAGAAGAGGCGCAATCGGGGGAATAATCCGATTATGAAGCAACACGTTGGCCTGAGACAGGGAGAAACAGGCCGGAGCTGCAAAAAAAAGACGAACTGGAGGCAGAAACAAGATGTTTAGCTGGAAAAAACATGCTCTTATTGAATAAATAATAATAATAATAATAATAATTATTATAAATATTATCGCTATTATTGCTTTTGTTGTTGTTATTATTATTATCGTTAATATTATTACTGTGCGGTAAATTAATTGCCATCATCTGCAAATTAAGGTAATTAATCTGACGCTTCCTCGCCATTAAATCCTCGGATTTCCACGCATGTGGGCGCGTGCGCGCATACACACGCGCACGCGCGCACGGTAAAAGTTTGTATTTGTGTGAACTGTAAACTCACAGATGTGAGGAATAACTGACAGCAGAGAAAAACACAAACATGGGGCCGGGGTGGAGGGCTGCGGATCCATTGATCGATCTCTTAATCTGCAATAGTTACATGCATGTATTGATCCGCAAACACTGTTTATCTGGAAATATACGGACACTAATAATTGATGGAGGAGAAGAGAACCCCCCCTCACCCTCACCCACACACACACCCCTCCACACACACACACACACACCCCACCCCGCGGCGCGCATTAATATGCATCAAAGTTGTGAGGAGGGGGTAAACACCTAAAAAAATAAAGTAAAAAACACTGAGGAGACAGCAGCGCAGTCACATATAGATTATTCCAAAATATATATTTTTTTACAAGTTTGGGCTCCGCGCCGTATTGACGCGCACACTTCTGAAACAAACTCCCATGCGGGACTGGAAACACACAAACACACACACACGTACACGCACACACACACTCCTGACAGAGTTAACTTCGGCGTTTCCCTTTGGTGAGCACATTGACGGACGGTCACTGAGTCTTATTTTCTTCAGAAGGTGTGCAGCCCGTGTGTGGGGAGAACGAGGAATACGAACTTAAAAATAATACCCGGAAAAATAAGGAATTGGAAAGCGTGTCTGGAAAATTCTTTGCTCTTCACGGGAGGTGCTGGAGAGCTTGAAAAATGACCAAAAAGCAAATACCGATTTAATTTGGCACTCGATCAATCGATCAAATCAATCATCAAATTATTTAACGGCAGGTAGGAGACCCCAGAAATATTTGCACGTGCGAGTTATTCCATAGAGCAGCGTGACACGTACACACACAATTTCAAAAAAACATAAACATCACACACTTTACACATATAAATGCATATGAATACACGCAAGCACGCACACACACACGCACACATACACACACGCACACACATTAAAGGGAAACGGAGGGGAGGGAGGGGGAGAGGCAGCCCTGCGTGGCTCTCCGCGTGTGAGCGGCTGTTTAATTGACTGATTGATACGGGTGCGTGCAGGTGAGCGCGGGCCGCTGTAACAAATAGAGACACTCGGAGGCTAACTGCGCGTGCAGCCCAGACTCTCACCTGTGCGCACGTGCACAATACCAGAAAACCAGCATATTTGTCGCTGCACGCGCGCACGTGCGTGTCTGTGCGTCTGCACGCACTCATCCAAAAAAAAGTTTGCAAAAAAAAAAGAAGATCCAAATCCTTCACAAAATGGACGCAGGAAAAGAGTGTGTATATCACGCACGGCGTAACTTTTTCGGTCCCCAAACCCGAAGAAATAACTCTAAAACACACAATGATATCTCCAAACACACTCACAAGTGGCACAGCAAGTTTGTGTCCGTGCCGGAGAAAAAACAATAAACAATAAAAATAAACAATAAGAGAAAAAAAGAGAAATTAAGACGGTTCAGTTCAGCACAAGTACGCGCTCAGTCCTGCTGCGAACATGGTTCGAATCCCGCTCGGGATATTTACCGCGCGTCATCTCCAAATCTCTCCCTGGCTATAAAAGCCCCCACCACTAAAATACACTTCAAAAATAAGACAGGACGACAAATATATATACGCGATGTGAAATAAAAGGTCCGAAGAGGAAGCGCGTACCTGTCAGGCTCTGTTTTCAGGAAGTGGTGTCAAAGCTTCCACCAGTCCATCCAGTGTGAGGGCGCAGCGAGCCGGAGACGGAGAGGAGAGGCAGCACCACACTACAACCTGAACCCGGGGAGGAGAGCTCAGGGAGGGAGGGAGGACGGAGGGGAGGAGGAGGAGGAGGAGGAGGAGGAGGAGGGAGATGGAGAGAGGTGTGCATCTCTCTCTCTCGCTCTCTCTCTCTCTCTCTACCAGTCGCTCTCTCGCTCCCCCTGTGTGTGTGTGTGTGTCTGTGTGTGTGTGTGTGTGTGTGTGTAAGTAGTTAATTAGTAAATCCCCATTCGCTGTGCCTCGGGTCGGTTTGTTTTCCCCGGTCGACAAGCCGAGAGGAAAGAGAATTTGAAGTAGGATTCGACCCGTTTCCGCTCTTGTGTCTCATATATGAGGTTTGTGTGGTGCCTCTGTGAGTGTGTGTGCGTGCCAGAGTGTAACAGAGAGTGTGTTGTCTCTATGTGGTGCATCTCCATCCCCTCTGTCCCATCTGGGTTCTTCTGGTCCAGGTTCAGGTGACTTTATTTGGACTTAAAGGTAGAGTTGTCTGGGAGTAAGATAAGACCTCGCGATGTTGTCATCCAGTTACAAGACAATCGTAACATGACACCAAGACAATATATATTCAGAATGAACACAAAAACTATTAAAACCTCAGGGCCTGACGAGCAACACATCAGGAAAAGATAAAGAACTGTCAATAAGGTTGTCAGGTATATGAATAAGATTAACGTCAAAGGTAAATAAAACCAAATAGTCTCAATAAATGAACAATAAATATGCTCCACTAGTCCATGCACGTTTGTGCAAATAATAACAAAACTGTTTTCGTACCACTTTGTTTTGTAGCTCAGAACTGAAAACCTTTGCATGTTGACTCCAAAACCTGCCAGGTTTAAGAAATTCCAACTTATTTCCTGCCTTTTCATCCAGTCTGTTGCAGCCCATTCAATACCCTCTCACCTCTCACCCACTCCAGCTCCAGAAGCAGGAATTCACAGTCTATCAACAGCAAAAAACGTACAACTTTTGGGATGTGCTGTTTAAATGGAAAGACAACTGGATCCAAGTTGGGCATGAATTTGTTGCATTGACATAAAAGCCCTAAAATGGCTATTTCGATCCAAAATGGCCAATGTCCAGCGTTTGTTTTGAGTCATATCCCCAAAAGACTTCATTTGTCCCTGCCAACTATGTCTACAAATGCACTGAGAATTGTCTATGTATGTGAGTTGTCCCATGTCGTTGGGCTAATGTTGTTGGGGGCGTGTCCACTAGAAATTGCCATACCCATTCACCAGACAGAAATGTTCACCATGACTTTTAAGTGAGGAATAATGTGCATGCTTTGTGCATGTTTACAATCTAAAAAATGTATTTTATATTTAGGATAAATAAATAATATCAATAATCAAAACAATAGGGTCCTTGTCTCTCTCTCATCTTCAGCTCAGAGGCATCACTCCTCTCTACCGTCTGCAGAACTGAAATCTGTCTCCCTCACACACACACAAAAGCAGAGTGTGTGTTGTGGCTCCTGGTGCCAGTTAATCGACTCTGCCCTTAACAAACTTTAATTATTTAATTGATCCCCAATCAGGAACTTAATAATCAATTAGGTAAACCTATGGAACTCACTTGAGAGCAGACAGCCGGAGCCTATGACAAGGGAATCAGAGGAGGAGATCGAAGGACGGGGAAGGAGAACTGGGAGGGCAGGATGCAGTTTTATGATTCATACCAAGTGACAGTGGAAGGTCAAAGTCTGCTGCGAACATGTTACCTCCAACAGCAGAGGAAGGTAAAAGGGTTTAACAGCTGTGGCCAGAAGTTGAGAGCAAAAAGGAGGCTGCCCATTTTGGGATTTTGGCAATATAGACCAAAGATAAATAGTCATCTCATTGAGTAGTTGGAAGAGGTTGAGGTTTAGGCAGAGTTAAGAAACAGTGAGTACATTGCCATTGGTTGAATTTAAAGACTAGAAATGAAAAAACTCTGGTACCCAAGGTTGGACAAACAAGGCAAAAAAAGAAATACAAGTTAAAATAGGTCAAACGTAAGAATGTGTTGTTATCTATCTGTTTATGAACAACATATCCTCGGGTTTGGGTGACAAAGAAAGACAAAGAAAGACACCTTAAGGCAGCACTTTGGCAGTTTTCACCGCATTGCATCATTTCATGAACCACATACTCAACTGATGATCAAAATAGATCACAATAATCACAACAATTGTTTCTAAATGTGATTGGAAATCAGTGAAAAGGCAAACGTCATCCATCAGTCCAATTTTGGATAAATCGCGGCCATATCACAAAATAAAATCCTGGTTCACAAAAAGAGCAGACGTCAAAACTGTTGACTGTGAGTTGGTCCAACGTGGCCATGGTCTCAGCCAGAGCCTCGGCCAGACGCTGTACTCCATCACCACACACACTCACCCCGGGCAGGCGCCTCTTTATCGCCCTCTAGTGTCTACTGATGATCCTTTTCTTCCACCGCTTGTTAAAAACCTCCAGCTGACACCTCTCCAATCCCTGTCCTGATTTTTGGCCTCAGATTTGCACAAAGCGAGCAAACAGAGTATGTGTCTGTATGTCATACTCTATGTCAACCTTGTGACTGTGTGTACATATATACATATATGTGTGAGTGTGTGTGTGTGTGAGAGAGACAGAGAAAGAGAGAGTCAAGAGCAGGGAGTATCAGACACTCACACACTCAGCAGATGAAAGCTTTGCCAATACTGCGAATCCCCTGGGGGTCATGGCAATATTGACGCGACCACTAGTGTGTGCATGTGTGTGCGTGTGTGTGTGTGTGTGTGTGCAAGTGCAAGTGAGTGTGTGTGCTCCGAGGGCATGTCAGTACTTGTACATATATGCAGTGTCTGTTCTGTCTGTGTGTGTCACCTCTAAAATCTGAAAAAGGGCAACGCAAACACACACACACACACACACATACACACGCACACACACACTCTGAAACATGCCAGTAACCCCTAACCACTGGTTTCAGACCAGTTCATTCCAACCTCTACCACTGTGGGGGGTTTGTGTGCGTGTGTGTGTGTGTTTTTCTTCTGTTCCCCCCTCCTCGCTGATCCCCTGCTCAGCAGCTGTAGCGTCTGAGCCTCTGACACCTGGGAGGTATGTGTGACAGAGTGGGGAGGCGCTGGAAGAGGATGAATAACTGACCTATCACATCCACATTGACTGAGTTAATTAATATAAGTAGAGCAGGGGATTCTTAGCTCACTTTTCACTGTATGGATTTGCTGTCTCCTCACATTTGGTGTGTTTTATGTCTATTCGATGCAAATCCAATGTGTTTCTGTCCCGCGGCCCAATCATGACAGCTAATATTAGTATGTGAGCCGTTGTGATGGGGCGGATTTTAATTGTGGCACCACACAAGGCCTCCGTGTGACTGATTGATATCAAATCTCATGTGAATGGATGTCAAATTGCAGCAGCGAGAATTGTTAAAGGGCTCACATTGTGCGCATTATATTTCCGCTTGAGGCTACGGTGCACTTGTTGGCGGTTTTCTGTGCCTCTGCTAGGTCTGCTAAAAATGTTTTAAGGGAACAGACGTCGTGGGCAGAGAAATTGGGAGAGGGAAGCACAAAGAGCCAGAGAGGAGGGACAAGGAGGAAGGACAAGGAAATCCTCATAGACTCTCTCACTCTCTTATACATGCAAACACTCTTTCTTCTTCTGCCGCCTTGGAAAGACGAGATAGAGGGGGAGAGGAGCACAGGGGAGGAGGTGGGGAGATGACACAAGCAGGACAGACAGGAAGACAGGCAGAAGAAGGTGGGAAATGGAGAGAAAAGGAGGGGAAAGAGAGCAAGAAAGAGCTCCACTGCCTAGTCTTAATCTGAGCTGTTCTGATCAATAGCCCATTTCCCATTGTTGCCAGAGCTGTTCGATCGCTACACCACGGAATTAACACACCCACTTTAATCTAGGGGGAGAGGAGAGGGGGGAGGGAGAGGAAGGGAGGGTGGGGGGGAAAGGGGAAGAAGGGGGTTAAGGGGGTGAGTGGGGAGCAGCTGTGGAGGCATTCTCAAATGAAATCAAATCTAATTGTTATCACTGTAGCCGCTGCACTTATTACTACCACTGTTGCAATTATCCACCCACCATACAGCTCTTATTTCTGCCTCTCATACCGCGCGTCATGTGGTGTAAACTGGACGTAAATAATCCGAATTAGTGTTTATTTGTTTCATCTTGCCGGCTGTAGATTGGATTGGGTTGGGGAGGTTGAGGGGGTGGTAGGGACGTAGAGGGTGACAGGGAATGAATTGGGGGTGGGTGGAGGTGTGTGGGGGGGGTTGGTTGTGGTCAGGTGTGTGGTTGCACTAACATCTGGGTGTCTCAGATCAGAGAGGTTTTATGATATGATGCTGTTAGGTTACAGCAATGGAAGTGTAACCGGATTAATTGTAGTTTTTGCTCTGGTGCCACCAAGCAGCCACCCAGACTCTGCAGCCCTAAAACCACTGGAAATGTTGGTTCACACCAGATAAAAAACACAACCTTCCTCTGCAGACTTTTGGGCACAGTTTCATATAACTACATCTGTGGTTCCTGGGTTCCTGCTGGGCTTTTCCCGACAGAAATTATGCAGTTTCTCCACAATGACAAATGCGAATTATAAAATCCAATATTGCTGTATTTTTTTTCTGAAAATAAGTACAAACTTCATCATTCTAATAATGCCAGTTATTAAGAAAGAAATGGTTCTAATCAGAGCTGTTCACAGTGATTATGCACTGGAAGCCAAGTCATCTTTGCTGGTCTTTGGCTATGCTGCACCACAGTGATACATTGTGGAGATTTTTGAGCGCACCCCTCTGATCTTTGGTACACCCATTCAACCTCATCAGAGGATGAATATAGATAAATTCACAAATGCATTAACAGTATAGGCGCGACATGTTTAAGACCATGTCATGTTCACTGCTTACACCATGTATGCATCGGCTCTAGATCGTATCAGCTATCAGCCATAACTTCAAATCATACAGAGTGAACGCAATCCATTAGTCACATCAGTTAGTCACAGCAGCTAATGTAACATATTTCTTTATGTAGGACACATGCAATGACAAACACTACACATTACACTCTGATGTGGTTATGGAGACCAAAGAAGCAATCAAAGTCGCTTCCCCCTCCACAATGAAGCTTCCAAACACCCTCTTTTCCATGACTAAAGTGCATGTGCTTTCCCAGTACCAACAGTGGAGTTTAGCTGTTGAATATTGTAATCTACAGCTCCGGGTGTTGCCGATGGAGTCTTTGCTTACTGCCGTCCACCGAGACAACTCGAGGGGAAACGCGGCACAGACGCTCTTCCCTGCCTACCCGAGGCTGTACCCAACTTTTCCTCCAATCTATTCTACTTACTCCAGTCCTTTTGAAGTAATTTCATAACAGAGCAATTTTCTCGTTAGCGTTTGGCTTTAATTGTGGGTAATTAAGCGTGCTCCAGCAGTAGAGAGAGCACTGTTCGGAGGACTGGGGGGAAATTAGCCGTAGTTCAGCTGTGAAATATGGGGTTAAGTGGGAGACGGTAGGGAGAGGAGAGAGCCGAGGGGGGTCAGCGACTCCAAAACAGGGGGCACGCCGTCTAAAAGGAAAGCTGCTTTGGGCGTGTAGCGGAAGATGAGGATGTAGCAGAAAGAAAACGGGGGAACACAAATGGGTAGTTTTAGCGAGGGACACAATTGTAACAGAGGCTCAGCAGAGCTGAAGGAGGCACTGTGGGGAGTGAAAGAGGAGAGGGATGATTTGGAAAAGGAAGGAGAGAGAAATGAGTGGACGAAGGCTCAGCATTTTAAATTTCCACCAGGAAACGTGTGTAGTGCAAGGCAGTGACACAAGAGGAGAAGCTAACATTTGACATAACCTAGCAAGACTGGCAGATATTCAGAAAAACATTCAGCATAATTATTTACATCCAGGGTCTAGACAGGAAATGTAGCTGTATCGAGAAATAAAACAAGTGCATCCTAAACATTTTAGCCGGGACGCAACAGTGTGTGCAGACAAGCAAAACCCTGGGGTGGCACTAACTGTCAGCAAGTGGATTATGGACTTTACACAGAGTGACCCATGATTAAATGCAGCACCCTGCTGAATAGAGGCCCTGCCCTTCACATCCATTAATGCTTCCATTTTAACCCCATAACAGCCATAAACGTCGCTGTGGCCGTAAAGCAGATGAGGAATGATTGGAGCCATTGACTGTACTGTCAGATGCTCCGCGGACGGGGACGTACTCAGCGGAGGCATTTATGAGCGGCTTCATCCCTCGGTGGTACCATCCCCACTGACTATAATGAACCTGTTAAAGCCTCTATAAATATTGGCTCCTGTGCTTAGCGATCGTTTGAATACCGCCGAAATAGAGCTCCGTTTGCAAACAAGTGGCTGGGCGTTGGAGGTGCTGAATCTAATACCTAATCAATGGAGGGACGCTCCCTCGCAGTGGGCCCTCGCAGAGCCTTGATTCATACACAGGGTGCAGGTATAATGTGGCTTAGAATAAGCACAAACTGCCTTATTGATTAACACATTATCAGTGTCAATAGGAAAACTTCTTTGGGGAGGAAGTGGGGACCGCTGGGCTATTGGCATTAGTCATGTACAAATGATCAAGACCGCAGTGGGAACTAAATAGTCTTCCTGCAGGGTCCTGTGTGGACTTACTGGATGCTAAAGACGCCTCAGGCATCCCGTATACTGTAGAGAGCTAGAGGTTTAAAGATTACAAGGGAGCCAAGCTCTTTTTTTACCCAGGATTCCAGTTGACAAGAAGAACATATTCCAAAACATGCATGTTTAGGCTGATTAAAGACTCATTAGATAGAACACCATTGGATAAAAATGGGTGAGATAATGTATGTAAATCTTAAATAAGGCCACACAGGTATTTTTCAATCGCTCTAAGGAGCAAGATATGGTGTGTGCCAGTATAAGCTACTCCAGTTCAATGGAACTCAGCATTTCTTTGACTTTCTGCAAAAAAAGCAAATATTTCAGAGATAAAGCTATAAAGAATGTCCTCACTCTACATTTTGGAGTGAAACTGGTGTTTCACAGCAAGAACGACCTGAGTTTGAATCCAGGCCGTTCCTTATGGAGTTTGCATGTTCTCCCCTTTGTGTCTCTGCAGGTTTTCTCTGGGTACTCTGAAGTCCAAAAACATGCACATTTACGTTGACTGGAGACTCTAAATTGTCTCTAGGTGTGAGAGTGAAAGTGAATGGTGTGTGTGACCTGTGATGGATTGGTGACCTGTCCAGGTTGTATTCTCTGCCTGTGGCCTATGTGTACTGAGATAAGCTCAAGCAGATCCCCACATTTCCACTTGGGTATAAAGTTGGTGAATAGATAGATGGATGGATGGGAAATGTTTTAACTGTCTGCTTACAGTTCATTCATCATCATAATTCATCTGCTTTAATGCTAAATCACTGTGGTATTAAATTAATTAAGAGAGGTTTCACATGAACCAACAAAACAGGTGAATAAAACAAATGAGCAGTGGGGGAAAAACGTGGCTCTAGGTGTGTATTTGTAACTAACACAGATGCAGACAAATACGTACAGCTGTATAAATGTAAAAGACAAAAACAATGTCCTCATTTTGATCCATCTGTGCAAATCACTAAATCAGTCCACCTTAATACATGTGATCGGGTTGTCACTGTTTTTCAATCACTTCTGTGCCACCGCACTGACTGAAAAACACGTACACTCCACCTCTCCCTTCACATTTACAGTTTCATATAATTTCATGCCGCGCATTGGATTTTGATCCATAAATGACAAAAACAGCTGGAGCCACTGCGGTTTTACAAGTTGTGTTTGACCTACGTGTGACACGAACTTGAGATCAATAAAAGGGTCACTCAGACCGTATCCACACGCTTTATACTGCCAGGAGAGAAACCACGAGAAAGAAGGAGTACGAGGGTCCATCTCACGCTTTCGGGAATATTCACAGTGGGTGCCATTCCAGTATTCCCCTGCGCCCACCTCTTAAGGCACCATGAGGGGACGACATGAGTTGGTGGTGGTCCACATGGTCTTTAACTGTGACCTTGACCTCTGGAGCATGTAGTTTAGCAATAAAAAAAATCCACAATCTCCATCTAATACTGTGTTTGTTCACAGGCTCGACTTCTTCTACAAACTACTATATATACAACAGATCACATCCCTGCATCTCTGAGTGTTTAGGACAGAGTTCTACACACATACAGATTTAGCAGACAGTCCACATATAAAACTACGTCCTGAATCCTGAAGTAATGTTTATGTTTTACTGAGATGCAGAGCAATATGTAATGAGGGACACCCCCTGAGCAGAGCAGTTCACATGTTGTGGAGGATTAAAAATATATATACAGCGGTACAGTATCATAACTCTTCACTATTATACAAATCAATCAATTGAACATGTGGGGGGGTTGTGCACAGCTTTTACTGTTTTAATTGTCTAGACTGTTTAACTGCCTCTCATATTTGGTGGTATTTATTGATTCCTGTTGAGCTGCATGTAGTATGTTGTGTGGTTGTCTCTTTCTTTTCAACACATGGACTTGCACTAGAACTCCTATTCTACAGCTGTGCATGCCAATAAAGCAATTCATTTGATTTGTTATGGCTTCTTGCACACATGCACACACACACAACATTTACCATAAATCCCGGGAATCTCGGCTTGAATAACATACCACTGCGCACGCGCATGTGCACGTACTTGAACAACTTTTTTTTGGAAAGTGAACATCCTCAACTTCATGGTGCACTTCCCCGCCGGTTCTATACTTCCTATCTCACACCTTGAACGATCAGCCCCTCTCCCTCACCTGCCTAAAATCTGATTTTATTTTATTAAAATAAAATCGGATAAAATGAAGAGAAAGCATCTTTTGATGTAGACCCGTTGAGAGACTTTGATGGACAGCTCTCCAGACGCACACACCAAGCCAGCGTCTCTACGGTATATCCCACACGAGAATCGTATTTATCAATCATCCGGTAACAGAGTAGAGAAGTGGGCTTGCTTACCTTCACCGATGCGTCCTCATTGACTCCAGCTCCGTGTGTGTTGGACGAGAATCCTGTCGATGTGCGCAAATAGAGGCTGGTGTTAGTTTAACGTAGCGCCGCGCGCATCCTGCATCCTGCATAAAACTACATGGGTGAGGAGTGACGCTCTGACCGACAGAAAAAAGGAGGAGATAATACTGGGAGGAGAAAAGTTGTCCTAGGTGCAACAAAAAGTTGGAGAGGAAAAAAGGAGGGATTCCGCCGTAAGACCCTTACTGTCCGATAATGGAAGCCTAGGTTGTACTTTACGCACGCGGGGGGCAAGGCGAGGACAGGGGGAGAGATCCGGAGGAGAGGAGAGCGCGCAGAGAAAAGGGGGGAGGAATAAGGAGAGAGGCTGAACCTCCAGCTCACACCAGACGCCTTTAAGTTTCTATCAGCTGCGAGACCGTGCGCCGCACACACGCCACACGCAGGACAATTGAGGCGCACGGCGGAGAGGAGCGCGCCAGGAAAATATATGTAGACGGGTGGTTGTGGCCAGAAAAGCAGCGGATCGATCGGGTTATAATTTTGTCCAAAGTCGCGGGGAAAATAAAGTTCATGGAGGAATGAAATTTGAAAACAGATGGCGGATCCCGTCGCCCCCCTAAATAAGATTCGATCTTTGGGAATGGAGTGTAGATAATATTTGGTTGGACGTTTGATGAAAATGACGGATTTTTCATTTTGGACAGGTGGGGGTAGATGGAGCGAGGGGAGGGGAGGGGGGTGGGGGTGTGAGGGGTGAGTGGATATGATGTGTCGAGGGACAGAAACTAAACTTGGGAGAGAAGGACGCAGTGGGTTTCCCCTCATCCGAGGATCTCATCCCCTTTCTCCATTTGCCCCCAGTGCGCACTAAAGGACCCCCACTGCACCCCCAGCCACACACACACACACACACACACACACACACACACACACACACACACACACACACACCTCAGTTCACTTTCCTCCACCTCGCCCCGCAAAGGGAGGCGGCGGGTGGAAGGAGGAAAAGGAGAGAAAACAAGAATACCAAATAAATGAGAAATTTTCGTACAGGCCCCGCTTCCGTGCGTTCCATGCTAGCAATAACAATTAAATATCGACCGCTTTCCCGGCCGGAGAGAACCTGAGATACCCAGAGACTGCCAAGTACCGACACCCACCCCCCTCACCCCCTCCTCCTCCCCACTCCCCTCCATTTCTCCCCCATCTTCCACATATGCACTCACTCCCTCACTCACTCACTTCTCCTCCTCCTTTTCTCGTCATCCCCTCCCTATACACCTCTTTTCCTTCTAATCCAAGTCCATCAGGCCAATCTCTTCTAATTTGGTGTATCTCATTTCTCTTGATTCCATCCCACAACCCATTTCAGCTCCACTTTTATCATTGCCGATTTGGGGAGAGGGGCTGTGGGGAGGAGGAGGAGGTGGAGGAGGAGGGAAGGTTGGCCTCTTGGACACACTCCCATTTTCTCCCAATGCAAGAGGACTTCCTCACACCATGCATGTTAGTTTATCAAAATCAATTATGGGATTGAGATTCCCATTGTTTTTCCATTGGATTTTGGGTCCAAGGGCTCGTTGAAGCTGCTCTGACAAAGCACCTGATGTGTTATTTCACATCTGAGCGATTGAGTGATTTCAACATGATATTTATGTTATCTGTTTTTAAAATGAGCATAAAACATTCACAATTGTGTGGAAATTGAGAAAAAACAATTAAGCACAACAGACTATGGATAGTTGGGTGACTGGATTCTTAGTGGATTGTACCATTAAACATTCATCCATTATCTTATTTGCTTTGCATCGTGTTATCAGGGTCTATGGTGCCCATCTTCAGGCAAATACAGGGACAGGTCACCATCTGAGGCACTCACACCATTCACTCTCACACTCACTCCAGGGGAAATTTAGAGTCTCCATTCGACCTTAAAATGCATGTTTTACAAGATCTTCTTCACAAAGCAACCTGAATTTGCTTAGCCCCTCCACGTGGGATGTCTGAAGTATCTTTAGTCTCACGTCTATAAGGGAACCTGCAAGAAGATGTTTAGTTCCCTCAAACTACTGTATCACAATACACTCTTTTCCTGTGGAGCACAGTTGTTGTTTTTAAATGTGATGTTTTTTGATCATGAAACTTGCATGGCATGGTGAACCAAGGCCATTTTCATGCCACCAAACTGAAGAAATCAGTTGAAGTGGTATTTTTTTTAGGTACGAGTTATTACATAATGGGGAAAAGATGTGCTCCTGTCAGGGTCCCCCCGTCCTGTTGAAAAGCCATCGCCTCTTACTGGGTCGTATTTCTTTTATGGCATTAGTTTATGGTGGATGAGTAAATCCTTGACATTTTATTTGAGAAACCACTGAGGACTGTTGGAAAATATATGGTCAGCCATTTTGATGGGGTGGTCCAAAAAGACAGATGTGTGAATGTATAATCAGACTATACTTTTTGTTTGTCAGGTAGGGTTCTTCGTGAAGCAAATCCATCCATACATGAACTTATCTGCTTTCTACCCAAGAATTCTGCAAGGATCTGCAAGACTAGAGCCTATCCCAGTGCACATTTAAGAGTGTTAAAGCAACCTAAACATCCATGTTTTTAGGTTGTGGGAGGAAACCGGACAAGCCCCCGTAGGTCTGAGTGGGAGTTGAACTGGAAATCGTCTTGCTAGGAGGCAACAACACAATTCACCACTCCATCATGTTGCTCCGTCTTACTGGGTGCATATCATTTTTTATGGCACTAGTTTAAGGTGGGTGAATAAATCCTGGACCTTTTATTTGAAAAACCATTGAGGACTGTTGGAAAATATCACCTGGGATGGTCCAAGAGAAACAAATGCATGCACACATGTAAAATCAGACTGCACCCTTTGTTTGTCACCTCCTAGCAGGATCTTTCTGGGAGATAAGTGAACACAGCATTTTTTTCTTCTAAGGTTTATTGCAAAACCTATGGGGCTCTCTGTGGCAATCTGATGACCTATAATCTACTGCTCTGTATCCATCTGGGAGTGTTGGAGTCTGGGGGGTGGGGGGGGGGGGGGGCTTTTAGACTTTTAGACCCAAAGACAAACAGGTAGACTCCATTCCTTTGCAACAACCTGCTTTTGTTGATTGACAGGGCCCCTGGATTTTGTGCGGCTCGTGACCAGACTGCCAGAGGAGTTGGCATTATGTTGGACTTATAAGTCCTGCACACGCCAATGCCAACTTTCCAAACGAATTGCACAACTATCAAAAGTTTCTCCATCATTGTCGTTGTGTCTTCTCTCGCTGCTCTTTATATTTTTTTCCGCCTCAGAACTTCTCTCTGCTCGCACCCAAGCCATTCAATTTCTATTTATTTCACCCCCTCCTCCTCCTCCTCACCACCACCCCACCCTACACCTCCTCTCCCATCTCTCCCCTTTTTCACACCTCTCCTCCACTCGCTATTAAAACCCATTCTTCCCCCGTCGTCGCCCTAATTCTCCCTCCCTCCATCTCTCTCCCCCCTCCCTCTCTTTTCCTTACATGCATCCCCTCCACCTCGTTATCTCCCCCGTTTGACTTTAATTAGTTAATGCATTAATTATCTACGCCCCAATACCTGCACCATTAACATACCCCTCTTCCTCCCCTCTGCCTCACCCCTCACCTCTGGGCTGGAGGTGCTGTGGACACACAGACAGACACCCCCTCTCCTCCCCCATTTTCTCTCTGTTTCTCACCCTTTCTACCCCCCCCCCCCCCCCTTCACCTAGGGGTGGAAGATGCAGTGGACACAGACAGAGACACATGGGGGACCCCAGCCCCCCTCCCCCATTTTTGCTCTCTTTTTCACTCCATTTTTCTACCTCTTTGCCTCCCCCACCAAGTCATCTCTCTTCTGCCCCCCTCCCCACTATTCCCATCCCCTCCCATCTGCCTCACCCCTCACCTCTGGGCTGGAGATGCTGTGGACAGACACATGGGGACACACAAACCTCCACCACCACCACCCCCCCTCACTCCTCCTCCCTTTTCTCTCTCTTTTTTTTGCCTCTTTTCACTCTATTTCTCTCTCTTTGCCCCCTACCTATTCTCCCCCCCAAGTCATCTCTCTCTCTCTGTCTCTCCCCGTCTATCTGTCTCCTGCCCCCCTATACTCTCCTCTCTCTCCCACCCTGTGCCTTGCAGTGGCTCCTCTCTCTCCCTCCCCCTCTCTCTCTCTCTCTCTCTCTCTCTCTCTCTCTCTCTCTCTCTCCCCGGCGACGGAATTATGAAAAATGCGCCCATCGACAGAGCGCCTCAGCTTCGATTAGCCGAGATGGGACATGACAGGCCGCGATCAATACTTATACCGTCCTATAACGTGTCAACTAATGAATCAATCTCGGCTAAATTTTCCATTTTTCAAAAGCCGACGCGAGAGACTGGAATATCCTCTTTTGTAAAGATATTATTATCGATTTCGTCGGCAATTTGACATCGGGGGTAGTTAATTCCACTCTAGAATAAAATTGAAAACACTTGAGATTGAAGTGAGAGAGAGGGAGAGAGAGAGAGGGAGGGAGGGGAGGGGAGGAGGGAGGGGGGAGGCAAGGGCAGGCAGGAGGGGAGGGGGAGACGGCTGTTGACTTGATAAAAGAGAATGGGAAGATGGAAGGAAGAAGAAAAGGGGATAGGAAGGATAGGAAGACACTAGTGGTGGTGTTGCAGCAAAGGCATCTATCTATCTATCTATCTATCTATCTATCTATCTATCTATCTATCTATCTATCTATCTATCTATCTATCTATCTATCTATCTATCTATCTATCTATCTATCTATCTATCTATCTATCTATCTATCTATCTATCTATCTATCTATCTATCTATCTATCTATCTATTTCCAGATTTACCACGGCTTCACAAACAGTGAATGCATTGTTTAAATTACAGCTGTTACATCACCTTATTTATTCATCATTTTCACATTGTTCACTTTTGCTTTTTTTCTGTCTGTGTGAAGAAGTGTATTATTAACAACCTAATGGACGCCTTCATTTACCTTTACCAATTTAACTTGATTCAATTAAGCACCTGTCTAAATACAGAATTTGCCTATCTATCTATCTATCTATCTATCTATCTATCTATCTATCTATCTATCTATCTATCTATCTATCTATCTATCTATCTATCTATCTATCTATCTATCTATCTATCTATCTATCTATCTATCTATCTATCTATCTATCTATCTGTCTATCTATCTATCTATCTATCTATCTATCTATCTATCTATCTATCTGTCTATCTGTCTATCTGTCTATCTATGTATCTATCTATCTATCTATCTATCTATCTATCTATCTATCTATCTATCTATCTATCTATCTATCTATCTATCTATCTATCTATCTATCTATCTATCTATCTATCTATCTATCTATCTATCTATCTATCTACATGTACATCTTGCAGCAGAAATGTTCTATTATGCGTGAGTCTAGATGTCCTGTTTATGAATTTTTTTTTAGATATACAACTTTTTCTTTTTAGATATACAACACACAAACATCACTTTGGATGAGCATTAGTGCAAACTCTGTGACAAACCCTAGCCTCAGTTTTGCGCTTTCAAAAAACTGAACACTGAACTATAGTACAATAGAAATGCTAATACATTGCAACAGTGAGTGATTATTGTGTGTTATTTCACCTTAGTAAGACTTTAATTCAGAATACACAAAGTACGAATTACACAAAGATGTAAGTGTTTCTCTGCATTTGACCTCCTGGGTTATTGTCCAGTGCAATTGACTGTTTCCAGTAAAAGTTTGTCATCACATAGAGTCACAAGTGTCACATTCACACTGTTGTAAACATAGAATACATTACCTGCACTGAGTAATCCGGCAGAACACATCATGTACATATTAAAAGTCGCCCTGACTATACACCGTCAAAATTAAGTGTTTTAAGTCGTAGTAACGTATCGTAAGTTATGATAACATCTGCGTGTGTGTGTCGGCGTGAGCGTGCGGGCACAGATGTGTGTGTGTGTGTGTGTGTGTGTGTGTGTGTGTGTGTGTGTCAGTGGAGACGAGGACAGGCGGAGAGTCAGCATGTGTGTCAGAGTGAAATATAGATGGAGGAGGCCGGTGTGTGTGAGGGTCAGCGAGGTGCAGTGTAACTGTCGACAATCACAGCCTTATTTACCTGTCAAAAACACTATCATCCCACACAGCCCCAGCCAAGCAATTTCTCCTGTCTCTTCCTCCCTCGCTCTCTTTCTCTCCCTCTCCCTCTCTCTCTCTCTCTCTCTCTCTCTCTGCCTCCAATTACAACCTAGAGGGCTATTTCTCTCCAGGACAAAAACACTCCCCACAAGCCCTCCCTCTCCTTTCCGATAGCCCTGTCTCTCTTCCCCCCGTCGTTTCTGCCCCTCTCCCTCTCTCTCTCTCTCTCCCTCTCTCTCTCTCACCCGTTCTTTTCCTCTGCTGAGAGTTGGAGAGTGGAAATGAACAAGCTGTAAACACACACCACTTATCACAGCATACGCTGTTGTGTATTTGTTGGTGGAGGCTGGCGAGGTTGAAGGCTGTGGTATATGAGGCCAGAGGTGTGGGCTACTGTACCAGACTGAGAGATGTGAAATAAAGATGCACCACAGGTTGAAAGGCAGTTTGATCAGTGCACCGCTGGCCGCCCGCTATACCCTCCCGCAACTGCAGAGACGTCCACAGTAACCGAGTGTGTCGAATTTTTATACAGACGGCGGGGAATTGTCTCCTTTCTTCCAGCGTTTCACTGGCCCGGCTGTCCTCAAAGGATACCACCGTCAATATTCTATATTTTCCCCTTTCGCCATCAAATCCTGAATAAAAGACCCCCCCCAAAAAAGAAAAGGAAAAAACATCAACTGTGTCTCCAAATCCAGATGTAGGTTATTCATCAGTACCACGGATCCACGCTGCTCAAAACACACACGGTCCATCCCCAGTGCCATAAATAATGACCGCAGCTGAAAACTAGATTCTAACAAATGCACTATTTACTAATGTTTGAGTGTAGTTTGGTTACAGTTCCCAGCTGTTTGACAGAAACCACCGAGCCTCTTTCTTATCTTGACTTTATTGAATATAACGACTATTCCCTGGCAAAGACGTGCAGCAAGTCACCGGCACACCAATCTAAAAACCTGAAAGTCTACTCAAGTTTGAACTAATAGGCTACCTCATTTCATATAATTCAATTGCCTGTCACCTTATATATATTTTTTATCTTCACATGTCCTGAGGGTTCGCCTCAGGATGCATAGCAGTAAAAGGGTACATATAAAGAACACTTTCACTTTGGCTAAGTTGAATGTAAGCACAGTCCTATGGGTCTAATGATTCTAATAGCCCGTATTAATGCCTGATAGATCAGCAGCTGCAAGATACGCTTACATAACAGCCTTCTTTGTACTGTAAATGGGAGCTGGGGAAAAATGCTTTCCCCTGGATCTATTCCCAACAAAATGTGTGTCGCATGTACAGCAATCACATGAAAATTTCAGATATTAAAATCACAAAATAAAGTCTGAACAGGCAGAGTATTGCAGATAGTTTGCTTATAATTTGCTCTACTCAGGTACAAACTTACCATATATATACTCCTGTTTCTTCTTCAGTATCTGATTCTCCTGATTCTGGCTCAAACATGTCATGTGTAAATGACTCGTTACCACTTAGTTCAGGAAAATGTTGCTAAACGTCACATCATTCAGCTAGGGACCATAAAGTCTACATGTGGTTGCCAGATGAGCATGAAAGGGCACCAGATCTGTTCGGAAATGGATCACAATATTCCCAAACCAAAAGCACGATTTTGCAAGACCTTGTAATTTAGCATCTGAGACATCTCTGATGAAACAAGCCTTCAAAGCTTCTATGTTAGCACCTGAAAACAAAGATAAATACACCATCCATGGTCCCCCTGTAAACTTAACTACATTTGTGTTCCCTCGAATAATGTTCATCCTTTGCATTGGGCTGAGTGCGCAGACAGGTCAGGGAGACTGGAAAGTATTAGGTTATAGAATGAGGCATTGTGGGTTTCAGGGGGTTTCTTGATGCTTTCAACACACACATTCCTATATGTGTATGATATTGGTTTAGTTGTGTCTAGTGGGGAGCAGAAAGCTTCAATGTCACGGTAATGCATTTTAAATGACAGAAATCGAAGACTCTGATCTGTCTTGGCTCTGCTACGGCATTAAAGACAGTAGACAGCTGACTTATTTAACGGAGGACATGTTTTAGAAATGGCTAACCGTTTTGTCCAAGACGGTGGGTAAGAGTAAGAAAAAAGGAACTACTACATACGGCTACATACAGCTTCCCTTTGGATGATTTTCATCAGTGAATGGACATGTTAGCTGTCTGAATAGCGCACTATAGGAGCATAGTGTCCTACCTGAAGTCATTTTCCCACTAAAGAAGAAGAATTATTTTTACAGACATGATGTCCTGTCTGAAAAGACAACTCCTCAGGGATGTGGTAGCTCTGTTGTGCTGCAATTAGGCTTATCAGACATCAAGAGGGTTTATTCTATTCCTCTGTGGCGTAACCTTTACAATAGCCTGCAGTTTGTTCATGACCATCTCTACCTTTTCGTGATCTATAGAGATAAATGTCGATCCGCATCTGGATTGGCAAACCAGTAATGAGTGAAGTTGTACACAGGTGCTTTTGTGTGTGTGTTTTTTTCTGTTAATGGTGCCGCGTTTGCCCAGATGTGTATTTTGATTGATGAGCCACTGGTTTGTTAAGTGAATTTTTCAGGCTTTTTGCCTGCACTTATCTTTTTTGTGAAATAACGAATCGGGCAGATTATTGAGCACGATGGCGGACTGCATGACAGACAGTGACGGATTGGAACAACCGCTCCGCCGTCTGACTGGAAAACCACTCTGAGGAATCTTCTTTTTTTTATTATTTTTTTGCTGATACATGACTGTGGTGGATACTTGGGTGGCCCTATATTTCCTGGACTGATTCTTGAAGCCTGTGACTGAAACATCCACACAAACACAGGCACCAACACACACACACGGACACACTCAGACTGATAGCAGTCTGCTGTCTGTCTTCGTGACTGGCTCTGTGAAAAGGCCATCTGACAAAGCCATTAACAGGGCGGTGTAATACCTGTGTCTGTAGCGAGCTGAGTGACACAAAAAGACATTTATGGGCACCGCCATGACAGGAGAAGCACTGCGACTTCTGACTGACTGCCTGTCCGTCTGACTGGCTGGATCACGAGCAGGTTGACAGAAAAAGAAAAAAATAAATAGGGGCTGGCAGAAACACCAAACCCACGGAGACAGGAGGCAGGAATCCTGTCGCAGAGCCAGAGAAGATCCCGCTGTTCTGATGGCACCACGTGGGAAAACGTGAGCGCGATTACAGGAAAAAGTTTTTCAAACTAATCGAAAAGGCGATCGAAATTTTACAAACGTGGGGTCAAGTTTCGGGCAAACGAGGCGCACTCCGTTAGTGTTGCATGTTCAAATCTCTCCGCCACCAAAAACCCCCCAAAAAAAGAAAGAAGAAAGATGAAAAAGAAGAAAAGAATTTTCATTATCCATAAGTGTAGCACTCGGCTGTAAATTACGGGGAACTGAGATGTCATTTTAGGATATGAGTCTGAGAATGGACACGCCAAGAGACTCGTAAGACAAAAAGAAAGTCGGAGCAGAAATGTAAAGTAGGAGACAGAGACAAAGCACGAGACCTAGAGAGAAAGAGAAGAATGATGTTTAATCGTGTGTGTGTGTGTGTGTGTGTGTGTGTGTGTTAGAGTGTGTGCAGCCAGGGCAGCAGGCAGAGGCAGCTAAGCAGAACCAGCCAGCCCTCACAAACCAATCAGGCCTTCATTAGGCTGGGCGGGAGGGATCGATGGCCAGCCCGCATCAATTAAACAGCGCCCGCACCACACTATATATACACACACATTCACCTATTCTATACACTGCCACCATACGTACACCATTCACACGCACACACACATCTATTATGTTATAGCAACACTTTGCACAAACAGGATACGCTCACATATGGAGGTTATCATAAAAGACTGAGCTAGGTAAACCTGCATATTTTGCCTGAATGAATAACCTAGATGTTTCTTAAAACACTTATCCCACTTGAATACTATGAGCAACATCTGGGGTCAACAAATGCACTTCTTTAGCTTTCTTATTTCTTTAAATTTCTTTAGTTATAGCTTCATATATATCAACAAGCAAAACAACAAATAGTTGAGTGATTTGACAAGTAAATCAACACAAAATCTGAGTGCAAATCAAAACCGCTGAAGATGATTCCTGCCCTTCAAATCTAGAAAAAAACAAAAAAAAACGCACTCTTAAAGGCATCGTTCAACCTGCAATCACACTGTAACCTGTCCGTTCGCTCTTTCAACCCCGACGCGCACTCACAACATCGATAACACCCAATTACACACAAGCTCACACATGGTGGGCCCTGAAAACACACAATTACATGCGCTCCGGACACACTTTTTATTAACACTCAATTACACACATGCATAAATCACTGACAAGCCGTGCAACCGTGAGAGCGTAACTGGGGACCGCCACGCCAGGGACAGACCATTTTCTCTCTGCCGTCACTTTCATGAAAGGCCAAAATTTATTAAGGAAGCTCAGACCCAGAGTGGGCAGAGCTGCAGACGGCACAGACTGGACACTGTGTGTTAAAGCTGTGAAAGTCTCATGTGACCTTCTCAGTTTAGTCCCTCATATACAACACCAATGCCAATCAGTCCAGAACCAAATAGTTTAGTGTGAATGAAGTTCAAAATGCAGCGTTTCCTCAGTAAATAAAGAGTTCACTCTCTGGTGGTTTGTAATGGAGTTGGTATGGAGCCACACACACTATGAGAGTGGATAAATGAGACTTTATGGCAAGAATGTCCTTATCAAGTAAAAATACTTCAGTATTAGCTCCAAAATGTGGTTTAAATACAAATATAAAAGCAGAATTTCTTATATGATAGTTAAATTATCATGACTTGTTCAGTGTGTAAGCAGCCTGTTGCTAGCATTGAGGAGGAACTAGTCTGAATATATACAGTTTCATATACGTGAGAAAAATCTGAGTGGTAAGGGAGACCATTATTGGGAGAGCAAGAGGATTAAAAACAAAGTTCTGATTGGATAAAGTTTGTGCTTTTTCTCTGCTATCTAGATATTGATGGATCAAAATGAAACCATGTGCGTTTAGAAGGAAAAATCACTATTTTGGTGGAGCTGTTAACAACTCGTACACATCTGAAATGTGACCCCGAATACACTGCTTCACTTTGAAAGCAGCTAAAGCTGTCAAATAAATGTAGTGGTGTAGAAAGTACAATATTCCCTTTGAAATACAACCTGCTGGAAATATAGAAGGTATCACAGAGATACAAGAGTACAAATACCTCAAAACTCTGTAGAGTAAATGCTTGAAAGTATTTTGAGCAAGTGTCGTATGGACACTATCATGAATTATTAATGAGATCTAAATAGTTGAAGGTATGTTACATAATGATTTGGCACATCTTGATGCAACTGCCCTGAACAGATGCATCGTTTTCTAGCCGATTCCAGGACATTTTTAGGCTCACAGCTTCAAAACTCTATCTTAAACAAAAATTTGTAAAATTGCAAAATCTTCAAAAAAATGTAATCAGTTAGCTGCTACTTATCACTCAAGTGACCTAGAAAGGAGAAAAACACCATTCAAGCTTCTTGAAAAACTCAGTAATGAATTCACAAAAACACCAAAACTTTCTGGATAATTCCAGGACACTTTAGGATTATTATAGTAATTGAGCAAAAAATTTTAAATTAGAATCTTCTGATGTTGACATTCAGTCAATTTGTGTAAATAATTGTGTCTGAATTGGGAATAAATACGCTAAGATAATTTCCACCACTGCAGCCTGGAGGTGCAAAAACAAGTCATCAATGACCTCTAAATAGATGAACGTATTTCACTTAACAAAGTAGCACTGGATGCATCTTGAAACAACTATTCCCAATATATGCACTGAGTCATGATCTCTTGCTGATCCCAGGACATTTTAGGATCATAACAATAATCCAGAGTAAAACTGCACCTCATGGTGATTTAACAACAATCAACAAAAAATTGCACTTTTGCTACTATGCCGTATCACAAATGAAACACTCTTGCTCTTAAATCTGTCAAAAACATCTCTGTTTTGGATGTTTACCATCCCTGCACATAGGTGCAGTAGCTCCTCTCTGACCCATGTGGACTGACATCAGTCCCCCCCACCAACACACACACACACACACACACACACACCTCTCGAATGGCGTCTGTGCTGTGCCAAAAGCAGCATGGTGAAAATATTCAACTCCAAAATAAATGTGTCTGTATTGGGCGATTACCGGGCCACGCTTCCTGAGCCCCACGCGTCACCTGCTCGCCGTGGCATTGACACGTCAGTCTCCCGCGCCTAACGCAATGTGACAGTGTTGAGATTATAATATCTGGCCCGTATTACCGGGCATTAACGCCATTACCGCGCCCCGCCCGCTCAGGTGGGACACTCCGGGACTGCGAGGGGAGAGCGATCGGGAAATTGAGAGGGTGGAAAAGGAGGGAGGAGGAGGAGGATGATGGGATGGATGAATGAATTTGAGAAAATGGAGAGAAGCTGTTAAACTCCGGTAGAAGGCCTGTACAGCTGTGGAGAGGAGGCAAAAAAAACCATCAAGACAATCAAATGAAGGCAGAGACGGGACGTTTCTGTCTAATTTTATGGCATTTTGTGAGGATGCGTTCAAGGAGGAACTGTGGTGTATTGTGGTGTGGCAACTAAACTATTCATTGAATAATGATAATGAAATCTGCCATCACCAAGTGTGTGTGTGTGTGTGTGTGCTCCTCATGACAGAGGAGGGGCTGCTGGGTGATATAATAACAAAGAAACGGGGTAAGAGAGGGCAGCTCAATTGGATAAAGCTATTTTAATAATGAACAGCTGAACAAGCACCATCACTTCATATGATTTAGTGTTTACACCGGGCCATGCCTGGTTTCATATCGCTTCTCCAGGGCCTTCATTTGTTTCAACCAGAGAAAACACTTCTATTCCACAGCCTTGTTGTTTTAATTAGGGAAATTAATAAATAAGAATAAATTAATGTGGCCCCCTCGCCTCCTTCCAGGCCCCCCAGATCGGTGGCAGGCACCATCGCTTGCCTCCCTGCTCGCTCGCCTGCGTGGGATGTATTTGCGTGCCATAATTAACGCTTAATAAGTAAGTGATTCATTATGATTAGCATGCGGATTTGCCGTAATGGCCCCTCTCTGTGCTAGCAATCAACCCCGCTCTGTTTATCCACACATAACCCCCCCGATCCATCTCTGTCTGCGCCCCCCACCCACTCGACTCTACATATCTGCCACTGTACCCCATTCCTCTGATCCTGACGTACGGCCATTTGTTTGTCTGCTGGTGGACGCCTCTCTGTCAATCGGGGGGTCATTAGCCAAGCTGAGGAGGAGGAAGGGGCCTCATTGTCATCAGACTGGGGTTGCCACGAGACGCGAGGATCGCTCATTCTGGAAAAGGAATTAATATGTTTGCCAGGATAAGTATGTTGATGAGTGCTTTGAACAAAAAAAAAAAACCCTGGAGTGAAGATTAATTCATTATTGTTGTAATTTTTTTTTGGGTGGTGGGATGGAGTGGGGTGGGGTTGGGGTAGGCGAATGCTGAAGTACTGTGACTCTTGTAATGTGATAGAAAGTCATTTAGTGGGAGTCTCCCGGGGCCAGTTTGTGTATTGTTTTGCATTCACTTATAGCCCCATGAGGGTGGTGTTAAATGCTCCAGTGGTGGAGTTAAGCTCTTGATGACATCTTCAAGGCATTTGTGACAAAGACAGCAGAGCTTTCTCACAAAGCAAACTAGTGAAGATGTGCAAGTAAAAAAAAAAAATCACAGACCAGAAAAAAATTGTTTTTTTGGAATCCAAATAGCCTAAAAGATGGAAAAGGTGGCGATGAGCTTGAAACTTGTTGAAGAAAGTGTTCATAGTCATTCCCAATTGCCACACTTATGATGAATAGTGAATTTAAGAAAGTTACAAAAAAAGGCAGATATGAGGTGTCACATAGAAGACAAGGAACAAAACAAAATGGTGGACAAACGCCAGACTTTCCCACAGCCTCAAATGAGATAAGTCAGATTGAGAAGAAGACCATCTTCCAAATCCATCCTTTGCTCCAAATGTCCAAGCATGGTCAGCCATGTTGCTGCTGAGTCACTGCTTAGGTGTTGCCATGGTGTTGCCACGGTGTTGCCACGGTGTTGCCATGGCGTCATGTCCCTGAGAACATGACTCATCAATTGACAACAATCTGCTAAAGATAAATAACTGACAACCACAACTAAGGCCCAAATCTGGCACTCTCACAATAGCTACGATCCTCTGCTAGTTCAAGGAAACTATCCTTTCATCTGTCCAGTTTAACTCGATTAATAATTCCCAAAAACAACACGTGTTTATGTGCAAATTTACAGAGAATGGATATCCTAAAGTCACAGTGTGAATGAGTGGATAGGGCTGCAAGAACGACCTATAGGTTCAGCTCCCAGGCCAGAACAAGTTTCTTTTTTCTTTCCTACATTCCAAAAATGTGCATGTTTAGGTCAATTCAAGACTCTAAATTGTGAGGGTGAATGGTTTGTGTGGCCTGGGATTGACTGGTGACCTGTCCAGAGTGTATCTCTACTTTTGCCTTATGTGAGCTGGAGATAAAGACCCATGTGACTCCTTTATGATACAATGCAGGTAATGTAATGGGCGGATTGGATAGATGTCCTTATGGGATTCTAGTGCTCAATTTCCTGCTGTTTCTTTTTGTTTCAGAGACTTAACACAGCCGATCCTGAGCTGTACCGATGCCAAATTACACATAATTGGTGATTGGCAAGAGGACAACAACAAAATGATGTCCTGTCAATCTGGGTCATCCTCTTGCTGAGCTGATTTCATTTGGATTACTCGCCTTAATTTTTAACAGATCTCACAGCCATGACATGCAGGAATGCACACGCACCCTCACATACAATCACACACTCATTTACAAGCCCCGAGCCAGCTCTGTGGGGATTCTACCTCGAGATCATCTCAATGTGCTTTCTCACCAACAACTCCACTTGACAGCAGCTTGCCTGAGCCATTTTCTACCATGAGAGAGAGAGAGAGGTCTGCACTTTCTCCGGGGCCCCCCTCCCCATACCTTCTAGAATGTTCATTGCCCAGAAAATAATTTCTCTAGTCATTTTGGCACCTTTTGTGAGCGGCAATCAATTTCTCTTCTCTTCATGATGGTCCCGCGTGTGGGCACAGAAGTTTGACCTTCTCTAAAAGATCTATCAATTTATCCGTCCATCCTGCAACCTATCCATTAATGTTTTCATCTTCCCCTGTTGTCTTTTTTTTCTGCTCTCCGGCTGCTGACTGTGGGGTGGTAAAGTGGCTTTAAGCTTATGTGCTCTTCAAGACCTAGTGGGTGTCTGTTTGTGCAATTATATCCCAGTCTAAGAGCTGGAGCAAAATCAGCTAGCGGAGAAAATGATGGTAATTTTGACTGAGGAGAATTTACACTTGAGACAAAGGGAAGGGAAGCCCATTTTAAGCGCGGTGACGATTGTGAACCCTGGGAGGGGACGGGGTCGAGCCAAGGCTAAATGACATATCACATTACCAGCTTGGGGTCACCCAATTCCTCCCAATCTGGTAGCATTTCTCAGCCAAGAATCGCGTTAAAGGCAAACCTATGGTTTATATGTCTCTCTGTCCACTATGTTTTTAAATTTCATTTTTAGCTAGCAATATTTGTCTTAACTAAATTTTGGTTTGGTTTGGGGTTTGTGTGAACAGGCGCCAGACCTGACGCGTTTCACCAACACAACTGCACCACTGGTTCATACACACCAATGCTAACCAGAACCCCTGGAAAAAAAATGTAAACATGTAAGTAAACATCTAAGCAAAGCAAGTGTTAGCATTAGCATCAAATGCTAATTGACTATTGCTCTGGTTGGAATATTTCTATACATATATATATGTATTTTTAACAGCACAGACAAATTAAATCCCTAGCTGCTGAGATCTAATCTGGTCTTGCTAAAAATGCAAAAATCAATATTTTAGATATATTTAGATATTTACACATAACGTTTTGTGTTCTTCAGGGAGCAGCAGCAGAAGTAGCTTTACTTTGTCAGTCAAATGGTTGAGGTTCAGATACTATAACCATAGAATAGCATAGAATAGAATAGAATAGAATAGAAAAGAATATGTCTTTATTCATCCCACAACGGGAAAATATAATATAGTCAATACCGTTTTCTCCTCTTAAGACACAACAGCTGCATAAATAAATAGACAGATACATAGATAGTTATGAAAATAACATTTGTATATAGACATTGTCATGATGGGCTGTTTCACCCAACATGAAAAGAGAAGACATGTCCACATTTTTCTCCTCAGACCAAGGACATGGTCCTGCTGAGAGATGCTGGTGAATTCATCAGTAAATGCACGTCATCTCTGTGCACAGCATGATGCAGTCTAACGGGGTCCACCTCTCTTTCTGTGTCAGTCCCGTCGGGACACAGCTGACAGCAAAAGGAGTTTCCAGGCTCGGTGAGAGGGGTCGTGACCCTCGGAAGTAAAACCAGGTTAGCAAACGGTGACAAGTAACTCCTCTTTTCCTGCCTGGAGCATGGCGTCAGACAACAAGAGCCTTTTAAGACAGATAAATGATTTACACCGGCATAAAAGAAGTTTGTTTTTGAGCTAAACCTGCACCAGGATCAAAAGAAACAAAATTGCATTACTTGTTAAGTGTTCCTCCCTTTATAGTACCGACATAATCCTTTTAAACTGATGCTGTTTAATCTTTGCTCTTTGTCTCTGTTAGATTGTCAGCTAAAGAGAACTTTGACTCTGCAGACGTTCTCTCTATGGGCCTATTCTCCTGTATCCTCTACATCTCACTGATCCCTTTCTCTCCCCACCCCTCCACCAACCCCTCTCTCCTCTCCCCTCCACCTACCAAGAGCCTTTCCGTTCTCATCTCTCTCCCTCGCTCGTTTTCCCTTTCCCTCATTCACACTCCTCTCTCTGTCCCTTCCAATCTCTCTCCGCCCGGCGCTCCCCCTCTCTCTGGCTCACAGGACAGTATTATATATTCCAGTCTCATGCTTTGCATGATTTGGGCAATAGATGAAGCCATATCCCTCTCTCCTCTTAGGGCTCTCCCCTCCCTCTCTCTCTCGCCTTGTTGTTTAATGTTTCAATTTGGAGGAAGCAAACATTCAATCAGACAGATTAACTGTTTAATGCATGTCATCAGTCAAACTGTCTACGAGAGGGGGGCCCCCTCGGCCTGCCGCTGCCTCCCCCCCAACTGCTGCTGCGTCCTTCTCACTCCCCTGCTTCTCCACGCGCGCACTGTCTACTCTCATATAGACAGGCCCATCCAGGCTCTGCCGCAGATGCAGCGGCGTCTCCGCACACACACACATTTACCCGCACGAGCACAAATATAGACGTATACATGAAATGCCTGATGTCAAGCGCGTGGGCATGCATGGATACACATTTATACGCACCATCATATACTCAGACAACCTTATTCACATGCATGAGGACCCTGACTTTGATGTGATTTAAACAGGGCAGATTTCACACAGCGGACGAGTGGTTGGGGCTGTTGACTCACAGCGAGAAGGTCTCTGGCTCGAGTCCTGGTTGAACCAGGAAGTTTGAATATTCTAAGTGTCTATAAAGGTTTTCTCTCAGCAAACTTATTGTCCAAATAAATGCATGTTTAAATTGATTGGAGACCCTTAATTGCCCCTATAGGTGTGAGTTTGAGAGTGATTGTGTGTGTGTGTGTGTGTGGCCTTTGATGGACTGGTGACCTGTCCAGAGAGTATTCCCTGGATGTGCACAGGGAATAGGAACCATGAGACCCCTGTGACACCAATGGCTACAAAGCGGATAGGATAATGGATGGATGCATCTCACTTAATTCCAGTGCTACAAATACTGATGTGTGGAATAGAATATCCGCTGCGTACTATACATCTGAATAGTTTTTGCGATACATTATTAGAATTGTTGCTCCGTGCTCATTTACGCCTTTCACCTTGCATGTTTTTGCACCGAAACACATTCCACTACTCCACTACGCAATAAACACAATTCTGATTCTGATCGACTCATAACAATTGCCAGACTGCTTTGCGCAATTAAGTCATACTCTCTTAACAGACAATAGGCTCACACATACATTCCCTTTCTCCTTCACTTTCTCTCTCTCTCTTTCTCTCTCTCTCTCTCTCTCTCTCTCACACGCACACACACACACACATCCCACAGGCCAGTGGATAGGGAAATCAAAGTGACACGGAGGTAGAGCAAGGGGGAGTGAGAGATTAGAGGAAATGAAAAGAGTAAAGAGGAAAGAGGGAAAGAGGGAATGGGAGGCTGAGCGTGCCGCAGATGGAGTAGACTGTAAAATAGGGAGTGACGCTTGCGCCGAGTTTATTCACGATACTGTATGAATTCTGAATGAGGATGTACAGAATGACATTTACAGCGACAGCCTGAACATGATTGAGGTTATCGCGTGCACTTGTTATTGCAGTGCACGCTGTGAATGTCCAATGCATCCATCATTCTCAAATAATCACATTATCACCTTTAAGCATGTGAAAATAAGCGACCGGTAATGTCAGCCGGCACACAAGCCCCTAACGCCCTGCTTAATGTTCTGCTGGTACGTGAGCTTGACCCTCTGGCTTAAAAACAGGTTTTAGATATACAAAGCAGATCGAGGGCTCAAAATACACAATGTAAAGCTTGGAGAAACAAGAGAAGTACAATAAAATGCTTAAAGGTCATTATGAATTCATGAGAAACATTTAATTTAAGAAAAAAAACAATCAATATGATGTGTTCGTCCTTATACATGATAACCTATTAGCAATTCTATTATTGAACTTATTTATGTATTATCTTATATCTTTGCATGGTGTGAGATTAAACTATGATTATATATCTGAATTTTGGAGGTATTTCAGGTATGTCCAAGCTTCCTTCCCTTAAATGTTAACATATTTTATACAATACATTTTACTTAGTTTAAGTTTAAACTTGAGGAGTTTTTGGAATTTATTTTGATTATGATTTGATAAAACAAGCTGCTACTGAGGCCTCGTTACTGTGCTTTGGTATTACATTTGTCACTGTGTTTATCTCAACTTAACAATTATTGATTTTAAAAACATCTTCCCAAAAGACTGTAAAAACTGACGTTTGGCTGCCTTGCTAACACATATTTACAGACCTGCTCCTTCATGTTCATTTATCAGTGTAAATAAAAGAGCAAAACGAAATGAAATGGATGGGTGTGCTGCACGAGGGAAAACATGAGGACTTCTCATGCATGCAGGCTCAGATTTAAGTGATCCGGCAAGTTCTGCAGTAAAGATTCATAAAGTTACATTTGTTTAATTTGTGCAGCCATAACAGCTCCTGCATTTCTTAAACTCTCGTGAGCTTTCTCTGAAAAAATAAGACGTCTCTTAAAACTTTTACCTCGACCCATCTTCTCAGATAGAAGAAAAAACATGAGTGTAACACGCGGCTGCTTCACACACTGGCTCCCTCCATCATTTTGTTTTACTCTCCCTCTCTCTCATTCATTTTTATTTTATCTCCTGGTGCTGTGGAGCATCTCGTGTGTCTCCCTCTCTCCCCCACTCTCCGACCACAGCGCAGAGGGTGGCCAAACCTGGTAAGTATTGACAGGGAGCTCCAGTGACACGGAGAGAGCCAGTCAATGCCCAGACACCCGGGGCAGGGGTCAATGACAAAAGGTAGGCCGCCTGGAAAGAGGGGAGCCTGAGGAGGGAGGGGGAGACAGAGGAGAAAGAGCAGCCCGGGGTAGTTGATAGATGGCGAGGCAGGAGATATGCAGCCAGATAGTACAACTTTGAGGTGAGACGTACACAAGGTGAAAGAAAGAGATGCTCGGGGGGGTGGGGGGATATGCCAGAGGCAGATTAACCCTCCTCCTGTTATGCTCATTTCAGGTTACTTCCCTCAATGTTCCCACAAAATATTTTCAGGAATACATGTTGTAATTTATCTTTACCCTCCCATTCTTGTGAATATTTTTTTTCCAATTGGTATTTATGAGCTGTAATGACCTAAGGCCTCAATGACCTAAGGTCACATGTTTTTTGTTGTGGAAGAGAACATTATATTAATATTATTTTGACTATTAAAAAACTCAAATGAAATATATCACACAATATATCATATTTCACTCGTGAACCTGTTTAAATTTTGTTTAAAAAAAAGCATCTAAAATCAATTATGGGTTTGTTTGGCATAGTAAAGTATGTTTCATATGAGTATTTGTAATGGTCAAAATAGCTTCTAACTAATGTGTTTCCTAAAGGAATAACTTACATGTCCAAAGGTCATTGAGGCCTACAGGCCATAAACACCAATGGAAACTCTGAGGTTTAAAGAATTTGACTTAATAAAAGCATAAAACACATTAGGCAATAATATGTGCATTATTATTGTTATTATAGATCTATAATAACCTAAAATGGTTCTGGAACACCATAAACACACACACACACACCTGGTGCATACATTTCAAAAGACCATAAACGAGATGATATATAATCAGAACTTTGAGCTCAGATAATTGTAATAAAAAGGCCTCTCAAACTGATGAGCTGATATAGAATAGAATAGAATCAGTAGAGCTGATATATAGAATCAGTAACTGTCCAGAGTCGGTTCAGTTCTAACAAGTGTGACTGGAAACTGGAGAAGGTGACGTGGAAGTTCAAGATGAGCCACGACGCAGAGAATGAGTGAGATTGACGTGAACGTCCCTCCGAGACCGTGGACGGTACAAGGGAGATAGGATGCTGGACTGGGATTAACAGACCCGTACTGGTGCACACGCACGCACACACACGCACACACACACACACACACACACACACAGTGAGGCTCACAGTGCGTTTGTGTATTGACACAGAGAGAGAGTGTCAGTACGTATTGAACGGCGGGCGGTAAGTGAGCCCTCCTCTGCCGCCCATCCCCTCCTCCATCTCTCCTTCTCTCTATCGGATATCAGTCCCTTCTCCTCTAATCATTTCCTTCCTTTTGGCCCTCTCTTCTTTCTAATGCAATTATCCCTCATTCCTCTGTTCCTTCGTCTTCCCCTGCTCCACCTCTCTGTTTCTGCTATACCTTCATCCCTCTCTTCCCATTGATACGTTTCTGTTTTACTTTGAAAGATTTTCGTGTGTGTGTGCGTTCATCCTCGCCCCTCTCCCTCTCTTGTTATCTCTCTGGTCGTGTTCTGGCTAACAACACAGCGTCTGCCATTGTCAGTTGTACTTATTGCTCCTCCTTGTTTGCTCTTACCTGGCTCTCTCCTTTGTTTTGATCTTTAGTGATCAGTCTCGCGTAGCCTCGGTGTGTGACAAAAAGGTTCTCATTAATCAATATCACTCTCCAAATGTGATAACATTCTTCTCCCAGCCTCTGCAATATGGCAAAGAGAAAACACGCATAATTCTTGTGAACAAACACAAGCGTGGGGAGAAAATAACCACTTCATCATCAAAGACTTTGCAGTAAAAAGGTGAGATTAGAAGAGGCTGTCTCCTAATTTGCAGTATTTATCAAAGATTGTATGAACCTTATCTATTCATTATATCCATAGCACTTCTGGATGATATACTGTGAGATCATATTTGGTACATTTTGTCCAGATTTTTCTGAAGTACACATAAATAAATTTGCTGCTTTGTTGATGAATAAACTTTTTTTTTCCTTCCAAAAATAACTCGTGTCTGCATTGGAGCTCTGTCTGATGCCTCATGCTACTTTGAAAACCGACAGATCAAAGTGATAATTGCTCAACTTGTTTTTATAGCAAGATGAGAGTTTCTATTAATTAGTTTCTTAATAATTGTTGCAGCTATGTTCAGAATTGTGAAAAGTCTCAGAGCTGTTTGATTATTTGTTTTCAGTGCTTTGTCTGAAGTTTTTAAACTCAGTGGAAAGTCAAAAATGGTGGAAATGAATTTGGAAAGTAGTCTTTTCTATTTATATTGTGGCTGTTTTGTGTTTTCATTTGAAACAATTTAGGATTTTTTTTAATTGCTCAGTGTGCAGACACATAACGCAATTGGGTACAAAGTTGGTAAGCTATGGATGGACCTTTATATTTTGACTGCAGTTGTCAAATTGCATTTCTGGACCAATAAATCATTATTGTTTTTCAATATAGAGATCTTAAAAAGGACTACACTCTGTCTTTGTTCAGGGTGCAAAGGTTTGTCTTCTAGAAATCTCACACAACAGAGGAAACAGGTGGGTAGATGATGTCCTGCTCAGACATAAATTACTCTTTGGCCTGGAGCTATCAACCTGTTAACACTTCCAACTCACTGTGAAGCTGAATCTGAAGGTTGCACGCGATCTCAGGTGATGCATCTGTGGGCTCCATCATCTCCACTTTGCAGGGGGAAGGAGGAAGAACGCCCCCTGAAGGAAGAGCAAGTGGAGATCACGTCACACTCCTGGATCTGCCTCAAATCCACCAGCGGTGTCATCCTGCTAATGGCAATCACTTTTACACACTTCCATTCGTGTAAAATAGAGCTAAGCAGCAGGCCACTGGGCAGAAATGATCTGATTTAAATTAGATTACAACTAGAGGTGATTGAGTAGAATAGATGGGATGATCACATCCTTCCCACAGTACAATATCACAGTCTTTGGTGTAAATGCCTGAGGCACGTCTCATCAAAGAGGTGGAGATTGGTTTGTCTCTCTGCCAGTTTATTCCAACATTAACCCTTTTTACTCCTTCCCACACCAATACAACACCCTCCACACACACACACACACACACACACATACACACACACACACACACACACACACACACACACACACACACACACACACACACCTGAACACCTGTTGAAGCCGTATGACAGTCATTAATACAGAGCTATGGTCTGGTGTACAGGTAGTGTTAGGGAATACATGTGACAGAGTATTTAGAAAAGAAAGTGTGCATACCTGCATTCCAGCACAATAACAATCTAAATAGATAGAGATCAGAATACAGCTGCACTGTTGTTTATTTTTCTATTTCATACAGTATAAATTAATTCATGTGCAATCAAATCTTGTTTGTAGGGAGCAGTGCCGACCAGTGATCCAGCATATTTCACAAAAAGTTTAAAGAGTATTTGTTGAATGGAATAAAGACATTTGTCAGTAAAATGGAATATGAAAACCTAAATAATGTTGTCCCATGTTAACCGAGCCTGTGTGTACTCATTCAGTTTAATCCCAAAACCGAACTGAATAATTTTTTTCAGGCATGGATTTGGTATATTTAAACTCTCTGGCCAGCTTGGTACCAGAACCAGTTTCCCATTCCCTCTCATACTCTCTCACTCCAGTACAAACTAATCTGACACTTTCTCATCTCGCAGCGCTATTAGCCTGGTGTTCCTCCAACACTTCATCTCTGCTGTAAGGTGTGTGACGACGCCACGGAGAGGGATGCAACCAGAGGGGGAGGGGAGGGGAAGGGAGGGGAGGGAGGGGGGCGATATTTCACAACAAACTCATTGGCAGACAGGCACCTTTCCTCGCAAATGTGCGCTCCTCGCTTCCTGCGTGCCGGCGCTCTGCCGGAAACAGATGGTTCCCGGAATGTCCTCGAGCGCAGTTCCGAGGAGCCCGAGAGGCGCGTGAAGGAGGGCGGGGCCACGCTCGCGCACCTCGCGTGCAGCTTTCTCAGACTTCCTGCTCCGTGACGATACTTAATAATAGTTCGATATAATTACACTGTCAGCTCCGCCGCAGCACTTCAGCTGCGGCTTCATTTCACTTGCTGCTCCACTCCACATTAACACGGTGAAGAACTGGGAAAGCAGAGCGAAATTTGATGAGAAGTTTTCCATTATGAAGTTAGTTTTTATGATGCTCCGTGACTGGGAAACAGTCCTGTCTAATGGGAATGAGTGTCGATGATATGACATATGAGATAAACAACAGTGAATGCAAGGTGGAGATCAGATGCACACAGGGAATTAAAGCAATGTGTATAATGCAATGCAATGGTGTATAATAGAGAGAAGATTATAGATAAAATGGAAGAGTCAAAGGGGCCCTAATAAGGTTGAATGGAGTATATATCCTTGTACTTTGTTGTTCACATAGAACAGATGAATATCGAAAACTTTATATATGAATGAAGGGATGATGATATATTTGACCTTGATAGACTCAAAAAGGCCAAGGTAAAAAAAAATTCATTCAAGGTCATCTCTAAGACAGGATAAGGAGTTCAAGTATTCGTTTCTGAAGGGGAATGATTTGAAGATTATAAGGAATATAGCCCAGTGGTTTCAGAACCTTGGACAACAACTCAAAGACTTCAGGACCATGGAGAGCGAAACAGGAAGCACAGGGAAACTTTTCCACTTGTCTAAGTTTGTGGTGACCTGGAGAGGAAACACAGTGAAAAAACAAACCAAAAAACATATGAAAATGTACATGTTTCCTGGTTTTTCCTCAATATCTGATTACTCTGGTTTAAATGATTCTGGCTCAAATATAAAAGGCTGTACATACTCCATACCACAGCTCTATCACTCACAGCTACTATTAAGTTCGGGAAAAAGTTTCTCAGCTCCATTATTTAGCAAGGAGACTTAAGTAGGACAACCAATCAGTGTAGAGGCCATATGTATGATGAGATAAGCATGATAGGGTGCCAGATCTGTGAAGACACAGACTGTAGTATTCCCACATTCTTAAAGAAAACAGCACCTGAATCATTTCTGATGAGACCAATGTTCAAGTGCTTCTGTATTACCACCATGAGATTCAACCATTCTAGGCCCCCTTTAATATGCTGCTCATAGTGTATGTTAATGAAGAAGTGATGTACAATATATTCTGTTTCCATTATTTCATTATTTTCTGACCCTTCTGCTAGTTTTTGGAGTCATTTCAACCACCGCCACCAACAAGGAAGCTTCAGCCTACACATGAGCACCTTTTAATGGACTGGAAGCATCCTTTCCAATTAGCCTGCTGTAATCCGTGGCTCATCCCCGTCTTACGGCCCACTTGTCCCAACACCCAATACTTTGATCCCGGCTCGGCAGCACCTGACGATCCAGCCTTTTGTTAAGGAGCACACCGGGGCTAATCTCACTGACCCGGAGCAACCTTGACCACCCACTTCCCTCAGCCTTGGGCCTGGTTCACCGCCGCCCCGGACACACAACACTTCCCGGGAGAGAAAGAGAGAGAGAGAGAGAGAGAGAGAGAGAGAGAGAGAGAGAGAGAGAGAGAGAGAGAGAGAGAGAGAGAGAGAGAGAGAGAGAGAGAGAGAGAGAGAGAGAGAGAAGAAAGGGGCCTCTTGATCGTTTCATCAAACGCATCCCAGTAGCGGGGATCTGGTGGGGGGAGTCGATGCAACAGCGCCGACACAGTCAATGATCCATAAACAGGAGCCAATAGGCGAGTGGGTAATGAGGGACCTCATCCCAACTTTATGTAAACAATGAGGAGCGGGGGTTACATATCAAGGCTGCAGCCTTGATGGATGGACATCTAAAGCGTGAATTGAGCGGATCTGAATCCGTGGCAGCAGCTGCAGGGATTAGTATTATGCCTCATTTGTTTATAAATGCAAACAAAATGTATTTACCAAAAGAGAGAAATAAAAGAAAAAAAACGCATCCAATTTCAAGGCAGTTGCTTCTACTATGAGTCCAAAAAGCAGTAGGCAACAAAATACACTCACACAAACACTTAAACTCAAACAGAGAGAGGAGAGAAAAGGAGAGAGAAAGAGAGGAGAGAGAAGCACCTTTCACCACCACCCTCTCTCCTCTCTCCCCCCTCTATCTCTCGTTTTCACCCCTCCACCTCCTCCTCCTCCTCCCCCTCCTCCTCCCCCTTCTCTCCTCTCTCTTTCTCTCTGGGAGAAAAAAAAACGGCAAGGAGGCGCGACTCGCAGGGCCGCACATAGCTGATCAATATTCGATTTAGTTGCTAATTTAGGGCCTTTCTATAGCTGTCATCCCGTGATGTATGAGTCCTAACCCGAGGTCGCCGCGGAAAAGAAGAAGAAGAAAAAAAGAGAGAAAAAAAATCAAACACCAGTCAACTTTTCACTTAACAATAGAGCGACTTGAATATTATTTATGGGCGAAAGACCCACTTTATGGGTGAATTGCTCCTATCGCTGTTGGGATGATGAAGCGCCTTGTAAGTACATGCCACCCGGGCTCTGACACCGGCGTAAACAGACGTGCAAGGGGGAGAAACATGTAAACACACCGGGAAAGAGGCGCAAACAGGCGCAAAGCTGCGCAAAGAGGGGAAATATTCATATCAGCGCACGTCAATATCCCGGTCTGTGGGAGTTCAAGACGCAATTTGAACGCACACATTTGATTAATGGCATCTGTGTGATAAATAGGAGCCTCCTCCTCCGCTTTCTCCTCCTCCTCCTCCTCTTCCTCCTCCTCCTCCTCCAAGTTTTGGGCTGACACTAAAGATATCCTATTTGTCACACAGAGTAATATTATGTATTATGGACCTAATTGTTTTTGCACATTGCTTTTACGCACACCCATCAAATCTGCTTTATTTTGCCACTTAATGTCTTCCCGATCGATCACTGTTCTAAGGATGTTATCAATAATTTGAAAGCTTGATTAACTTCAACGTTTCCATAACAATCCCACCACGTTTATCCTACCCCTCCAATTTTTAATTAACGCTTGCTTAATTAGTTCGAGATCGTTTGGGAGCGAGATACTCTGTTTTAGGGGGGAGGTGGTGGAGGGGAAGGAAATTAACATAAAAATCTCTGCTGATAAATTGATATATTATCAGGAAAGAAATGTTGTAGGGATTTCTAGGCGGAACGAGTCATAAACAGACATCCATCAATAGCAGACAGCTTGAGACAATGTATAATTCTTTGGCAGTATTTTTTAATTATTTAACGAATACGCTATTCTAATTCCCCCAAATAATGAGCGTGTAGATTCTTTCTGCCTGAATCACTCATAGACAAAGAGAGCGATTTATAACATGCAGCATGAACAGGAAACCAATTTCCTCAGGTGACAAAGTATTTTAAGGAGCAGTCAGCGCGCCGGCGACGTCTACCGTGTGCGTTGTAGGGTCATGAACCTGCTCGAGCAGATATCATCTCGCTTGATTCAAGCGTGAGTTGTTGTAACCTCTGGACACATCTGTACAGATGCTGCAGCACGTGCACGCTGAGAGCGATCTGCCGCTGGGTTTCTGTTGACAGACGTTTCTGTATATTTGTGCAGCGATTGATCCTTAAATACATGGAGTCGGCTGGCATGTAAACCATCGAATGAATAAAAGGCATTTTAATTAGAGTGATTAGTTAAGGAATCAATGAGCTGGCACTAGCGGGAGCTCGCAGGGAGACCTGAGATCAGCTAATGGAGCAGTGAAACACTAAAGTATGCTTTTGTACCCCTGCTTGGACTATCCATCTGTTATTGGCTGGTCCCTGCTCATCCATCCGTCCATTATCTTACCCACTTGGTACCTTAACATTGTTCCAGGGGTCTGCTGGTGTCTATCTCCAGCACATTTAAGTCAAAGGCAGAGTTTTTAGACTGTGGGAGGAAACCAGAGTACATAGCCCACACACACAGGGAGAATGTACTTTATTTGTCTGACTGTGTGTCAAACTCCAGACCTACTTGTTCCTACTTTGTGGCTCTCTAAACAACCTAGACATCCATGTTTTTACAGTGGAATAGAAACTGAAGTACATGCTGCAGGAACTCCACTCAGAAGAGCAGACGAGGAGTCAAACCGAGGCCTTCCTTACTGAGAGACGACGGTGCTAACCACCAGTCCACCACACAGTTCTTTCTTCTAATTCTGGAGGTATGTTTTTCATACTTTTACATATTATTGCTGCACAAACAGTGTTATTATCAGTGTTTATCCATGCACAGTTTACACATTTAATAATTACATCAGGTAACTTTTGTACTGTTTCTGTTATTTAACACTACTAGTAGTAGTTAATGATAAATTTCCCACTGTTTTCTGTCATTTAGCTTCCGATTTTAGTTTGTTAGGGTGTACATTGAAACAATGTAAATCAGAATAATGATAAAAAAAAGTCCCAGATCTGTAGATCGAATGATAACAAATCATATTCTTTTTAGAGCCCTTCATTTTGTTTGACCTGTTTGATCATGCTGCTGTTTATGTTCAAAGGAGGTCGATTTCAGAATTTTTATTCAGGCCATACATCACAGATCCAGTGTGTTTAGGAGTCTCTTTGCATATAAACTAGGATATGGGGAGTGGGAGTGTGCGTATTGGCTGCTGCCAGCTGCCATGCAGCCTCCAGGTTGTTTGGTGAAAGTGAGAGTGTGATTTCCCCAGACCCTGCTCTCCGGGGAGGCCCGGCTCCCCCCCTGCCATCTCCCCAGAACCCCAACGGTTAAACGGACAGGTCATTGATGCACGCACAAACACACCCACACACACACACACGCACACACACGCACACACACACACACACGTGCACTTGCCTTTCAATCTCCTCTCCCTAGATGGTCCCCCCACTGCCATATAAAGGCCACATTTCCCTGGTCATTACCGGCAAGTCACAGGGAATCTCTCACCTCACTGTATGCACGATAATCAGATCAAACCTGGAATTACTGTCATTAGAAATATTGCGAGAGGCGAATCGTAAGGAAACGACCCCGCGAACAATAGCCACGCGCTGCCAATATGAGTTGTAATTGTAAATCTGATTTTACCCCTCAACCTCGTGCTGTAATGAGCACCCGGCATTGTTTAAATGACTCAAATGAAATAGATGCCGATTCACCAAGCATGAATGACAGCTCATATGAAGATGTGTGCCGGGAATGAGATATGATGGGAGTGCGTGTGTGTGTGTGTGTGTGGATGGCGGTGCCCCTTGAGTGGGGTGTTTAACAGTGGTATTAATAATCTCCATGATCTATGAGCTCGTCTGGTGTCACTCAGCCATTAGAGAGACGGTCTCTCTGTGTTCTCCACACCTCGTTTCCTCCCCCTCGCCCATGTCAGACCCCCAAAATAATTGTGTGTTAATGGGTGGGGAGGAGGAGAGGGGGATTAGAGCATGAGGCGGGGGGTGGGGTGGGGTGGGGGGGGGGATTGGAGGATTATCGGGGAGCCGGGTCACTGTTAACAGAGGAGATGATTAGGTGTGATGACTGACCCTTCAGAGTCTTGGAGACAGTGGAGAAGATGCGTGTACCTAATTAGGGGACCTTCTCTGCGAGAATGGGAAGAAATGGCACAAAATAAACAAACACAGGAGGAAACGAAGGGCCTTGGAGATGAGATAGATGTAAGAGTGTGATAATGAGAGAGTAAGAGGTAATGGTTTGCCTTATATTCCCTGTGAGACGGGGAGGGAGAGATCCAAAGCCAGGTGAGGTACCCCAAAGCCATTTACAGGTCCTAATCTGGGTGGAATGAGCCGTGAGAGGAAGAAGGAACTAAAGTACACCGACTAACAGGTCTCCCCTGACCCCTCTCCAACTCCCACTCTCCCACCTCTACTTTTCCTCTCCCTCGTTTCCTCTCTCCCTCCAACCCTGCTTGCCACCACTTCCATCTACAAAACAAAGTTGTCTGGCATTGACGGGACCCTGGAGGCTGTCGGGGAGGAAAGGTGGGAGTCACCCACAGCCGAGAGAAAGAGGTGAGAAAGTGAATGAGGGCGAGAGAGAGAGAGAGAGTAAGATAGGGAAAGAGAGAGAGAGAGAAAAGAAAGAGGGGGAGTGAGGAGATTGAAGCGTTTCTAATTTAAATAAACCCTTTGGCAGACTGAAACTGGCAGCGAGCTTCCCCTTTGCTCACGAGGAAAAGAGGGAGAAGAAAGGAAAAGGGGAAAAGAGGGAGGGCAAAAAGGAAAGGAGAGATAGATAGATGGATATAGAGATGTCTCCGTGCTGGTTTGCTTATCCGCATGGGAGAGTTAGAGGCCAGAAGATGGGGAATGGGGGAATACGGAAAGCGGAGTGGAAGAAGATAAGGCAATAGATGGAGGGGAAAGAGAGGGGACACAAATAATGGGGGAAAACACTGACAAGATACAGAGGTTAAGGGAGGGGAGAATAGGAAAGAGCTGTGAAAGTTAGGTAATGGAGAATTGTGAGTGTGAATAGATAGAGGTGTGATCCATCTATTGGTAAGAGTTCATCCATCCTCCTGTGTGAGAGAAACACACACACACACTCAAACAGCGAGAGAGAGAGAGAGAGAGAGAGAGAGAGAGAGAGAGAGAGGAGAAAAGTAAAACAGGGTCTCTCAGTAGTGGGTCCGATCAGTCTCATCTCATCAAAACTTGGCAGAAGTTTTTTGGATGGATCCCAGCTCCAATCTCCCGGAGCCTGCCACGCTCTTCTCCGTCACACTGTCTCCCCCTGTCTGTCCCTTTGGCTCGTCACAGCAGTGGCCTGCTCACCGGGCTGTACGCTCCTAATAGGGCTGCCGTGCATGGGAGCGAGGAGCCGCCGCAGCACGGGCTGTAATCTAAAGCCTGAGCGCTCGACGCCAGAGGATGCCCATTTTGTTTGTCTGCGGCTCGCGCGAAGAGGTGACAGCAGGCAGGCCAAACAGCTGGTAGGTCTGGGAGAGGAGAAGTTGCTCCCGCAGCACTGGGGGGGAAAAAAGAACACAATAACAACAAATCAAAGCGTATAATCAGGGCTGACTGGAGGCCAAAGCTCATCTGGAGACGACTTGACTGACACCGAATCAATTCGCCCATTAAATTTGGTTCGACTCTTTATCTTATTCGCACGTCGCTTTATGCTAAATGCATATTTGCAGCTCGTGTGTATATATTGTCAGCATTCTTTATTCCTATTTTGTTGTAACTCTTTGATGCACAACTGGGCAATGTCCTCAGGGACAAACAGTGCTTTGAGTTTAATTTAATTGAAAGGCATCAAGTTGATGAAAGTGCACCAATGAGTTGATTTTAAGGGAGAAAATGTTCTGTTTTTAGCTGTTTGTTTGTGTTTTCGCTTAATGTAATCTGAAGGTCATCATCCATATCCCTTCTTATTTCCCACTCCATCACTTAATATATAGTCTGATTAATGCTCATATGCATATAGACTGGCTCCTACACGTATATTACCCGGGCCAACGAAAGAATCAGGGCCCTGATACGCCTGTTGACAAAAAAAATGACAAGATGCGATTACACAGTCTCGGGATTAAAGGCGCGACACGCATGTTGTGTATAGGCCCACAGGTAGGGGCAAAGTCTATAGGATGGATGGAGAGAAGGGGAAGGGGGGTGGGTGGGCGGTAGTAGAGGGTGCAGTGGAGTGGGGTGGAGGTGGGGGTGGGGGGTGGGTGTGATGGGGGGTGGTGGTGGGGGGGGGGGGGGGACTCCCGACCCCCTCCTTCAAACATACACACCGAGAACTGGCTCCAGCTCCGGCTTCGCTGGAGTGGAGAACCATAAATCTTCATATAGCGGCTGTTTTGATTAATGCAGCCGAGTCGAGCTAGGGGGCTGGACCTATCCCATTACGGCCTAATGGAAGATGGAGCGGCGCTGTCTCCACCACTAGGCCCCTGTCATTTGTTCCACTTTGCAGTCCATTTGGCCGAGAGACTACAAGCCACTCCATCAAAAATATTTTCAGAGTTAATTTCCGCCCGCTTAATTCGCCTTGATTCGGATTGCGTATCGAATGGCAGGATCGATTTTCGCCTGGCGTCTAAATTAAATAAAAGAGAGGGGGGTATACTTTAAGTCTGCGTTTTCTTTCTTTTCTCTTTTCCATTCCATTCTTCCACCTCTTTTCTAGACATCCTTTACCGTGGGCCTCATTCTCTTTTTTTTTTTACGATGCATCTCATTTCCTCCTTTTTCTCAGATTTTGATAGCCCCATGTTTGCAGGGGGAGGAGGAGGAGGAGGAGAAGGAGGAGGAGGAGAAAGAGGAGGAGGCACAAATGTGATTGTAGTTAGAGATGAAGGGAAACCTATTGGAAGAGGAGCTCAGGTGGATGGATTTATGGATTTGTCATAAATTACAGACAGACGTAAAGACTTGGACATGAGGGAAACACCTTTTATGACAGGTACGAAATACAGAATGACAAAAACAAAGTAAGAAAGAAAGAAACGGACAGAGAGAAAAAGACTGACAAAGATCCCATATCCTCACATGACAGCTCCACAGCGCACAGATCCCGAAGAATAAATTTGGAAAACACGGAGTGAAGAAGAATTGGACAGGCCTACACAGGAAAAGTGGGGTAAATTAGGGGCATCGGGGTATTGAGGGGTGAAAAATAATAGGGGGGAAAGTACCAAAAAAAGAAATGAAAAGAGGCAAAAAGCACAGTGACAAATTGGTCGAGTGTGTCGCGAATTCCCTTTTAGATTTAAAGCCGCGTGTAGCCTATCGTCATATCTTTCCAGAGTAATTTATTTTCTCATTTCTCTCTCTCTCTCCTCACTACCTCTCTCTCTCTCTCTCTCTCTCTCTGTCTCTCTCTCTCTCTGTGAATTTATCTGGTAGTCACGTGGATGGCGGAGGGGGGGAAAGTCAATAAAAGTCTCTGGCGACAACTGTTTCCCTCGTCGGTCTCTTGTCTCCTTCTTGCATTATCTCTCCTCCTTTGCTTTCTATTTGTTTATGCACCCAGGCTGTTTTGCTCCTCCCCATTTCCTCCTCCATTGGCTGTGTTTCCTGTTTCGGATCCTCTCTCATATCATAGGACTACAAGCTATACCTACTCCTCTCCAGAGAGGGCTATTGATTTTATCCTCCCACTAACAGCAAGCCCCACGCTTTGAAATTACAAAATCAGGAAGCTGTAGGATCCATCTCTTGTATCCAGCTCAGAAATGTTTCGATAAGCGGCAGAAAGTTCTCAGAGGCTTTACAAGTTGGAAGATGAAGGCCGGTGAGCTTTGGCCCGCAGACAGGAAGCCACTTGTAGATTGCTAAAATCAACAAAGGAATTAAATCTGAATCAATCTGATTGTATTACACTCTGCCAAGCCTGTGAGTCCATGCATGCAGCATTGAAGGCACGTAAAGGAGAGGAAAGGAGGAAAGAATGAAAGAAACCTGTACCTGTGTGTGTAGGGCAAAGCAGGGAAAGCAGCACGGACAGGTCTCCACACTCACACTCACACCTAGGAGCAATTTAGAGACTCAGTTTGGCTTAAACACACATGTTTTTTAAATGTGAGACAAACTGGAGAAGACCCACACAGGCATAGGCATGAGGAGAACAAGGAGATTTCATCACAGGACTCAAACTGGAGACCTTGTTACAGTGTGATGATATTCGCCGAGCTATTGATTTATCCTTATGTACAAACGTTATGAAATCTGGGAATCTGGGACAAGGGGTTGAGCAGATGTAGAACCAAACATACATCAGAAATACGTAATGATTTGCGATTACTATTATTATAATTCACTCTCAGGCAATTCATCCTAATGTCAAAGACTAAGTCTGAGAACAAAATATAATTTTAGAATAATACATTTCCTACAGAATCTCAAATTCTGGTGACTGCAGTCTGTCCATATTCTATCCCTCAGCTGTGGTCATGAGCTGTGGGACATGACGGATACAACCAGCTCAACGATGTTTTCTTTTCTTTCTCTCCAGACTGGGAGGAAACTCTGGGGCAGACCCAGGACATTCTGGAGAGAGGTGGAAGTGAACAGGAAGAGGAGGCTTCTCTGCTGAAACTGATTCCTCCAGGCCCTGGATACACCTGGATAAAAATACTTAATTAGAAAGTACAAATGCTCAGGATTGATTATCATTATTACCTGTGCTTCCTGTATTTCTGATACATGATTGTTGGGGTGGTCTCCTCAGGCCGGGATGCCATAATTGAAGTCAAGTTTAATGCAGCCGTGTCCTATAAGAGCTCCCCTGATATATCATCTGATATCAGTTTATTGGAAATCCATATCAGCATGTATGTTCACCAGCGACAAACCGCAAGAAGGAGCGCCATAGATATTGGAGGTAATCTAGAAGCAGTGACAGTGCCACACTTATTTATATCTATAAAATGTCCCCATCACCCCCATCACATCCGTTTCAGGAATCATTATGATTGCAGGCAGATTTCAAGCTCTCAAATGTGAATTCAGAAACCTAGAAGTAGTCGGCCTGTATTTTCAAAGTCTAGCAAGTCTCTTTATCTTAAAGTATAATCTATTAAACAATGGTAGCAGAGTTAAAGAACATTAAATTGCAATAATATTGTATTTGGATAAATGTACCGTCACGTGACAACAACGGTGTACTGCTAAAATCTAAGTAAACATATTTCCAGAGGGACATGTGAGGAAATCTCTCAGATGCCAGGTACAGTGTAGAAGCTTACGGCTCAGGGCCCCGTCGAGCTGGGGTCGGATGATGAAATTGAAGGGTCTCTGGGCTCCGGGTATCCTTGGGGGGTTCACACTTCCACAGCAAACAGGACTGATGGCCGACTCGCCGGGCAATATGACTTGTTCACTCAGCCCCTCCAATATCAGTGTCTCCATTTCAGTCGCCACATCTGTTATTGTCTGATTCTTAAGAAAAAAGTGGCTGAGCAGAGGATAATGAAATCAAAGCCCAACACACACAGTCAAGAAGCCCCTGGTAAGAAACACACTGTGTCAATATTAATCTCTCTGACAGAAAGTCGAAATATGGCATCTGTCACACATCATCTTCCCTCTCTCCTGTCTTTCTGTGGAGTGGAAAAAGATGGAGAGGAGGTGGTTTTGGTGGGAGTGAAGAGGGGGAAGTTGTTGGAAATTGAGGACATGGACCAGAAAGGTCAAAGGACTCCGGGAATTTTCCAAGAAATAGTTTCTCATTTTTGTTTCCTTGCATCTGATGTGGCCTGAAAATGTTTGGTAAAATGGAAAGTGCATTTGAAGGACAGGTCGTGTCGTGATGCATTCTCAGTTTGTAGTTCGACTTTGCATGTTCTCTCTGTTGATTAGAGATTGCTCATAGGCGTGAGTGTGAGAGTGAATAATGTGACTGCAATAATGTGAATAATGTGTGTCTGTTTGATGGACTGAAGACCAGTGTCCAGGCTGCATTCCCAGGTAGACACCAAGCACAAGTCGCTGAGACAATGGATGGATGTAAGTCATGGCATGTCAATGGGACTTCTGATCCACCAAACTTGTTAAAAAAAGCACTTGAAGGAGCTTCTTGATGCACTTTTGATGTCACCGACCTCATTGACTATGATGCGAAAACGCCACATTGATTTGTTTGCCACTGGTGAACTAATAATCACCTCACAGCAGCTGTATGTACTCCATCTCGGTAATCAAATCCAACTTGAGGCCCGACATTCCTCGGAGATGCCAAAGGCATACACTCTCCAAAAACCAATAGAAAGGGGCTCGAAACGGACCAGCTTCTTTCACAGAAATCACAGAACTTTTGGGTAGAAATCTGAAAATTAATGATTATACAATAACAATCACTAACTGTAGTATACAGTAGCTAATGTTTTTGGTGAAACAGAGTGATATTTGTGACATTTTTGATGTATTGTTGTCCAAAAGTATTAAATTGATTGTTCCACATGCATATTGACTGTAAGTTGTTCATATTTACCGGAGTATCAAATTCTCAGCTGAAAATAGTCTTCAACAAATAACGTTTTCATTCTGGTTTGAGAATCGTTTGCTAATAATTACAAATTAAGTCTGCGGTAGGAGTGTTATGGCCCGGGGCTGAGACTGGAAAGTGTTGAGACAGACTAACACATTTCTCAGTATTATTCTATTCATGCAATTTGTTGTCAAAAATAAAACGTACAGTATCGAGTCTTGAGCTCTAATAGGATTTAATGCCGATTTAAATTTCTACAATCTAGTACATTTTCTCATGGCTAACTAGCATGTAATCTGTAATGCGCGTGATAAATTGTGTTAGCCGTAATGCAACATGACCTCCAGATCGGAGCGTATATCCTGCACTGTGCATATTCAAGGTCAAAGAGGGAAAAAGCAACAAGTCCGAGCGAGGCTTAAGCTTCCTGGCTGCAGGGCGGCAAAACTAATGACAACTCGTAAGCAGAAGCTTATAGGCAGCCAGATCTCCTGGTGATGAGGTATAAAATGTCCTCTGATATTTTCATCACTTTCCCCATGCTTGAGGTCTCTCCTCTCCATGCACATCCGCTATCCTTTATCTATCCCTCAATCATCCCGGACTCTCTCCCCCCTTTTTCCAGCCTGGTGTTTTTTTACTCCCACTCGTTTCACCCAGAACACTTTCCTTTCTTTCATCCTCTTTCCATCTCGCTTCCTATTCCTCCCACCTCTCTTCTTCCTCCCTCTCTCTGTCTTTTGGACATTTCTCTTAGTCCTTTCGATATCCCTCCACCTTGCCTCGCCACCCTCCTCCTCCTCCTCCTCCTCCTCCTCCCCCTTTTCCCCCCTCTTTCCCCTGTGATGAATGAGTCTGTCTGCTGGGTGCAGTTCATATTTACTGAGCAGGGGAGCGCACACTGTCAGTCTCTCTCGCCCTCCACATCTCTATCCCTCCGCTAAAGAGACAGAGAGAGCAAGAGGTTACGGCGGGATGAGAGGAGGAGGGAGGCCGTGGTCAAGAGATCCACTCCAGGAGTCGCCGCGATTGCAGCCAGGCTTGGGCGGACAACACATCAGTCCTGACCGGCGTAGTTTCTCAGCGCGAGCATTAAAGGTGGTTGAGACAGAGAGAAATCTTCCTTACCTTCTGACCAGGCTGTCAATGTGGTGATACTAATAGGGAATAAACAGTGTCTCTCCATCCCTTTGTGTGTAACTCGGCTGCCCACTCTCAGCACTCAGCGCAATACAATTTAATGGTGTTTTCTCTCGCCTTCCTTTGTGTGAGCCATGCTTTTAGGCACATTTGGACTTGAGAGAGAGAGAGATAGAGAGAGAGAGAGAGAGAGAAAGAGAGAGAGAGAACGTAAGAGGCTCTACCAGCTGCAGCTTACCAAAGGCCCACAAAATACCCAGTTTCATCTACGCCCACACACACCAGTGTGTTGCGGGGAGTCAAACGGTGTGTTTTGACCCGTGTGTTGACCCCTTCATGAATAAGAGGAGTGGATGTGGGCCTGCCGGAGCCCAAAGGGACAGGCCGAGAGCTGCAGCAAAGCCCCGCAGAGCCACCATCCCTTCCCACACAGTGACCTCCGAGGCCAGCCAACACCAAAACCACAGCAGCGTGACGACACCGGTGACACCCCGCGCCAACGCACACAATGTGTTCCTCTGCCAAATTGACAAAATATAGACAGTAAATACAAGGAAAATTGGATAGCTCAAATTACATCACAAAAAGAAAATCCCCTCAACTGGACTTTATAAGATCCAATATGGGGGTAATTCAATTCTCGGGCTGCAACCTAAAACACTACCATCTGACTGTCACAGGGGGCAGATTGAAAATGTTTTTTGCCATTTGGTTTTTGGACAAGGAAGGATAAATAAATGTAGGGTCTCATGTTTTGATTTACCAGTGATTTGCAGTAAACTCTCAGCTACTCTAGTGTATCTATATCTGGACTGATTAAACGTAATGTCACCGTAAACATTCATATCGTGCAGCTCTATGTCTAAATCTACAGAGAGCAGAGAGAGAGAGAGAGAATTGGCAGAAAATGGGAGCGGGAAAGGAGGAGAGGAATGTTGAAAAGAGGAAAGGGAAAGCATCATGCTACAATCATCTGAATATTAGGGAAAATTGGATGTGGGAAAGGCGAAAATTGGGAGATGGGGAAGATGTCTGAGGAGCAGAAAAAAGCCGGGATGCATCAAATGTGAAAACAATGACCGGTATCAAAACGGATGAAGCAAATGCAGGCCTCCCCTCTCGGTAAATGACTGCTGTAAAATATCCTTCTGGAGCTTCTAAAAGCCATCGTCTGCAGACAAATGACAGGGTCAGAGGTCCCGGACGGCGGGCGGCATCATCTGAAACAACACTGTTTATGGTGGAGGAAGAGGACGTATATGATGCTGCTTTACAATGGGACGTAAAGATAATTCTGTCTGGGTACGACAATAATAGCGGCTCGCTCCGCACCACAGTCCCAACAACGTGCCTGAAGTTTCCCAGCATCGGCCCGAGCTCGCGCTATTCCCTGAAGCATCCGTTCCACAGCTTTCCATTTCCCCCTGGTGCCTCGAGAGAGGAACTACTGCTGCCTGGCCCGGGCCTTCCCAGGGAGGCATCCATCCGCCCAGGCTCATCCGCTCCTCCAACCCTGCCAGGCCAGATGAAGAGACGTGCAGGCTGTAACCAGTAACACCTCTCATTCTGGCAGGATGCATCCTGTGTTGTTGTTTTTTCCCTGTGTTGCTGCAGAGTCACCCCCCCCCTCCACCCCCCCTACCCCCTCTCTCTTCACCCCTCCTCGTCCCCTGATCATATTTGTCCATCTGCCTGGCCACGCCGATGGAACGCTCCAAAAACGGCAGCCGCGCAATCCATCTCAATTTTCCAAATCTATTAACTTTCTTTGTGCGGCCTGCCTCTCCTCGAGCCCGATCTTTAAAAACCGTGGTTGTTCAACAATTATGATAACTGCAACAGGGGGAATTAGAGAATCCACCCATTCATCTCTCTGCCCCTCCTCCGCACAGACATGACGCGGCTAAATGAAAAATGGACACGCTTTAAGAAGTATTGATTCCAGCTTTAAACAAAGGTACAGTCAATATTATTTACTACTAAATATATCTTTGTTATCTGTGCCGGAGTCGTAGTTACTGCTCTGTCCTCGTAATTGCGGACATAAAAATAATAGACCAATTCCCACTGAATTGACCGAGACAGGTTTGGTTGTGGCCCTTGTCCGAGTGATGCATATCCTGGGTGTAAATGAATGTGTGAGCAAGGTTTTCCCTCTGATGACTGCCCTACTCGGGCTAGATTTATCCTGCTGAAAACAGGAAATAAAATGCAAGAGACGGTGGGGTAAAAAAGAAAGGTAATTTGTAACACTAAAACGGCGATTCATCTTCTTTTCCATTACGGTTTTTCATGCATTTTATTTCAGAAACGGTTTTCCTCCTCACTGTTTTGTCATGGGTTTTGATTTTTTTTCTCTTTTTTTTTCTTTGTCAAGTTGTTTCTTTTGAGATATTTCCTCGGCACCCTGAGCTTTTTCTTTCCTCCCACGGAAAGAAGAAACGATAAAGCCACATTAGCTGCTTCACTATGTCAGAAGTCTGTCTGTCTATTGTTGGGATTTTGGAAGACGGCGTCAAAGAAATACAAAACTAAATAGAGAAAAACCAACAATGCTCAGAGTGAAATTTTCTAAGCTGAAGAGGAAAGACAGCTGTGTGTATCTGTCTATGTGCTCTCTATATACACAGATTTAAATCTATACATACAAGTGTGTGTGTGTGTGTGTGTGAGAGAGTGAGTGAGAGAGCATAGCTCTCAATACAAACACATCTATGAATAAAATAGTGAACAATAAATGTGACATTTGTGATATTATGCATCTCACTTCACCTCCATGGCTGCAGCAACAAACTCTTACTGGAAACCAGTCCAGGCAGGTAAAGAGCATGTTGGAAAAAGAGAAACCCCTTCATCCAACCATTCATTATTATTACATGGTAATCGCATTATGCATCGATTAGGGTGAATTCTAACATGTGACTTGTTAACTGCTTCCTAAAGCCAAACTGCACTTCTTTCTGACTCTAATGAGTGGAGGTGTGTTTACAGTGCTCGTCAGTGATGCAGGCGAGGATTAGCTGGAGATCAGGTGGCTTACTCAGAGCGGCTCTCCTCCGCCTCGGCTCGTGGCGTCTCCTCACAGTGTCCAGTTAAGCGTGGCTCCATCTCTCTTTTAACAAACGCCTCCAGGCCTTCGAAAATCCCAATTCCCAGACTTTGTTACATGGCAGGTTTCGTGTGTCTCGGGGTCTGCCGAGCTCCTCGTCCACTTGTTTACAGTCAACCTCATTCTGGCTCATCGTGCCCTCGCTCGTTACTTAACCCGTTTCTAGGTTGTAGAGAATCCTAGGTCTGGTTTTAGAGAAATACATGCATCTATTGCTCCATTTTGGATCATTTGTAAGCACAGTTTGATCTGTGGGTTTGACCAGATGGAGAATGAATAACTTCACCTCACCTAGCACAGGAAGTTCCTGTGTTTCATTCTTTATAGTGGATTTTTACACAAAAATCACTTCAGCACTGTGTTTGATTACACTCGGAGCACCGTAAAGAAAATGTTACATTACAGACAATGGTCGACTGGAGCTACAAGCTGAACCAGTTAAATCAAATGTTGAACAATGTGAAAAAAAGAAACTTAAAATAAACTTAAAATACCATCTTAAGAAGAGCTGAGGGACCTCCTTAATGTGTGAGAAATGAAATCATGTTTACTGCCATGATTTTAGTTTATGTACTGTACATAATACACCAACTGCACTTCACTAGGAAACAGACCTCCTGTTAGCTTAGCTTAGCTGGTTGGCCCCATCCTGTGTTTCTAACTGAACAGGAATTTACCCCTAGAGAGCGACATTATGATGTACCAGGTTACACTGCATTAATATGTAGTGGACCCCAGCCATAAATGAGCACATGACCTTTCTTTGCCCCCCTAAATATGTTTAATTATGCTTGTATAGGCTATTTATATATGTAACATTCTCTATACATTTTTTTTCTCTTTTGCTATTTTGCTTTTTTCATATTTGATGCTACTTCACTTATTGTTAACTGTTAATATTTACCATTAATGTTAATACTGCAGGGCTGCAGCAAACAATGAATCTGTCGACTACTTTCTCGATTAATGAATCAGTTGTTTGGTTTCTGAAACATTGCAAAAACAGTGTATTGCTGTGTTCCTTCATGTTTAACACTCTTTGAGTAGACATGATTTATCTTCAAGGTGACAAGTAATGATCAACTTTTTACAGTACCAATACGCCTACTTTTGCAGCATGTTATACAAGTGATCACACAAATCTGACAAAAATAACACAGACATCGCCTGCAACTCTGCTCCGTATTACTATTGTAATTATTTAAATTTATTTAAACTTATTTAAGTTTGTTAGATGCTAGTTTTTTCTCTGTTCTTATCTCATGGTGCTGGAGCTTGAGTTTTCCTGAGGGACCCTCCCACAGGGATCAATACACTTTCTATCTAAAACAACAGAGCTGTGATTGATTGTGTGCGATGACTCCCTTGTGAAGTAGATATTAATGGCAGCTAACGTAAAGCTGCTCCTCATTCATCAGATTCACTGGCATTTTGGAAAAAATGTATTTATCACCAGGACTTCAGGGGGAAACAAAAACACTGCTTGAAATCTGTCTGAATTTTCTATCTGTGTGTGATTTCTACACTTTCCCCACTGTTTCCCCACTGTTTCCACTCTCCTCCCAACAGCTTTGCCTCTTCTCATGACTCCAGACATCACACACGGTTTTCATGCACTCAGCAAATAATTTATTACTTCATTATAATTCTTTTTATTTGTATTGTTTTTTTGTATTTTCTTTAGAAATTATAAAGCAATGACACGTGGCAGGAAAAAAAAACTGTTCATCCTCGATGCCACATATCACGTCTGCACTCCTCCATTATTATAGTGTCTTGCAAAACAAGGCAGTCCTGGTCGTGATGGAGAGAAAAGAAAAAAAAAAAACAGCTTTGAAACCAGAAAAAGTTCCATGCATTACAGTCCAGGTCCTCTGCTCGATCCACTTTTAGAAATAAGTTAAAACAGTCGTCTACGGTTACAGAGTTAATAAATCGCAAACACATTCGTTATAAAACCTAGTCCCAGACCGTCCATGGTGTCCTCTGTCACCCCCTCCTCTCAGTCTGCGGCTCGTTCACTGCCCTCTAGGTGGCGCTCAGCGACACTTCGCCACGTGTCCGGACAGGTGGTGGGAGCGTGCGAAGCGGCGGAGGCATTTGGGGCAGGCGTAGGGCTTCTCCCCGGTGTGCGTCAGCATGTGCGTCTTCAGGTGTCCCGACAGGCGGAAGCTCTTGGGGCACTCGGGGCAGGCGTAGGGCCGCAGGTTGGTGTGGCTCCTCCTGTGCTTGCCCAGGTCCCCGGAGGAGATGTACCTGCGGTGGCAGTCCGGACACTCGAAGGGCTTCTCCCCGGAGTGGATCCTCTTGTGCTTCACCAGGTCCCCGGACTGGGTGAAGCTCTTGTCGCACTCGGGGCACTTGTAGGGCCGCTCCCCGGTGTGCGTGCGCTGGTGGTTGCGCAGGTGCGACAGGCGGATGAAGCGGTTGCCGCAGACGGTGCAGTGGTACGGCCGCTCCCGCGTGTGCGTCCGCAGGTGGATCTTCAGGGCCCCGATGTCTCCGATCTTCAGGCCGCAGTCGCCGCACTGGTGGGCCTTCTCGGCGGCGTGCACCTTGGAGTGCACGCGCAGGTTCCTCTGGGTGTTGAAGCGCTTGGCGCACACGCCGCACTGGAAGGGCTTCTCGGCCGAGTGCGTCCTGACGTGGTGGTCCAGGCTGGACTTGAAGCCGAACTGCTTGCCGCACTCGGGGCAGGAGTACTCCTTCACGCCGGAGTGCGTGGTCAGGTGGCTCTTGAGGTGGTGCGCCCGGATGAAGGCCTTCCCGCACACCTGGCACTTGTGGGGCTTCTCGCCGCTGTGGATCTTCATGTGCTGCCTCCAGCCGCTGCGCTCCACGAACCTGCGGCCGCAGTCCCGGCACACGAAGGGCCGGTCGCCCGTGTGCGTGCGCATGTGGTCCACCAGGCTCTGGGGCGTGCACAGCTTCTTGCCGCACTCCTGGCACTGCACGCCCGTGTCCAGGCAGATGGGCTGGTCCTCGGACCCGCCCTTGTCGGGCCCGTGGCACAGGTGGGGGCCCTGGCCCCAGGTGGACTTGAAGCTCTTGCCGCAGTCGGCGCAGCTGAGGTGGCCGCCCCGGGTGACCACGGACATGTCGTGCCATTTCTGACAGTGGTTCTTCAGGTTCTTCAGGTACTGGAAGCTGCGGGCGCAGGTGGGGCACGGGTGGAGCCTGCGGGGGGGGGCGGAGGGGTGGGCCTGGCGGACGTGCACCCGCAGGTGGACTTTGGAGTTGAAGGTGCTGCTGCAGACGGTGCAGGGGTGCTTGGGGATGAGGTTTAGTGTACGGCCCGAGAGGCATTTCTTCAGCTTGGCCAGGTACTGTTTCTGGTGGACCCACTTGATGTGTTTCTCCAGAAACTCCAGGTTGGTGAAGGAGATATTGCAGTGAGAACACGGGAAGAAGTCAGAGGACGGCTCTAAGCAGGAGAACAGAAAACACAGAAAACAGACCATTACAAACGGCTGAATGGTACAAGCTACGCAACACTGGCTTCATCAGAAACGGCTCATATATTTGATATTTCATTTTTACCTGGCAACCACAACTAGGCTTTATGCTGACAAATGAAGTCTACATTATTTGCCCAATAGGAAAACTTTGTAAACTTTTTTTTCCCCAAACATGGGACACATTACAAAGTTGTAATTGGAACACTGAGCATGAAGCATGAGCATGAGGAGGAATCAGATACTGAGGAGGAACCAGTATATCAGTATACACTGGTATACTGATATACACTGGTAGTTGATTTCTTTTATTCAGGGAGGGTATAGACTCTCCACACTGGACATTTGAGCTCCCCTTCAAATGGCTACAATAAACTGAGAAGAAGTCATGAGAAATATAATAATAATACGTCACCATACCTCAAAAACAGTGCACAGAGGAGAGAAAACTGGTGACGAAATAAAAATAAAATGAAAAGGTGCCCAGTTACGTCTGTGCCAAGTGTCTCCTTTCACACTCGCTGCTTGAATGAAAGTTTTCAATCTGGATAATACAACTCATCAGTGGAAAAGAGTCTCGTCTCGTCTCGGATCACATTTCTTAAGAGATGAAGACTCGTCAGCGTCATCAGCCTGATTGCATCTGCATAACTGGCAGCACACGCTGCAGAGGTCCTCATCAGCGTAACAGTGAAATGTCTCCGAGCTGGTGAGGACTTCCACAGCTCTCTGCAGAATCACACCAAGCAGACGCAGAGACACAGAGAGATCTCAGCAGACTACATTAGACACAGTCGATTCCTTCTTCTGTAATAACATAAATGTCATTCTGATGCCGTTAGGTTGTCGCTCTTGTGTAGACGTACTGTTAATGTTGGTGCGAGTCAAACAAGGACTGTGAACAACGTTTTCAACTCAAGTGGAAAACATTCGAGTGCTGGCTCAGTGTGTGGATGTGATCGGAGTGTGAGACTCCTCAGTGCTGGACCCGTACCTGTGCAGAGCGCCCCTCTCTCCTCCGCCTCGCCCTCACTGTCTCCCTCCTCTTTGATCCAGGAGTCAGACTCCTCCTTTATAGCAGCTTCGGTGAAGTCACATTGTGGCTGATGATCAGAGTCACACTCCTGCTTCATGTTCAGCTGCAGATGGCCGGCCGGAGCGTCCGAGCAGCTCGACAGGCCTCCGTTACACTGCTCGCTGATGTCCAGCGACTGCGGCTCCTCCTTGATTTGGACGTGAAGAGCGTCTCCGTTGGAGACGTGCCCCTCACTAGGGTCATCCTCCAACACAGATTCAGTTTTTACAATGACAAAACCGTGTCCTTTCCCTCTTCGCTTTGCTTTGCTTTGCAGGGACTTCTTTTTAGCAGATTTGATCTTCATCTTGTCACCAGTCGGATTTCATCTCTTCAGTTTGCTGTGGAACAGAAAAAGACATTTTTGGGGTAAACATCTCAGAGGTGGAATTACAAGCGGAGCTAAGGGCACTGCATATGTGGACAATAATACATAGTGCTTTTGAAGTATGCAAAGAGAGAAAAATGAACCCATAAGTACTTTCCTGAGGTGGGTGTTCTTGTACCAGGTGAGGTGGTCTGGATGAGCTTACACAGGGTTTCAAATAATGGAAAGAGAAGTATTTTATCTTTTGCTTTACATGCAGCTAATGGAGGTTACAAAGGCCTGATGTGATGTACCAACTACTTGTCCATTATATCACCTGCATGATAATCAGGTTAACAGGGTTTATAGGACCAGGAAGATCATGATATAGAGATGGAGGCAAACTAACTGAGCTATTGGCAAACAGTCATCTCAGCTTCACATTCATTCAATGAGGAGAGACTACAAATTCATCATCATTACAACAAGTCAACTGTGTGATACCAGAACCATGAGAAAATCACTTTGCATTACCAAAGCAACTACAGGCCTTGTCGGCCTCCGTACATCTGTTTACTTAGCTGTGATTGTATTTGCAGCCTCTCTTTTCTAACTGTTTATCTCCTCTTAATCTACTTATTTGTTTATCTGCATGTGTTTTCTTACTTAACCTACACTGAGCTCCCTCGGCCACCGCACAGAATACAAAACAACTTGCATGGACAAGAGAAAGAGAGCAATGCGACTATAAAAACGATGTTATCTCATATTTTAAGCCATCTCTGCATCAGCTAACCACAGCGTCACAGCTGCAACACTAGCTTTAGCTTTGCGGCTAATTTTCATCAGATTTCCCATAGCGGTGCGGCCAGTGTCACTCCGTTTTCATTGCTCCAAAAGGAAGAAAAACTCACCTCTGTAAGCCAAGCGACTTGTCCACAAACGCCCGCTAATGGCAAGCCTGAAGTTTCGCGGATAGCTTCTAAGTACCACTTGGTACCTGCTTGTATCAGTGAACAGGCAGGATAACACGGGAAGTACGTCACTTCCGGTGGTCCTGTCCAATCAGGGCAGCCCGCTCGCGCTGCTCGGTCAGTCATTAAAGAGACAATGAGAGGCTGGGGTCCAATGACCGAAGGGGAATATGCTCAACGAAACTGGACCAAAGTGTTGTCACTTGTCTTCAAATAAAGCTAAATATTAGAAGGAACACTATATTGTCTGTACAGCTTTAGTTAGAGTGGAATGGAACAGAACAATATCTATCCATCTATCCATCTACCTATCTATCTCTAAATGTAGTTGGAGTACCGCTGCTGCTTCAACTCCAGCTATTACTGCTACCAGTCCTAATACTCATCATAATTGTGAGACTGCCATTTGACTGTTATAACACCCAGCTCTGCTTTCAGTAGATCATATTCATTCATTCTTTCATTCAACCATGTGGTGTTATCTGATGCTATTTTGTTGATTTTTTTGCGTCGAGGGTGTGTAAATTATGTCCCTGTTTTCTTATATTTAGAATATCCTATTCTACTACATTTTAGTCTACTCTAACAACAACAATAGTAGTATTAATAAAACTTTTCTTCATGAGACATCTTGGACTCTAATGTATTTGCACCTCTGACAAACGGGCTTAAAACAAGTAACTTAAAATTCACTTTTTAGACAAAACACACCCACTCATGTTCCACAGACTTTATTTTGACTCAGGACAGATTCTCTTGACGCAATCTTCTGTTCAACACTGTTCCCTTCTTTGAAAGCAAGAAAAAAAAAGTTATGTACAAAAATAAAGTATGTTAAAAAAAAAACATACACAAAGATACAACACAAAACAAAAAAAAACAGTTTTAATGTGTGTTTGTGGAGGGCTGTTGTAGTGACAGTACATACTTGCACTTTGCTTGACTCTGCTGCCAGTTTTAGCTCATGACAACCACCTCTCACGGTTCTATTCATATATTCATTTATTCATTTGATAATAAGCCAGTAGCACCATTCAGGGTTCATCCACGACACTGTGCGCCATATGAGGCTGGACGACTTCCTCTCTTAGTGCTTCACATGAATCAGGAGGCTCGAGGGCCTCCACGCAGTGCAAAAAGGAAAATAAAGAGAAAGAAGAAAAATAATAAAAATAACACTAACGTCAACACCGACCAGTGAACGAGTAATTCAGTCTCATTGCAAATAGAAATGCTGTCAACGCTGTCACCTCTCACCAGGAGAACTTCCAAATCTTTCCATTATCATTAAAATGTCAACACTTTTCATACGGTATCGCTTTTGTCACATCCATATTTTCTTTTATCAAATTGTAACTATGATTGACTAATACAATCATCTAGGCAGGCAAGGTGCCTGAGAAAAGCAGTCCAGCAAAACTAGCCAAACACCAACAAACATTTGAAGTCAACAAAAAGGGAACCAAAATGTTTCCGAAAACAACAAAGTTTCTTCATTTTCATGGACGACTTCTGTTGTGTTTTACATCATCATACTGTCAAACAACTCCAGACTAATATTGAAAACATCCTTCATTTTTTTTCCTTACAAAAAAAACAAAAATCCTGTGATGAAATGTAACATATTATGGTTATTATATCCTCCAGAAGCTGCGTCGCACACTTCCACTGACAAGAATCACGTGTAAGCCGCATCGACTCACAAACAAGGCAAGAAGTGAAGGCAGATGAGCAAAGACGAAACAGAGCAGGTGAGTGAATATGCAAAAAAACACACAGACTCCAAAGTCTGTTTAACATAAACATGTAGCTTAGAAGCCTGCTGTATATCGAGTTAGAATCATAAATTACCCAGACTGACTGTGATTAAAAAAAAAACATCTCACGAGCAACTTTGATGTTTTTTTTGTTTGTTTTTTTTTTTCCCGCTGACAATCAAAGTCTTGCACATTAAGCCGAACCGTTCGAAGTCTCTTTTGTTCTCAATGGCAATTCTGATTGTCACTTCTTGGAGGGAGGAGGGTATAAAGCACATGTTGGCTGCAAAAGAGATCGGATGCATTTGTTTGCTTGTTTTGTTTTCTGTTGGTCAAGGAGAAGGACTTGAGGTGCAGTCCAGCTTCAGTCTGTGAACGGCTTGCAGAGAGTGCTCATACCTCTGCTGATGCTCTTTTGTTGATACGTATAGCAGAGTTGTAGTGCATTCTAGAGACAGCTGGCTTGGTCATGTGAAGCACTGATTTCTTCCTCTTTTTTGTTTTTTTTTACAATTAAGCAATACATAATACAATAAAAGACACTTAATAATCCATTATACAGTGTATGTACAACTCTGTTGAAAACGCTCACTGTCAATCACCTCCTGTCTGCTTCCTCTTGGACTCTTTGGCCCCGGGGGGCTCGTTTTCCCTCTTCCAAAATATTAATTTATAATATATCAAACGCTCTCTTTTACCCCCCCCCCCCCAGCCATCCTATTTGAACTTATATCTCTGCTCCTCTCTACATAGCCATAGTGGTCAGGTGCTGATGGCCCAGCAGCCCCTTGCGGCCCGCCCCCGCCCCCGGGTGCCCGCCTCCGTTGCCGTGGCCACAGTACTCCTGCAGGTTCTGGCGTAGCGTGACCAGCGCCGAGCCCAGGCAGGCGCGGTTGGGCGCCAGCACGCCGCCGGGCAGCTGGAAGAGGACGGTGGCCACCCCGGCCATGCCGTCGTCGGTGGGCTCCAGGGTGATGGGCCCCACCTTGAAGGTGGAGTAGGAGAAGCCCATGAGCTGCGAGAGGAAGGGGTCGGAGCGGCAGAAGTGCTGGTAGCCGCTGTAGGTGGAGGGGTGGTGGTGGTGGGAGGCCGGCCCGCCGCCGGCCGTGCTGCCGGCGTAGTGGTGGGTGTTCAGGTAGTGCAGCGGCAGGTGCTGCCCCCCGCCCGGGCCCCCCCCGCCCAGGGTGAGGTGGTGGTGGTGGTGGTGGTGCGCCGTGGGCCCCGAGCCCGGCTCGTGTTTGTAGGAGACGGCCCCGGCGCGGCCCCGCTGGCCCACCACCACGCCGCCCAGCTTCCCGGTGCGGGCGTGGGCCAGCGACACGGTGCTGCCCCCCACCCCCCCCACCCCCCCGCCGCCCGCCGACGGCAGGTAGATGAGCTGCGGCTCCTCCGGCTCCAGGTAGATGGTGAGCTTGGCGAAGGGCCTGGAGGCCATCTTGGTCATCTCCTGGATGTGGCGGCGCTGCTCCCGGCGGAAGTCCAGGAACTGCTTGACCTTCCAGAGCAGGACGCAGACGGACAGGAAGAGGAAGAAGCAGGAGAAGAAGACGGAGAAGAAGACAAACAGGTCGATGTGGGCCTGGTCCTGCCTCAGGAAGAGCAGGCCCTGGGACTCGCCCTGCTGCTGGCCCGTGCCCACGCCCCTCAGGGCGATGTAGAAGCGGCTGGACTTCAGGGAGTGCACCTCGTGGGGGAACGTGATCACCACCCGGTCCCGGACGGCCCGGACGATCAGCACCGTCTGCGGCTTCCACACCGTGATGTAGGAGATGAGGCCCTCGGCCCGCTCCTCTCGGATCTCCCTCTCCGCCCCCTGGACTTTGGCCTGCAGCTGCAGCGGGTTGTGGGACAGCACGGGGCCGCCCAGGCCGGACGAGGCGTTGGCGAACACCTTGATGGGCGACGGAGGCGAGTCCTTGTCCGCGCCGGCCGCCGAGCCCCGGCTCGACGACTCCTCCTCGATCTTGATGGTGTGGATGCCCGTGTGGCGGTCCACGTCCACGATGAAGGTGTCGTGGGAGTTGGAGACGTACACCTCCACCTCGCCGAAGGTCACGTCGATGGTGACCCGGATGTCCACGTTGGTGAACTTGGGCTGCGCGGCGAAGAAGACGGTGCGGCCCTTGGGCAGGTTGCGGATGGAGGGGTCGTGGAAGCAGTTGGTCTGGGACGTGGGGTCGAAGCAGCACTCGGTGTCCACGTTGAACTGACGGTAGCACTGGCGCCCGTTCACCGGGGTGCCGTTGAAGGAGTCTTTGCACTTGGCACACTGAAGCAAAGAGAGCAGAGCAGCACGATACAGTCAGAGCTACAGCCAGGGATGAGTAGGTGAACAACAAGGGCAGATCCATGCTTCTATATCAGCTCATATCAATGCCTAGTGAAGACTCCTTTACTACCTTTCAAAATAAAAATGTAAAAACTTTTCTTAAGGGGCTTAATTTTACCCACATTAATTGATTGCTAAAGTGATAAATCAATCAATATTTAACATCTGAGTACAGCAGTGATGATAATAGTAGAGCTGCAACAACTGACAATTCATCGAGAAAATTCATGTTGCAGCTCCAGATAATGCAACTAAAAACAGATGCACAAAGGCATTTAATTTAAATACACCAAATTTCATTTCAACACAATATGTTTCTTCAATTGAAATGTTTAAAATTAGTAGACTGTTTAAAGTATGCTTTGTGACCAGACCAGGTAAAGTAACAGTAGATACAGTAGTATAAAATCTTCTCATGAACTCATTTCTCATGGTGCGTTCATGGTCCAAAGCCAGAGTGGGACACGGTGGCATCAGTCTCGTGGATCGGACTAATCCCTGGTCGCAGACTTGTTTCTGAATGTTTGGGGCCGTGCGTGGCGGCTGAGCACCTGCTGCCTGTAGCAGTCCTTCCTGTCGCTCTGGGGGCTGCTGAGGCACGAGGACGTCTCCGTGTTGTTCTGGCAGGGGCAGCCCGTGCCGTCGTGTTCGTTACACGTGTCCGCGTGGCCGTTACACTGACACCTGCGGCGGCGGCGGCAGAAACACAGACAGGTCAGCAAAGAAGTCACACAATGCAAAGGGTCGATTCATCCAGGCCTGGGGACACATGCTCCTCAGAGCTCTTAGCACACAGGCCTGATGTTAGGGAACTTAAAAGAACAGCGTAGAGGTCAGGGTGTCTGCAGGAACCCTTCACCTTTTTCAGACTTACTAAAGAGTCTCCAAATAAAACTTTTTTAAGCTAATTTTCCCAAAAATAATAGTTTTAACTTTTAAACTATTAGGAACAACACAGCTTGATAAAAAACACTAACAATTCAATGAAAGAGGTGATTATCACTTATTTGCTCAAGTGCATATAGTATACGAGTATATGATAGTATATAAGGCCTTGAGGCAATCTGATGTAAAACACATTTCTGAGTGTTGTGACTGGCTCAGATTTGATGTGACCACAACAGGAAGGTTAATACTGTCAAAGACCCTGCAGCCACCCTGCACCCAGGGCTTGGGCACGTTTGTCACAGTGTGGGAATCTCCTGCTTACTTTTCACACTTCCCCTGGAGCAGGAAGAAGCCGCTGAGGCAGCTCTCACACTTGTCTCCAACGCTGTTGTTCTGGCAGTTGACACACACGGCGTTCTCCTCGGTGGGACCCTCAGACACCCAGTTCTGGATCTGACGGGAGGCGGACCAACAGTTAAACCCCCCACACACACACACACACACACACACACACACACACACACACACACACACACACACACACACACACACACACACACACACACACACACACACACACACACACACACACACACACACACACACACACACACACATCTGCTTAGTGACCTTCTCCACCCCATGAGGACGGGGCCGGGACTTACGCTGCTGGGGTCCAGGGGGAAGAGCCGGGGGTTCTCCTGAGCCTTCTTGTGCTCGTCCCGGGACAAACACACGGCGCTGTTGCCTCTGCAGAACTCCCGGCACGGGCGACACGTGCCGCCGCCTTTAGCAGAGCCCACGAACAGAGGCTTACACTTCTCACAGTGCTTACCCTGGGAACGGAGAGGGAAGACGGCATCAGCCAACCGCGTTAGGGAAGGGCCGTCCTTTAGAAAGCATCGGGGTCAGCGTGTACTGGACGCTCTTACTATGGTGTTGTTGTGGCACTGGAGGCACACGTCGGGTTTGCTCACGCCGGCACAGTTGCTGTGCTTGTTGCAGCTGCACTGAGAGGAGCAGTTGTCCCCCACGAAGCCAAAGTGACACTGACAGACCCCCGGAGAGACGCACGTCCCGTTCACACAGCCCTGAGCACACACTGGCTCGCACTGGCCGGAGATGCTGCAGAGCAGGAGGAGGAGGAGGAGGAGGAGGAAGACAGAGTTCTGTTATCAGAAAACCCAGGGCATCCTTCAGTTCATTCCAATACCTCATCTCCATTTCAAGCTGTAATCAGTGACCCACCTAAAACTTCCCAAAAAGTTTGCTATTGAATCTATAGAGCACAACCATACAGAGCAGCTGGGAAGGAACAAGGCTCCAAAGTATGAATGAAACCTCTTGATTATTCACCATAAATGCACCAGACCCTTTGGAGTGAAGCTGGAATCTGGAAAGGTCTTGAATGCCATCAACATTTAATACCACATTAACTTGTGATTGACCTTATTAACATAATTACTTCTATGTTTCTCTATCTATCTTTATTGCTACTTGTTAAATCCCTCTGCTTCTATTGTGTACATTGTCTACAGGAGGGGAAGAATCATTTGGGTAAACGCAGCCGTGTGCAGCCTCTACCTGCTGAGGATGTAGCCCTGCTTGCAGGTGCAGTGGTAGCCCTGGGCCAGGTCGTGGCAGTCCTGGGTGCTGTTACAGTGGTGGTGGCCGTTGGCACACTCGTCCTCCTCGGGACAGTGCAGGAAGGACCAGCTGCTGTTCCTCAGCGGGCAGACTCCTTCACTCACACCTGGGAGAGCAGGCACAGCTGGATTCACAGGCTGAACGGAACGCCGCTCTGCTGTTAACATAGAAGCTATGGAACTGTGGTTTCACCAGGAACGCCTCAGATGCATGCATCATGTTTAGAGACTCAAAAATACATTCAAAGTTACTGATTACTCAATTTAAGCATCTAAAAAATATTTAAAGAATTATTCAAAGAAATTAAGTAGAATTCCTCCTTAACTGTGAATATTTTCTGTGTATTAGTCTGAATGTAGTCGAGGTGAGAAAAAAGAAAAACTAAGACTTTAGAGACTTTTTTGTGAAACAAGTCTTTTTTTAGGCTGATTCATCAAGAAAGTAATCAGTATATTAATCGACTAAATAAATAATATGTTGCAGACCTAAAAATAAAAAGGGAAAACTTCCCCTATCAAGACTATATGGCAGTTTCAGAGGAGACTTGCATCACACCTGCATTTAACATGATAATCTGTGCAGGCGTTTTTATTGCCACCTCAGTGTCTGATGCTTATGTGTACCTGGGGACGTGCACACTGACTGAAACAGACTGAAGGAAGGAATAAAGGGATGTCCTCACCGTCCAGCCCCCCCTGCAGGCAGCGCCCGGCGCCGTTGCCCCCACGCGAGGCGCACCAGCCACACTGAGGCCGGGCGATGCACTGGGAGCACTGGGTGAGCTGGGAGCACTGGGGGGAGCAGGAGTCCCCACCGGACAGCAGGCGACCACACTGACCCGCCTCGCATCGCAGGGGCACGAAGGAGGGGCTCATACACTGGAGAGAGGGACAGAGAGAGGGTGAGAGAGAGAGAGAGAGAGACAGAGAGGGAGGGAGAGAGACAGAGAGAATGGTCTCCACCTAATCTGTCCTGTTTCTGTTTCATCTGTAATCTGTTTGATTGATTGATTGGTTGACTGGTACCTGCTGCAGAGCCATGCTCCACACACAGTGCTGCCAGCCTCCGTCGGAGCCCCGGGAGCCCAGGCACAGGCTGCAGTTGTGGAGGCTGTGGCAGGGCGGGGGGCAGGGCATGGGCGGAGACGACTCCACCTGCATGGGCGAGACGTTGAGCAGCGCGTAGCTGAAGCACGTCCAGTCGTAGGTGGGGTTCACGCTCAGGATGCGCCTGGTCTCGCCTGGAGGACACGCCACAACATCACTGCTCAGGTCTACGGATGCATCTGGTACCTTACTAGCACACTGCCAGATTCGTAGGACTTATTCTTATGGGCAGGAACAACAATAGAAAGGAAATCTAGTTTGTTGTAGATATGCATCTTATCGTCCCATATTTGAGCACCAGAGGCCACATCTTGTATGTCCACAGATGAACTCTGTTAGACTTACCTGTCCTGTTAGACTTCACCTGCCTTACTTCATTACCTCCTTGCTATTGCCTGCATCATGATGTTTACTAATTAGCTGCTACCAGGCCCTCAGTCACCAGTTTTGTGTCATCCTGATCTAAGTCTAGACCAGGATGACCTAACTAGATGACGTCTATCTCTACAACAATCCTTATTCTACCTCACTGAAATAGAAAACTGAGAGTGTGCACCTGTGCGCTTGAACTGGCGGGTCCACATGCATTTCCCGGAGGCGGTGCACTTGGGGCAGTCGGACGCCTCGCAGCTGGTCTCGGTGCAGTTGCTGGAGAGGAAGATCTCCCTCTGGTTGATGCGACAGTCGTGCTCCGACGTGCAGCTGACCGAGCTGCTGATGCAGGCGCCCTCCGGGCAGTTGGTGCACCACTTACACTGCAGGGCGGGCTGGAAGATGGAGGAGGCAGGCTTCAGCTGAGACCAGGCCAAAGTGCCTGCTAAAGCTGATTTACGTGATGTTTCACAGTGTGAAGCAGACACTCACAATGGGACGCTTTCAAAATCAAAGTCACGGTTTTCCTATGTAATTATTCTCCCCAATTTACTGTTGTAAAAACAGATCAAATCAAATCTTTTTATCAACCTCAGTCCAGATCAAAAGTTTCAATGGTGCATTTTTTGAGATATAAATAATAATCTTGGGAAAAATTTGTTCAATTTGATGCAATATTGAGAACATTTTGGCCAAATTAGAGTAAAAAAATTACCGCTCATGGAAAGAAATTCCTCAAACAGAGTTAAAGAAATAATAGCCAGGCCTATTAATGAATAAACATAAAAATAACACATGTAAGGAAGTGGAGATGGTACTAAAGGTCATTCGGATGACCCGTCATAAGTCATATGGATGTCACGTTACCTGTGTGGGGCTGGAGAAGGTCTTCGGGTGGCGTGCCAGACACTCGCTGCAGGTCTTGAGCCGGCGACACTGGTCGGGCTGGCGGGGGGTCGGGGAGCAGGGAGACTGGCCGGTGAGGCAGCCCATTCTGACAGACGGGGAGGAGAGGTGTCAGCGTCAAAGATCTAGCGCTCAAAACAAAAAGATACGTCCATCCCAGAGCTGCTCTCAGCTGCTCGGTACCTCTCTGCGATGTCGGAGGAGGCGCAGCTTCCCCGGCACCACACGCAGCTGCCCGTGGTGGTGTTGCAGGCCTCCGGGGTGGGCAGCAGGGCGCAGGGGTCAGAGGGCACAGACAGGGTGAGCAGCCTGCCCAGCGTCACGCCGTTGAAGCCTCCGGACAGGAAGAGCCGGCCGCCCCAGCTGCTCATGGCCAGGGACACCGAGCGGTTGACCGGATCTCCCACGGCCGAGCCTGCAGAGAGACCAGGCACGTGTCAGCGGCGGCCCGAGCTACGATCCGACCTCGACTGAGACAGACAGACGCCCAGACCTGGCTGGATCCAGGTGTTACAGTTGATCTGGTACAGAGACACCGAGTTGCTGTAGTCCTCCGCCTCGGTCCTGCCTCCGACTATCACCATGGTGTCTTTGATCAGGGCCGCGGCGTGGAAGAAGCGGGACAGCGGCTGCGGGAACAGAGGTGTTAGCTTTGCTCACTGAGCTGATGCATGCCGGAGGTGCTGCTCTCACCTTGTTTCCCTGTGAGGGGACCAGCAGAGACCAGGTCAGGTTGGGGTAGTACAGGCCGTAGAGCTCTCCAGAGGGCTCCACCGTCTCCACCAGGAAGCGGTAGCCTCCAAACACGTAGATCGCATCCGTCTGCTCGTGGTAGACGGCTGAATGTCCGTATAAACCTGAGTGAAGGGCACAACGGGCATTTACTCACTCACTCATTCAACCAATCGAGTTATTTGTTGCTATTTTGTGCTTTCAACATCCTAATGATCATACCCTCAGTGAAGGACCAGACACAGAGTAGTTTAAGACCCCTAATGGAGAAGATCATCCAGGATCACTTCATCCTGTCCTCAGAGCTACTGGTTATGAAACTGGATTTGTAACCCAAACTATTATGTTTACTATGCTAGTAATGTTTTTTTTTTTTAAATGGTTCAATAAATTTGTGTTGTCTTTTGGACAACTGTTGTTAAATGGAAAATCAATAACCATCAGTAATCAAGAATCAGTTTGTAATAGAATCAAGACCTCAAAGAACTTGGCTGGTTAAGCCCTGACTCAGAGTGTGGCTCCACTGCGCTGCGTTACATCAGCAACAGAGGAAAGACCTCACTAACCTGTGGGTGGGGTGCCCGTGTGCGGGGCGATGGTCCAGTTCCCAGTGTGGGGGCTGAACTCCAGCAGGTGGTGGTTGAAGCCGTTCTCTGGAGAGTAACCACCGATCAACAGCACGGAGGAGTCTCTGCGTACGGTCAGTGTGTGACCGGCCACCGGGGGCAGCACCGAGCTCTGTCACAGCGGAGAGAAACGCACTCTTCATATTACAGAAACACAAAAAAACATAACAGAAGAAGCACCTTGGCTGCGTCAGCTATTGAGCGTGTCTGGGGGGAGTCGCTCCCTACCGTGTGCTCTCTCCAGACCAGGCTGCTGAGGTTCAGGCTCCAGGTGTCCATGGCGACGCCGCTCTGGGTGACCCCGCCCACCACCAGCATGAAGCTGTGGCTGGCGCCGTGGCTTCCCGCCTCGTGGGAGGTGAGCAGCGAGGCGGCGTGGTGGTAGCGGGCGCTGGGCGTGGAGCCTTCGTCCACGGAGCTGGTCAACATCTGGGTCCAGCGGTGCTCAGACACAGAGTATCTTCACAGAGAGGGACAGAGACTCATCAGCACAGAGCAGGCAGCATGTGGTCAACTACAGGGACAACACCTTACCAAATCTATTGGTTTAAAAAAGACACACACAAAAAACACTCAATCAGCAGACACTGGCAGACTATTTGCCCCTGCTGGTACTATACAGCATCTTTATCCATTTAGCATCTTTAGCATCTTAGCTTTTATCAATGGCAGCAGGTTACCCCGTGTGACAAATGCAACTGTAACTCATTAACTGTGACAACTACAATCCCTATTATTTATCAACTAGTAAAATAATCAACTATTCTAATAGGCATTTTAAAACATTTTGGGAATGATTTTGAAAATCATGAAAATGAAATTCTCTGATTTCTGTTCAGGCATCATCTGCAAATGTAAAACTTACAGCAAATTCAGGGTGAATGTATAGACTTTTACTTAAAGTCCGTCTGAGGGGCCTGTCCCTACCTGTAGACGTTTCCCAGAATGCCCTCTGATAGAGAGAGCCCACCATACATCCAGAGGTTGCCCTGAGGTCCAGACACCAGGGAGTGGCCCATCCTGTGGAGGAACCTGTGGGCCTGGTTCTGTGGAGTAACATCACACACTGACTACAGAGCTCACAGACTGACGTTCTGTCTGAGCATGAATCTGTTCAGATACACTGTCCCCTACCACTGTCAGCTGTGTGTCCAGCAGTGATTCCCAGATGAGGTTGTTGGGATCCCGGGGAACGGAGCAGTCGGAGCCAGCCCAGCTGTCTGTGCACACGCACACTCCCAGAGACTGAGACCAACCAGACGCATCATTAGAAACCCAGAGAAACAAACAAGAGAACTCACAAACACACAATCTAGTCTACAGCCGTCATTTAACTTAATGGATGGCAGAATATACATAACTGAAAACAGCAAACAATATGTTTCTATCACATTTTACATTACTGAATTATTCCCATTCCTAGTACAGGAAAGATGAGAGAACTTGTGACCAGAGGAACTCAGACAGCAAGCCCATACTCTTAATATAAATCATCATCTCTTACTATATTACAGGATCCTCTTCCTTCTGTTATGCCACAGTCCTGGGGGCACATGGGCCGGTCGCAGTGGGGGCCACCGTATCCCTGAGGACACTGACAGAGGCCTCCTTGGCACTGGCCCCCTCCCGGACACACGGGTGAGCCGTCCTCCCCCTCGTCAGAGCTCTGCCGGCACCGCCGCACCCGGAACGAGGCGTTGAAGCCTTGAGGTTCATTTGAGGAGACGTTGGCCTCAAAGTAGACCGAGATCACCCCTGGGGGAGGACGGAGAACATCTCAGTGAGGTGAATTTTCAACTTCCCCTGTGATGATCTATAACTGCAGACAGATGGCTACCTGAGGTCGCCTCCACGGTGATGGGCTGAGACCTCGTGGTGCCACAAAAGGCCCCGATCAGGTTGTGATCCGAATGTACCACTCCATTGCTCAGGAAACGAGGGAGGCCATCAAAAACATAGACGAAGGAGCTCTGCAACACAAAACAGATCAGATGAGAGAGGAAGAGAGATGACAAAGAGAGAGGAGAAGAGGAGAGAGAGGAGAAGGTCCGTGTGTCACGATCAGGTCCCTTTGTACTCACCTTACAGTGTGTGTGAGAGTCAGGGTGGAGGGTGAGGGCCACGGGGGGGCACAGCTGTCTGGGCTGACAGGGCGCCAGGTTCTCAGTCACCGACAGGACCCACAAGCAATGCGACAGGCCTCCCTTACCCTCAGTGCCACTCCTCCAGCCCAGAGAGGAGGAGAGAGGCATCTCAGAGGAGGAGGTGGAGGAGAGCAGCACGGAGCGGCCCTGGCACTGCCGGTAGCATGTCCCATTGTTCCTGCGGTTAAACAAAACACAAACAAGTGTGATTTACATTAGGCCATGCTTTAAAAAGCGTACGCCACACTCGAGATATACATGAGTATGTCTTGTTTACCTGGGGTCGCCGTAGTATCCGGGCAGGCAGGACTCGCAGTGCGTGCCCTGGGTGTTGTGCGTGCAGTAGCACTGGCCTGTCTGGTTGTGGCAGTATCCTCTGAGCGGGTCGCCGTGCCCGTTGCACTCACACTGCACGCAGCCGCTGCCCCCGGCCAGGGCCGAGCCAAAGCTGCCTGGCCGGCAGTGCTCACAGTGGGGGCCCGTGGTCCAGTCTGACACACAGGGGAACCATGTCAAGCACTCAGCTTAGGCCTCTCAAATGATGATTTAAACTCTTGGCATCCTGGTCTACGACCTCAACATAGAAGCTATGGACACTGGGGTCCCTGGAAATGCCTCAGAGGCTATGAAACCCAGTCTTCTGGTGTGGGAATGTTACAGTCCGTCTCTGCACAGATCTGTTTTCATTCAGCTGGTATGAATGAACGAGCTGGCCCCCTTTGAAACTGACCTGGTTAACATTAGCAGAGATAGAGCCTTGGAAATAAGTCTAGGAGCTCTCACCCTGGCATTCGTCGCAGATCCCCGGTGCTGTGATGCAGGTGGAGTGGAAGTTGCAGCCGCAGTCGACGTCACATTCGACGCCGCTGAGGACCAGGGTGGCGGGGTCGGAGGTCCAGCCCAGGGAGCACTCGCACTCAAAGCGAGGGCTGCCACTGCACTGGCCCTCGCGACACTCGTTGTAGCACCTGCCGGGAGGGAGAGGAGAGGAGGGGAGGTTCAGGGAGTCCCTCTGAGAGACGACTGGAGGGGCGGATAGGGGGAGAAGCCTCACGTCTGGTTGCAGTGCAGCGTGCCGTCCCCTGTGTAGCCTCGCTCGCAGTGGCACTCGTAGGAGGTGGGGGTGTTGATGCAGGTGGCGAAGGGGTGACAGTTGTGGAGGCCCAGCCTGCACTCCTCCACGTCAGGACAGGTGGGGTAAGACCAGACCGCATCTTGTTCCTCATCCTCAAAGTGCTCCAACTCCATCTCCATGTCCAGAGGTCTGGGGGGGGCCGAGGTCTTGGGCTCGGGGCTGGGGGGGCAGGTCAGGGAGACGTTGAGTCGGACAGATTTGTTTCTGTACCAGTGACGTAGCTCAAAATAACTCGAGACAGCATCAGGATACAAGAGATTCCTCATTTTATATGGAGGCAGTTTGCCTTCAGAATCAAAGATGGAATGAAAAGTGTCTCACTTTGCAGCCCGTGCTTCAGCCACAGCCACGCTGCAGTTGTAGACAGAGGGGTCGTCCATCCCTGCCCAGTCTCCTCTCAAACACCTGAGGACATGGTTGGACAACATGAAATAAACACGTCACAGGGATGGCTTTGTAAAAAGTGGCTTATACAAACCTGTTGGACACCAACAAATTACATCTGGCCACCTGGCACCTTCTAGACCCTGGAGCTAGCTAAGCTACTGTTTGTCTATAGGCTCGTCTAGACTCGTTAGCCCACTGTGTTCTCCCACCTGATGATGAAGGGTTGTGTTTACAGAACTTACTTTCCAATTGTGGGGTTGTTGTAGTCGCCACACCAGCCACACTGGAACGTCCGCAGGCAGTCTGTGCAGTTGCTCAAAGCTGAGCACTGCTTACACTGGGGAACCGAGTGAACACTGACAGGCAAAGATGTAAAGCTTGTTAGGCCATTCATCGAAGGACACAACCATCTTATCTCTGCTAGAGAACTGTGAATGTGTTTAAGTTTAAAACCTGCTAAACTCTTAAGGAAATCATGTGCAGCAATGTGATAGGACTTACCTGTCATACCAGTCCCTGCACTCTCCGTACGGGTACTTAGTGAGGTAGGCAGCGAAATAGAAGCAGGCCTGGGCCGACTCGCACCACGCACACTGGCTGGAGTTAGACAGGCACTCGCCACACGTCCTCCTCCTTCACAAGACAACAAGATAGCGATAACGCTGAGGTGCTGGAGCCGTGCATACGCTGTAGTTATCTGTGTCAGAATCATCCATGCTGAGCTCACTGGTTGCAAACTTTAGGGCAGCCCCTCGAATCACGGATGGACCCCTCCAGTCTCCCCCGTCGGCTGCACTGGTAGTCGCCTTTCTTGCTGGAGTTTATCTGCCACTCACAGTACGGATCCTGTGGGTCAGAATTAGCTCCACATGAGTCTGGAGTACAGCGACTGAATCTAGCTCTGCAGCATCAGCATCATACAGTGTTTCAGCAGGAATATTTCAGTTAATCCCAATAGGTTTTTTTTTAATAAAAAAAAATGGAGAGCTTGTTGCCCCCTCAGGCTGTAATCAGTACGACATCTGTGATTGAACAGTTGTAGTTTGCAATTAAATCTGTAGAGCACAACCACAAAACAGAACTGAGATCAGCTGGGAAGGAACAAAGCAGTCACACTATTCAGAAAGAGCCTGAATACCAACAAAATGCAATGCCTCATAAAGTGAGACTTTGTAATACTTCTTAAGGATATTAATTTACCCAAAATTGATTTATCAACTTGTAGTACTTGTTAGGACACCTGGACAACAATGTGAATCCAGCATTACAGTCTGTGTGCCTTACCTGGGTGCAGGCAGAGCAGTCTCTGTACTCCTCACACAGGGTGCAGTGCTGCGGGGCCAGCAGCAGATGGCGCTCACCCTCTCCCTTGCCTTCGCCCTGCTCTGCCTCGGGGCAGGGCTCCGGGTCGGGGCTGTCCCGCAGCAGGCAGCGGGACAGGGACGGGCACCAGCCACAGGACTGGTCAGACAGACAGGCCAGGCAGGACATGTAGCCCGAGCAGGAGCCGGAGCGGTACGGCTCCAGGAAGAGGAAGGAGATCTCCTAACGAGGGGGGGAAGAAACGGTGAGGGGGTCAGGTCTGACGTTTCCTTTCCATACCAGAAACTCGTCCAGAGGGCAGGTTCGAGCGTGCCGTTACTCACACTCCCGTCAGACAGCGTTCTGTTCCAGGTCAGGGCCATCTCGCTGGTCTGTCCAGAGCCTGAGTTGTTGAGGTAGCCCTCAGCCTGGACCAGGTAATGGTTGCCCCGGGTCAGGTTGGAGAACAGTCTGCTCCCGTCTGAGCGAGACAGCAGCTTCAGCTCCTTCTCCTGCTGCGCTGCCCAGCGACCCACCACCTCCTGCTCCCAGCGGCCACAGGCACAGTTAGAGGGGAGGAGAAGAAAAGAGGAGGAGAGGAGGAGAGTCCGGTGAAACGGCAGTGAGTAGGTTCAGCTCATTCAGTGATGTCCAGTGAGGTCTATAAATGTGCAGGGTGAAATCTTACATAATGGGACTGAAATCACAGGAAATATATTTATAAAGAGTATCAAATTGGGTTTCTGTTTGTATATTCATACAGGGTAGAGGGTCACAAGATTGGAGGTGGGGGTAACCATCCTCAGCAGGGCTCTGAAAGTAGACATGGAAGATTTAAACGTCCTGGTCGACTGGTAGAAATGACTGTTGAATTTCACGTTCTTCTTCATGTGTTTGTGGCCAACAGACTAACGGGACAGTTGGTCGTTGTCAGTGACTAATAGTATGGAGCTTCATCTCTGCAGCTGCCACTGAAAAATGTGCTGCCACGTGTCCGCTGATTACCAATGTGTTCTTGTGACAGGCTCGGGTTGTTATTGTCTGCCTCTGAAACCGTTTTGGAAAGCGTCCGTACAGATATAAACCTCTTTGTTCAAGGGTGAAATTCTCCCCAACCTCTCGCAGTTAACAGCCTTGGCTGGCATCGTTACCGCCCGGCCAGTCCGCTACAACGCTGGCTGGGTTGAAATGAACTCTCAGTTTATCAAAGTAGATGTGAACGAGGACAGAATACGACCAGAAAAACCCAAAATAAACATGTAAATGTGGGCATGCAGGTCCTCTCACCAGCTGGCTGGAGTTGGGCCCCGTCGCCATCCTGGCCTCGAAGTGAAGGCGCTGGATTCGAGCCCACATGGCCACAGTCTCAGTGGGAGCCAGGGCAGGCGGAGGGGCTCCCCACAGCGGGTGGATGAAGCCCCTGAACTGGAGGGCCACGTCCATTTCTGTGGTGGGGCTAAGGATGATGGTGGTGCTGCGGAGGATGGACACCTGGCAGGAGGGGTGTTGAGGATGGAGGACAGTGGAGGATGGACGGAAGTGGAAACACATCAACGGAAGCACTATTCTCTACAAACTGCTCCACAAGTCTCACACACTACTACTTCAAACAGGAATCTCCGCTACGAGCCAAATGCCAAAATAAAAACAGACAGCGAAAAAAGGGAAACAAAAAAAGAGAGAAGTCAAGATGCAGAAAATAAGAAATGAATACTTCAGGATAAACAATAATAGTTGGAGAGCTGCACTGGGGTCAAACGAGTCACAGCAGTGTTGGAGGAAGGAAGGAGGGATCAGCATGAGCAGAGAGGGAAGTAGTTCTAGGTAGCGTTTGTGATTGGGACTCCGTACCTTGTCAGGCTGGGAGTCGTTGCGGGGGTGCTGGAAGGTGAGCAGGTGCAGTCCCGGGACATAGTTCTCGGTGCGACAGGAGTGGAGGGAGGTTAGGAAAAGGGTACGCTCCCCCCACCAGCCGTACGCCCCTGAGATCTGGTCCACGCGACACTGACTTTGCTCTGTGAGACCGAGAGGGAGAGGTCAGCACACAAAGAACACATCTGACCTCGTAAAATGTCAAGAAACAGCAGCTTCACTGAGGCGCACTACGGCACCCACACCTCCGTGTGACGCGTGTTCAGGAGGAGCGAGACGGGCCTGACCCGACTGCACCGGCGAGGCAAGAGGAGGCGCGTGATTGGCCGGGCGAGCCAAAGCGGTGTCTGGCTCGCCCGGCCAGTCCCGGCCCAGTGCAGTCCAGCCACCGCGCTCCGCCTCTGAAACGCGCCGACACGAGTCGAGTCCCTCCCATGTCCACTCCCAACAGCCCACGGGCGAGCCAGAGGCCCGTCCCTTCTCTCCTGCCCTCCTTCCTCCCTCCCTGGGTCTCACCTGACACTGGGAGGCAGGACTCATTCTGAACACACCAGCCGAACTCTCCGGGAGCTCGGGCCAGGTCGGGCGGAGTGCCGCTGAACACCAGGCAGGACTGGCAGTCGGACAGGAAGCGAGCCAGGCCCAGGCACCCGGTGCTGCCACACTGTGGACAGGAAACCGCTGTTACACACGACTACCGTGGGCCCTGAGTGAGTTAGGTGTTGGGATGTGGCAACATGTAACTGCCACTGATGTGTGAGAGTGTTACCGGGAAGGTGGGCTGGTACTCTCGACAGCGGCCTTCGCACCAGCTGCACTCTGGGTTCTTCAGACACATGCTTTCATCGAGCGCCTCAGCACAAAACGCATCCTGGTCAAAATTCGAAGACAATAAATCTCTAGCTTCTCCAAAAGATTCATGGATAACCCTTAAAACAACAGATACATCTGAAAGAAGTCAATCTGCTGTATTCAGGTATGCAATTACATAAAGGCACAGGACTGAGAGGTGAAGGTTACTGCTCCTGGTCTCTGGAGCCTCTCAGTTTCTGATTCTGGCTCCAACATATACTGTAAGGCTGGATGTGTAGCTGCATTTCTCCAGTGACTTCGTTCAGGCTAAAGTCTCTCCTGAGTTTAAGAAGGCAAACAAAGTCACATGTTCATTGTTGAACGTGTGGTCGCCTGACGAGCATGACAGGCTGCCAGATCTGGGCAGCTTACATAGGTTATTGTGCAGTACAGTTCTCACTTCATCCATCTGTGTTTCCTCGCACAATACAGGATATGAATGCTGCTTACACTGTTTATATTGACTGCTGTTCATGTAGACTTTTCATATTCTCATTCTCTAACTGGTTTACTGTGTGTTATGTGTGTTGACAGCAGAGAGCAGTCTGAACAGTCTTCCTTCCTGGTCTACAGCGGACGCCCCCACTCACCCTGTCCACCTGGTCGCTGCTGACGAACAGCGGGACTTTGTAGGCCACCAGGTCGCCGCGGGCGACGCCGCTGTAGCCCCCGGCAACCAGCAGCACCCGCCCCTCCATCACGGCAGCGACGTGCGAGTAGCGCCCCCGCACCTCGTCCCCGCCTGGGGAAGGCAGCGAGACAAGCAGAGTGAGCGTTTGGCAGCGCGTGGATGGGAGGCGGGCGGTGACGGGGCACTCACCCAGCGACCACCTCTCCCCGGCAGACACCCACTGGTGACAGCCCAGGTGGTAGAAGAAGATCTCCTCGTCGTAGCACTTCTCCTCCTGGTAGTGAATGTGCACGTTGCCTCCTGGGAGGAGAGAGGGGAGGAACAGAGAGGGTTGATATGGTTTCGCTGTCCTCCTCTGAGGACAATGTGTGGGTCTGTGGACGTCTGGGAGCTCACCGTAGACCACCATGTAGTTCCCGATGACGGTGGCTGAGTGGAAGGCTCTCTCCCTGGGGCCCGTGGCTGGGTAACGAGAGCGGAAGGACGTCCAGAAGCGCTTCTCCACGTGGAACACGTCAGTGCTGTTCACCCTCACACTGAACCTTAAGATCACAAAAAGGAAAGAGGAGCAGTGAATCAGTTTTGTGTTTGCGATGACCTATCAAAAGATCTTGCCACATGAAGTGTGGGATACACCACTCTAAGAAGTTTGGTAGTAATGTAATACCACAAGTTCTTAACTAAATGGACAGATGAATAGATTCTAACTGTAGTTCAATGTAAATTTGTAAAATGATGCAAAAACAGAGAGAAACTTTAAACATATCTAGATTTGAGAGGCTGAGATCAGGGAAGTCAGACAGTTCCTCATTATCACATTTAGGTGCACGCTGGACTCAGCCTTGACATCTGAATGCATCCATTATGCATCTATACATTTCCACATCAGGGTTATGTTGTTCTGCAAGTCAAGTTCCAGATTTCACGTATATTTCAAGTTCTGATTTCCAATATCGTTGGTGATATTTGGTCTCTCAGCCACCAATGTTGTTTCATCCTCCTGCTAGCGCAGACTGGAATGACATTAAAAAAATTGTTGTGTGTGTGTGTGTGTGCGTGTGTGTACCTGGCAGTGGTAGGTCTGTGTCCTCCATAGACCAGCAGTGTTTTGGATGGACTGTGGAACACCATGGAGTGACCGGCCGTGGCTGGGGGCTTCCCCCCTTTGGGCTGCACCGCCTCCCAGCGGCCGGACCCGTGCAGGCCGAACCGGTACAGAGAGGAGGAGAACATGTCCTCCTCGGTGCGACCTGGGGGCAGAGCCCAGGGAGAACGGAGTCAAACATCCCTATCTGATGTCTCCCCGGGCCAGGAGGGGGTGACACATAACCAATGACCAATGCCCAGGTTAACGAGTTACCCACAGTGCCTGAGACCCTGTGGAGGACAGACCCACCTCCAAACACGTAGAGATGGTTCTCCACCACCGCCGCCGCGTGATTGGCCAGTTTGGGAGCGCCCTCGGAGTGCGAGAAGCCGAGCTGCTGCCAGTCATCGTTGAGCGGCCGGTACATCCACACGTCACTGGCCAGGGAGCCGTTGGCCAGCTCGCCCCCGAAGATGACCATGTTACCCTCCCACTCCACGGCTGTGTGGGAGTGCCGAGCCACCTGCGTTGAGGCAGGGCCGAACAGTGAGACGAGGAAGCGGACGCGCTGATCGATAACTGGCAGCACTTCAAGGAGAGCCGGGGACGCATCCACATGCACTGTAATGAACCCGATTACGAGGAAACAGGACAGTACAGGCCTACACTGTGTTTTGTTGTTTGTCATGTGAGCCCTGGAGGGGCATCACACACCCCGTCTCTCAGGATTTTTATGTGAAATTTACAAACGACCCACTGTGCGGTTCTATGAGACTTAATAGAATTTGGTTCTTTTCATTCATTCTCTGCTGAGGAAGTGCTTTTCCGGAAGGCTCCTCTGAACACCTGACTGCACACACAGCGTGCCTGTGGCTTTCCAAACTACTTACCGGAGAGTGACCGTAGGATCGGCTATCCCACTGGTTGGATGAGAAGTTATATTTGATCAAATCACCGAGAGCTCTGTTCAGGTCGAATCCTGCAGGAAAATGAATCAGATTTTAAGGGTTGATTAAGCGCCTGCAGATTTAAGAACAAAAAAACAATCAATATCAACTCAAAACAGCTGCACGTGTAACTGCATTCATTATAGTGGATAGTGTAGGAGTGTGTCTCAAATTTGTATCAACCAAGTCTTGGTGCACGGTCAAAGAAGTGGTCTGAGAAGATTAATATTTAGAAGAAAGGAAGAGTGTCTTTACAAAACAAGTTTCATAAATGGCGAATAAAGGCAACTAGGATTGGCAACTAGAGTTGGGACTATACCACAGGTCCCATGATAGGTCCTACCGTGTGAAAAGTTAATATAATCTATTTGTACATTAAGTTATTATCCATTAGACTTGTTCATTCTCTGTATAAAAACTACCTGGATAAGAGTATGTGAGGCTGCATGTGTGAGTGGAGCCCTTTTTTAAGTCGTATAGTGTGTGAGTGCAGATATACATTTGTATGTATGTATGCAACTGATTTCATCATTATTCTAACGTATCCTCGTTTGTTCTCTCCCCGTTTGTGTTTGCCAGTAAATAAAGTCCGTCTCTCACCGCCAAACAGGTACATGGCCCTGGTGGATGACAGGTAGACGCCGGCCGAGCCCGTCCTGGGGGGCGTGTAAGAGTTGCCCTCACTCACGTGCCACCACTGCCCAGCGCCGCTGTCATCATGGAGCCCCAGCTGGCAGCTGTGCCCCATGAAGCCCGGGTTACACAGGCAGCGCTCTCCTTTCTGCAACATGCCGTCGAGTCAGATACGGTCAAGCACAAGCAGCGAACGACCACAGAAACGGCGATGCATAAAAGGACGAACTCGAAGCTCAGGGCACAGCTGAAAGCAACTGGTCAGCAGGCCTGAGTGACCGGGAGGGTGCGTGGGCCGGTTCAACGAGACAGCCGCAGATTGAAATCTTAAAATAGACGGGGTGTAAAAACAGCTTCGGTCCGCCGATCAGCCTTCCCCTCCACAAAGCACGCACCTTGTCACACTGGCCGTTGGCGGAGCAGCTCTTGGAGCACAGGGGGGCGGTGCAGGCGGCTCCGCCCCAGCCCTGGTGGCAGTGGCACTTGAGCGTGGACGGGTCACAGCGGCCGTGGCCGCCACAGGCGCCGGGACACAGGGAGAAGGTGTAGGTGGCGTTGAAGCCCAGGAGGTTGTAGTTGGCATCACTGAACAGATGAAGCAGCATCTGGAACGGAAAGGAGAAATTTGAACAACGTTAACATTGGCCTCGGCTCGAGCACTTCTTGGCTTGCTTTTACTCTTCTCTCCAGGGTTGGTTACCTTGCCAGACTTGGCTTCGATAGGCTGAGGCAGGGTGTTGCCACTCAGACTGGCGAGGAGGGGGCTCTGGTAGGAGTCTCCGTCATACACAAACAGGTAGTCATAGGTACACTCGGTGTCCATGAAGGTGAAATTTAAGACAATGCGGTGACTGTTGCTGGGAGCTGAAAGACATTGAAAAAGAAAAAAACATTAAAACTTTTTCCTTATATGGATTCGAGACAGTGTCAGGAGACTTGGTCTGGATGCAGGTAGACCAGAAGTCACACACAAATCAGCCCGGAATCACTGGGACTTTGTGCCAAGTAGTTGGAGAGGTTTGTCCATGTCTTCAGGGGAAATTCAAGACACAATGAGCAGTTACACATAGAACCAAAATGCAAATGAAATACGACACAACCAAATACAAACAAAGTGCAAATTTGTGTACTTGAGTATAGAGAAGTGAATGGAAAGTAGTCAGGCTGAGGCGACACAGCGATGAGTGGTGAAGATCACAACGAGAAGATCTCCAGGTCAAATCCAAGTGGGATGAAGTGAGTTTGCATGACGAACAGCCTTTATTTATTCCTCTAATGCCACGTTCCCACTGTGGGCATTCCTGGTAATTACTGGGGACGGGAACTTTAAAAGGAACCGTCCCTCTCACTTGGTTCTCTCCATGGATCAAATCAAAACCTGTGATCGAAACGTTGTTTTACAAAGAACACAACGGGAGGGAGGAGGTAAACAGTAGCCCAGGCGGCTGCTGTGTGTCTGCTGGGTGTGTGTCGGTGTTCATGGCGGTGGATGCTATGAACGAGAGGAGGAGGCGTAGCGAAGACGTTGTGGTTATAATGCTAAGAAATAAGCTCCTCTTCAGCTGGGTTTCAAAACTGCCACCTCTCTTTGGTCATTTCTCATGGCGTCACATCCTGCTGTAGGTTTAGCCAAACAGCGGTGAAAAAACTCCAAGTCCAACCCGGGAGGTTTACAGGGCTGACATACCTAGCTACCCTGGAGCAGGGACTGGGCTAGGCCCCCATTAAAGCTCCTGCAGTGGAGACAGGACTGATGACCCCAGGACAGTACACTGACCCTGAGGTTCCCGCAGTGGAAACGCAGCTTAGAGGGTGATTCACTTGTTTGTGAGCAGCAATAAAGGCATGATGAGAGACAGGATTAAAACAGCAAGTAAACGGGTTAAAATGGAACCTTTGATGAGCCATTCGCAGTTCCCATTGACGGAGTAGTTTCCTGGCCCATCTGTGACATATCCTGGCGGTCCCCTCAGCACCTGCCTGTGGCCCTTACAGTCCCCTGCCCTGCAGGCCGGTGGGCCCACCAGCAGCACCAGCCCCACCAGGACGACGGAGACAGGGAGAGGGGAAGCCATCACTGGCACCGCCTGGAGGATGGGAGGCAGACAGTCAGACAGAGTCATTTGGCATGGGTCCTAGTAATGGTATAAATCCACAAATGTGGCCCACGTCAGCCGGTTCAAGCACTCCATATGGCTTCACTCCTTCCAGAAGGATCAATAAAGCTCTTATCTATCTACCTGGGCCACTTTAGATAATGCCAACACAATCTATAGGAACATTTCTTTATATGTGTCTTCAGTGTGTGCTTCAGTGACTTAGTGTGGTGGAGGAAGGTTTCTGCAGGGTTTCCCTCTCCTGCTGCAGTGTGACTATGCAACCAGCACTGCTGTGTCTGGATGCATGCGAAGTTCATGGGTTCAATCAATCTGCTCTGCGCAGGGTAATTATAGGTCAGCAGAATGAGAGTGGGATGTGCAGGCAAGACGTTTTAGTTCTGCTAACCTGTGTACAGAAGTTCACCTGGTTTGAGATCATCCTCTTGTGCAAACAAATCATTATCTTGTGCCCTCAAAACATCTAGTTCACACAAGATATAGTGCACACATCTCGTGTTGTTGTATCATGTAACCAACCTATCGTTGTTACTTTGTAATCACTTCCTCACACTCCTAATTGTCTTGTACTCAGAACATAATAACATGTGCACACATCTCATCTGGATGAACAAGTTATTGTCTAGTGCCCACTAGAACACATAGAAAACATAGACACAACACATTCTAAGGGCTGTGTATTATATACATGTCATCATGCAAATACTTTCAGCATTTTGCGCGGAAATGTTGCGTTTGTTGCATATGTGTTTATCAGTTATTGTTTCTAATCTATTCTACTTAAATGCTTGGTCTGTACTGTATTTGCTGATACAACAAATGCAGTTGAACAAATAAAGACTCTTTGAACGTAATATGTACTAACAGAACCGTTACTATTACACGTGCCATGGAAGGCATATGCACTCATTTGCAATTTGACCTGGAAAATTAAAAGAGATTTTAAGATTTATTTCGAAGCTTGGGAGAACCTCTGCTCCTAATGCTAACGTTAGCACCCACTGCATTACAGTAAGCTGAGCTCGCCGAGAAGCAGTGATATTTAGCAAGCTAACAAGGTCAAGCAAGCATCAGTTTCATGCAATATTATGCTTTATCGAATCTGTTTAGAATAAGAGCCCCTCACCTCCTCCTCCTCCTCCTCTGGATCTCATCACAAAGCTAACGTCCGGCGCTGCTAACCCCAGGCTAGCTGCTAACCAAGTCACAATGGGCCTTAATCTAGCTAGATTTACAACATTTACTACATGTATCCTTTTTAATATCATAACTCACCAGTTCCCGTCTCTTCGGCCTCATGGTAATTTACATCTTCGGTGGCCCTTTAAAGCTAGCTACCCCCGAGCTAACCCAACCTCTCGTTGCACTGACAGCTAGCTGGATTAGCCAGGAGATAGCAATTTGGAAATCCCTGCTGAGAATGAGGGGCAGAAGTGGAGGTAAAGGCCACCCCTGCTGCTGTTGTGGTCGACAAACACTATGTGTACAACACAGTGTATCCTCAGCTTGCTTCTCCGCTAGCTAGCACAGCAACCAAATCCAGATGCGCAATCGTCCGCAGCTGCCGAATCGACCCTGGTTAAGTCATTCTGCAGGGAGCTTTATTACTTCTATTATTACTATTACTATGTAGTTGCATACGTCTCCAAAACTAAAAAAAAAGACAGCCACCCAAAGCTTTTAACAGTGCAGGGCCAGGGTCTCGCTGTTGCTCCACTGCACAGATGCCCGTTGTTTTGGTGATTATATGGCAGTAAATACACGGTGGTTGCCAACACAAAAGCCCCCCTCAACACCGCCCCCTGGTGGAGGTGCGAAACAGCACTTCTACATCTGGATACAGGGGTCACAAAGACCGACTATGCATCGATTAATCGCCTAATAAAAAATTCTTGGCTTTCGTATTTATCATTACGACTACGATTTGTTATTATCTTTTATTTATCATAAATGTTATTCATTTTATTATTTTTACTTATTTGTGCTGTCACACCTAACTTTACAACAATTGTAATCCATAGATGGGCTCTGGATTTGGTCATTCTGGGATCTGTCTTTGTCTCATTTGTTCACAAATGATTACAGATTTAGAACTGTCAACCAAATTAAAGTTCCTTTAAAAGTATTACACAATATGGGAATACCCATCCGAAAATAGGAAATACTTACTATACATAAACAGGAAGTGAGAAAAACGAAAAAACAACCCGTATAACCAAGAGTGACATTAACAAACGTTTCACTGAACATTTCATACAAAAGGCTCAGAAGATGCTTATGTTTACAAACATGATGAGATGCACCAGGTCAAAATGCAAACATGTAGGATACTGAGGAGTTGTAAGGCCCTTTATTTCTTAATTGGTTACATGATGCAAGAGAGAAAAAATACGGGAAAAAAAATGTAAACACATAGACAAATCTCCCCCTTACCAAAAAAACAGACTGCAGCATTTATCATTTAGTACAAGTGTAGTGCAATATTTTAGGCAACATTTTTGGAAAGGAATGCAAGTTTGGTGCAGACTATACAGATATTTCATTCCAACAGGAAAAAGGTGATAGATTTTATGCATTGGATTATAGCCCTAGGTAAAGCAGATATTTCATTTAGATTGCAGGGTTCGTGCTCACTTCCTCCAGTAATGGTCGATAGAGCTGTGGTTCATCCATGGGCTAAAAGAGAAAAAAAAAGTCAGAAATGCACAAAAAAAGGTGCTGGCAACTTTTTACAAGACTTGTCGCATCCTGAGAGTTAGCCTAGAAGATAAATAGCACTGTGGTAACTGTTAATCAAATATCAGGCCTCGTGCCAGCGGCTGATTTTCTCCAAAACAAGCAAACAAAACAAGCAATGGTGCAACTTTAATCCAACATTTAATCAATGAAGTGCACCAGCAGTCCAGTTAAAATGAAAATAATATACTCCCTACTCCGACTGACAGGTAAAGACATTCTAAAATAAGAGGTGAGGTTAATGATGACTGTTTTATACATATGAGCTCGTAACGACACATGATGTGAAAAACAAAAGACTGGAGCTTTCGTATTTGGTCGAACTTCAACTGCTGTGACTGTGCAGGTTGTACCTTCTTTTCTCTCAAATTCACTTTCTTTAGAGACTTTATCCCCAAAACGACAGAGCTGATGGTGACGCAGAGAACCAGGACTGACAGGATGATCATAATGCCGTTGATGCCTCTCACAAGCATCTGGTGGGACACAAAACAATAATAGAGAGATCTTAAAGGAAGAATGGGTTTGAATTTCCAACATAAACCCACCCAGTCTTTGCATCTGATCCAATGGAAGTGTATGAAGTAGTTTTGGACTGTGGAAAGAAACCCTCATCCCCAGCCTTTTATATAATCAGAATTAACTACTTTTACTTTGAGTTTCTAGTTTTCTAAAAAAAACAGTTTGTCATTTTGTTCTTAAGTAAGAACAAAGTAGGCTGTATAAAGTAGCTGAAGTATCAAATTTTATGTTATACAAAAGGCATTTTCTCTGACAAGATAACATTTTTTCACACGTACGAAATACAGTTGTGTCTCCTTCTGGCATGCCTCCTCCCACCACTCCAACATCTCAGGAGACGGTGTGGTGGTGTATTCCCAGGGATTATAATCACATTCTCTCCACATATAGATTTGGCCCATGTTGACACAGTAGAGGACGATGGCTGTGATGGAAAACACAACTCCTGCTGCATTCAGAATCACGCTGAGGCCGACCTAAAATCACACACAAACAGGAACACAAATACTGTATGGGCAGAGAAAGAACGGGGTCGAAGTCCTAGTTTAAGTGATAATGAGATCATCCTAATGAGATCTGACGCATGGGTCCATCCTCCCCTGGGCCCACCACCTGCAGGGTGGAGGACTTATAGGGGTCTAGTGCTATGTGAAATGGACAGTAGTCCAATTCCTGACTGTCTAAGTCACCACTTAGGACATGGCATGCCACCTCTCTGGTGAGGACGGAGCCTCACCTTGATGTAGTCAGGGTCACCATGACACCTCACCAGCCTTCCCGAGAGGGGCTGGACTCCCCGTCTCACTGCCTGCACATTGGTGTTGACTCCATTGAGTGAAACGGTTTCTTCCCCCCTCCTGAGTACTGACTGTTATTTGCATTTACTCTGAGCTACCATTTGGTGCATTTATGTTCATTTGCTGGACTTATGTGCTAGATGCAGTTTCACACATAAGGGCACTTCAGCAGAAAGATGGCCATATGCTACAAGCTGTTCAATGTCTGTATTGTCAGAGTCAAATGCCGGTTGGCATTGTGGGTCGTAAGTCGAGCCCTTTTCTAGGTGGTGTCAGACTTGACTGGCCAGGGCAGGTGTTCAAGGCATGTCTATCTGGGAGGAGACCCTGGGGCAGCCCCAGGACACATTGGAGCTGTTATATGCCATGCAAACATCTCTGAATCCTCCCAGATGAGCTGGTAGAGATGGTCGGGAAGAGGAGGGTCTGGGTTCTTCCCCTGAGACTGTCTGAGACTGTCCTGCTACCAAGACTCAGATATGTAGTAAATAACGATAAAGGATAAACATAAAATACAAGATTTGCATCCATCAGTTACTCACCAAGCATAGGCTGGGGCACTTCTCAGACAGAATGCTCATGCTGCCAAAGAAGATAAACTAGAGAGAAGACAATCACCAGTTGCATAAGTCACAGTTCAGTAACAGGTTAGGCATTTGGAAATGAACTGAGACAGCCTCCCTATAATCTATTTCTGACATTGGCTTGCTCACCAGTCCTCCAAGCCAATAAGGAAATAAGGTCCAATCCATTGTCCATGAAGAGCCTCTCCCAGAAACACAGAGGATGGCTCCAAACCCGATATTAAGCACCCCAATCATAAACTGCAAGGTCTGTGGAGGTGGAAACACAGCATGAACAATAGTACAAACAATAAACACAGGAACAGTATGACAGCAGCCCAGAGTTGGAGGTCAAAGCAGGAGGGAAAAAAATAGAAGATCTGTGGATTAAGAACAGGTCTGGGTAGGTTTTTGGTGGTTACCACTTATGTATATTATATTTACCATGTATTCTTCTGAGAGAGGGGAGCAGTATTGTTTTAGGGTTTTATTGATTTTTTTAATGTAGTATCTCCTACGTACATGCCTTCAACCACCTTTTTAAGGTAGTGGTTAAAGGCCTGTCACAGAAATGTATAAATGCTTTTCACTTTAAGGATTTCTCCCAGTCTAAAACGCAAAGTCTGGAGCTGTGTGTGTAAACAGACTAGGATCTGAAGGAGTGTTTATATGCTGTGATGGAAAAGAAAAACCCTTTGAAGAAGCGGCAGCAGAGCAACAACAAACACTCATCTTGAGTTTCAACTCACCCCCAGCACTGACTGAGAGTTCCCCTGAAGGCTTTTCAAGCGCTGGGACACAGAGCAGCACAGAGGGTTGTAGCAAAGACGTCCAAGGATTTGGCACATTGGAGGACATAGACTTTCGGGGTCAGTGGTCAGTGTGAACACTGTCACTCCATCAGCCCTGGCCATGGACACAGACATCTCGTCTGTTGTAGATCCTGTAGAAGAGGAGAATTAATCAATTTACACTTGCATGCATTACAGTTGGTGGTTCTTTGACGTCAGACATTATTATCATTGTTATATCTGTTGGCTGTGGTCTCACAGCAAGATGGTCCCTGGTATTTACAGCTGTCTATCTATATTGTACATCTATACTGATTAAGACTAGGAAAGTATACTTTTATTCACATCATAGCAATACGTGTGTACATCCCACCAAAGGCAACCTCCATGTAACCCTCTTCATGAGGCTGTTGCTGGAATACAGACAAAACCTGCTAAGCAACTTTTGATAATATCAGAAGACTTCAGTCATGTTTCCCTGATGGATTCCACCTCATAACACCTTCATGGGCCAACAAGTATCAGATTGCTCCACTCACTTCAATACAGTATTGACAGAGAAGGTCCTTTGTACCTACAGTCATCAAGCTTCTCAATTCTTTTTCTCAGAGGAGGCTTTTGAAACCTACCTTTAAAACCTTTTTCCTTTCCTTTAATTACCTACATTTAAGCATAAAAACAGATGCCATATTTGTACAGGAATACACCCAGTTCTCAATTTTGAGAGAATGCTTTTTTCCAGTTATCCTTCTAGTTATGTCTTGTGACATTGATGTCCCTTGTGTCGTTTATTGTTACTTCTCTCTATTGTGTAAATTTTGTGTAAATTTTGAACAGTTATTGTTATATTTCTGTGGTAAAATAGTAATAGTTGGAGAGGCAGTACCATCTCCAGCCACCAGAGGCAGCGCCACATCGCAGAGTTGCACACACGTAAGAAGAAGACGAAAACGCCACTGAGAATAATATAGTTGCAGCGATTTGTGACATTTCAAAGCTTGATCTTCTTTGAAGCCGTCAGCTCGATTATTGTTTAAACCGGAGGAACTTACTAAGATCTCCACGCATCCTTCGGTGTGTTCAACATGGCGACATCCATCCATAAACAAACCGAAAGAGCCCCGGATCTCACAAGCAGGTTGTGTTTGTTTAGCAAGCAGTGCCCTATTATAGCAGACATATCTTAATGCCTCAGAAACTGAAAGAACGAACACTTACCCGGTCGTTTGTGTTCAGTCTCGTCTTTCTGGCCGTAGTGTGTATTGTACAAGTGCACTAGTTACATGAGGAAGAAGAGGAACTAAACTCGCTGAATTCCCAGAAGTCCGTCCCCATCACTACCTCTCCATATCAGGAAGAGATAGAGATAGAAACTTAACTCTTTCCCGACGAACCAGTCGTGTGAAAAGATATATTATTGTTATTATTATTACTATACGATAAATATATTAATGGGATAACTCATTCAATTCACATTTATTTGAGGTCATAATAGTGTCTCAAGACGTATGTAAGCAACGTAAATAAAAGGAGCAGGACAAGGGAAGAGAAAAGACGAGAAAATCCCATTGTGTATTTGATGTGGATTATGATCATTGTAGAGATAGATAGATAGATAGATAGATAGATAGATAGATAGATAGATAGATAGATAGATAGATAGATAGATAGATAGATAGATAGATAGATAGATAGATAGATAGATAGATAGATAGATAGATAGATAGATGGTGAGCTGCTGCCCTCTGTTGCCTTATTTGATGGAGTACTCAAAGGGCGGCTCCACAGTTCATAATCAGCACTTTGACCTGTGTTTGTGTAGGGCACATATGGTCATTGAGTGTGCTTTTGGCTGTCTAAAGGCCAGATTTGCTGCACTGAATAGGCCCATGGACATTAACTTTAATGGCCTGCCCCATGTTATTTATGCCTGCTTTGTTCTTGCTTCTGTTTCTGGGAGGCCATTGAAGAGACTATTGATGAACACGCCGTGTTGGGAGCTGTTCAAGATGAGCAGCAGTCCACTACAAAATGCAACAAGTACCTCAGACTCTATCGACGGAGCACATCGCCACTCAAAAAAAATGGCCACTAATACATGAATATTTTATATTTGCTGCTTCTTTATAAATCACTATCGCCATTTTGAAAGTGTGGTGCACCATGTGTGTGAAAACGAATGACTGCAACCACCGTAAGAAATCTTTTTTTATATTGAAAAATAGCAAAAGCTTTGAAAGACAGAAGAGATGAGGCCATTAACAGCAAGAATGAACTATATACATTATATACATGAACAAAGTTGTTTATAAAGGCTGTTATTGCTCCATTCAATTGATCAATGATTAATCCACCCATCATTTCCATTTCAATTGAAGGTTTTCTAAATGGTGGCCTCATACTAATGCAAATGCAGAGACAGAGGATACCTTTACATGGGCAGTAATTTTAAGATCTAAACTGGAACTATAGCAGTAAGCTGTGACTGTACAGGTTGTAACTAGTTTTCCCTCTTGTTGCTATTTTTCAGAGTCTTGATCCCCAAAACAGCAGCGCTGATGGTGACGCAGAGCTCCAGGACTGACAGGATGATCAGCACGCTGTTGACGCACGTCATGAGCATCTGAAGGGAACACAAATCAATAGGGAAAAGAAAAAAAAAGCAGTAATCTCATCATTATATAACTGTGAGACTTGACAACAAAAGGAAATCCTCAAATTTATTTACTTAACTGAATAAATGAATGACAAAAAGCTGTTAACAGTTTACAATCTGATAAAACCACAAAAAGATGGGGTTGTCCCCAGGCACATCACCATCAAGAATTGAGAAAGGTCCGTTTATGCTCTCATTTTGAGACTGGACAATGTTTACTTTTTCCTTCTGCTCTTTCCACACTTACCTGAAGCAGATCTGTTCCCTCTAGGCATTTCTTATACACAGGGTCATCTCTGTCGTAATTATAGTCATCTTCACAAATCAAGCCCATCCACATCGCTGCTACATTGATGCTGTAGAGTATGATGGCTGCAAAGGCAAAAACTGCTCCCACTAGATTCTGAATCGCACTGAAGTATACCTAAAATACAAACACAGACCAAAACATGGCGCATGCATGAGAGAGAGACAATGGAATTAAGTATTACTGATGGATTTGTGACATTACAGCAGGGACACATGCATCATACAATCAATAGAATATTGTCCTGCACTTAATTTGTCCTACAAGAAGATGATAATAAAGCTGATATGATGATGTTTCAAAGCTCAGCCACTCACCAAACATGGACTTGGACGCCTCTCAGCCCAAATGCACAGGAGGCCACAGAGCATGAACTAAAGAGTAGACAATGACAAATGTATGTAAGACTTTAACATGGGGAAACTTTTATGTTGAATTCTGCAGTTCTTGGTTCCCAAGAAAGCAGGAACTTAAGGATGACATTGCTTCAGTTTGCTTTCACCTGTGCAGCTGAACCTAAACCCAGCTAAACTCAGTGCCAAACACGGGAAATAAGCCGTCACTGAAAACTGTTTTGTGTCTTGTAATATCAGTCATTTTGATTGAGTTTCTCAATGTGCAAATTTTGTAGCATCATAAACTGGTTTAAAACTAATTATGCAGTCAGCAAAACCTTCCTGGTTGTTGAGGCATTACAGATAAAAAGGAAAATTTGGCTTGCTCACCAAAAATCCAAACCAAACAGGAAACCATCCACCTTCTACCGGCGGCCACATGGCTCCACAGTTACAGAGGATAAATCCAAGGCCGAAGTTGAGTGCCCCAACCATGATGTGCAGAGTCTGTGGAGGTGGAAACACAGGCAAACAATAAACGATGAATTACTGTGGTGCAGATTAAAGGCCTTAAAACGTATAGGGACAAAGTACAGGGACTATTTATTATACGGGGTCAGATCGACTGGGTCGAATGTGGGTGGGTGAAGCAAGGCATCATCAACGAAGCCATTACCTTCAGTGACTAACAACTTCTACAAGAGGGAGGAGAAATACTATAGTTTTTCCATTTATATTCAGGTTTTTTTGTTGTATTTGCTGACTCTTCTCCTAAAATTTTGGAGGGATAAAAGAATCTCTGAAGAAGCAGTATCAGAACAAGAACAAACACACAGTTTCAGGCTGTAGCTCACCCCCAGAGTTGTCTGAGAATTTTCCTGGATGCTCTTATAGCGCTGGGACACCGTGCAGCACAGAGGGTTGCAGCAAAGGATTTGACACAGAGGAGAACAAGGACTTTCAGGGTCAGTGGTCAATGTCAACACAGTGACCCCCTCCGTCCTGGCCATGATCACAGACATCCTGCTTGCTCCTGCTGAGTGAGAGACAAAAGGGAATCAAAGGAGGCAGAAAGCACATAAAAGCCAGAGGACTCGAGAGAAGCCAGAGGACCTGTATTGAGCCGGGATCTTAATCCTGCCAGAGGAGCTCAAACACACTGTTAGGCTAATGCTAGTGAGTGGAACTAGGAAACTTCATGTCTGTGAAACATCAGGCAAGTACTTCCTAATGATGATGATGAGATGGTGTTTGTTTGATTGGACTGATCATAACGAAAATACTGTTGCTATTTACTGTCTGTAATGATTGCCTTTGGGCCTTTGGAGTTTTTGTTTGGTTGCGTGTAGCCTGGGCTTTGCCGTTTGGTTGCATGTAGCCTGGGCTTTGCTGTTTGGTTGCATGTAGCCTGGGCTTTGCTGTTTGGTTGATGGAAAGCGTTGAAGTGTATTTTGTGGCTTAACCACACACTAATGACACGTGGGAGACTTGGTCAGAAATAATGGGCAACAGTTCGGCTTTGTCATTGGATGCAGGGAGCAGTTGAAAACTTTTCTTTCCTTTGAAACAGCCAAACATGTACTATCTCTTACCTGACAAATTAAAAATAAGTACACGAATGATTCAGTTTTCTCTCCCTTACAGCACTGATCCATGAAGAAACTTGAAGAGCACTGGAACTACTAACTAGGTGGGTGTAATTATCTAGCATTGCAGTACTGTAGGCCTATGCTAACGCTACTTGACATGCCAGATGAGGAGTAGACTTACCTTTTGTAACAGTAATCTAATAGTTGAAACATCTAAACATTTGTTCACTCACGTTATTTGACTTATTCGTGGAGTGCAGAGTGTTTATAAAAAAGTAGAAAGCCACTTTCCGTGTGTTCTCGGAAGTCCATCCCCCATGACCTCATCTCCTCTGGAAACAGATCCGACACTTAACTCTTTCCTGGGCACATTGTATAGTGCTGTTGCCCCACAGCCGAAAGTTCGGGGGAGGGCAAACGTCATTCTTCTAGCTGCTCCGAACCATCTGTGTGTGGAGTTTGCATGTTCCAATAATGGATGGATGGATGGATGGATGGATGGATGGATGGGACTGTCTCCTGAAATGCCAGTGCCCTGTTGTGTGGAAGTGTATTTTTATGGTACAACTGTCATTCATTTATGGACAAAAGAATCACTTTTCAAACACATTTTAATGTCAGTCAGGGAACACTGTTTAGAGAAACCGTGATAAACAAAACCAAAAACAGTTGTTGCAAATGATCACAATGGTAAACGTTTCTCATATAGAGTGCTTTTCTCGTCTTCAGGACTGCTTAAAGTGCTTTTACAAGTTACAAATCCCTATTCATACATCGGTGGCATAGATAGCTTTAACCATTTCCACACTTTCACACACTTCTATCAAAGCATCAGGGTTGGTTTGCAGTTCATTAGCTTGATACTTCCAGAGTCGTCCCCATTACAACAACACATGGAACATTACTTACTATTTTGTTTAAAAAATATATACAGAATGATTATTTATTTCATAGATACTATGATGATTTCCCTGGTTTGGTCTACATCCACTACTGTGTGAATATAAAACTAAACAGTAACACCCTGTTAGATATCAGAACAATGTGAATACAGAACAGACTTTCATGTTTCACAAGGTGTGACATTTGTCCCATCTTAAGTGCCATTCTTCAGTTCTATGTCCTACATGGGTGTAAGTTAACAAACAGTTGTAACAAAGATATTTTTGGCAAAGCTGGGGCAAACAGAGAGGTTGAACTGGAGTGAATATCTAAGTGCTTAGTGCTTAATTTGACACTTAAAAAAAAGAGGGAAAGAAGTATAACTTTCAGGCAGAATGTAACAGACTCAAATGAGAGGATGATTAAGGCACATGCTCCATCCTCACAAACAATCTGTAGCCCACAGTTCTCAGAGGGACCAGTGCTGTTCCTGACTGGTAGAGCTGTGGTCCAGTTCAGAGGAAATGGGAATGCCGTTCACTTTCATCGACCATGCACTGGCAAGACAAGAGGGTAATCACTGTCATCAATCATTCACTTTATGTCCCAGAAAATTTGAATTCACCGTGTTACATCAATTTACCATCATGAGTAGATTATGAAGGCCGTTATTTTTCCACTCATTTGATTAACAATTTTCCATCATTTCCATATTGATTACAGGTTTTCTAAGTGAAGAGGCACAGAGGCTACACCTACAGCAATTTTCACATCTAAATTGGAAGTCTATAGCAGCGAGCTGGACTGTACAGGTTGTACCTAGATTTCTCTCTTGTTGCTTTTTTTCATAGTCTTGATCCCCAAAACAGCGGCGCTGATGGAGACGCAGAGCTCCAGGACTGACAGGACGATCAGCACGCTGTTGATCCATCTCATGAGCATCTGGAGGGGACACAAATCGATAGGGAAGAGAACAAAAACAGACTTCTCATAATTATGTAAAAATGAGACGTGACCACAAAACGAAATCCTCAGATTTCTTGACTGACTTGACTGAGTTAATGACCAAAAGCTGGAAACAGTTTACAATCTGATAAAACCACAAAAAGATGGGGTTGTCCCCAGTTTAATGTTTCTTAATGGATCCCTTGTTTATTCACTCATTTTGAGACTGGACAAAGTGTAATTTTTTTCTTAGTATTTTCCACACTTACCAGAAGCAGATTTTGTCCTTCTCTGCACTTCTTATGCACAGGGTCATCCGCGGACAAGTCGTCATCACAAATCCACGCCAACCATATCATCCCTATGTTGATGCTGTAGAGGACGATGGCTGCGATGGCAAAAACAGCTCCGACTAGATTCAGAATCACACTGAGGATGACCTGAAATACACACACACAGCAAAACAAATGGTGGGTGCATGAGAGGCAGAATAGATGTAAGAGCTAGTGATGGATTTGTGATGCTACATGCATCATACAATTAATGCAATATTGTCCTGTATTTAATTTGTCTTTCAAGAAGATCATAACAAAGCTGATATGATGATGTTTCAAAGCTCGGCCACTCACCAGACATGGACTGGGACGCCTCTCGGCCCAGATGCTCATGATGCCAAAGAGCATAAACTGAGGAGAGGACAAAGACAAATGTATATAGGACTTTATATGGGAAAGCTTTTATGGTGAATTCTGGAATTCATAAGTACCCAAGAAAGCAGGAACTAAACATTCATGCTGACATTGCTTTAACTTTCTTTCACCTGTGCAGGTGTTTAAAGCCAGTGCCAAACACAGGAAATAAGCTGTCAATGAAAACTGTTTGATTATGTTTTCCACTTCATAATATCAGTCAGTTTGACTGAGCTTCTCAATGTACTTCAAACTCTGGAAGCACAGTTTGCTCTATTATATGGGACTGATTATCTGATTGTACCATCATGATACAGACAGATAGATCATAATGCGATTAACAGAATTAACAGCTGTTTTTCTTCTTCTCTCTGTGTTGAAAGGCTTCTAACTCTGACTTCTTCTTTTTACTATTTGTACATAAACAACATCTGTGACAAATGCCTCTTTTTAAGTACTCCAGGCTGGCTTTGATGTAGTCCAGTCCCAACTGAAACTGGAGAACATACAAACTCTACAACATTAGTAAACAAATAAATAAATATGAATGAAGACATTTGACTTGCTCACCAATACTCCAAACCAAAGTGGAAACCATCCGGCCTCTATCTGCCACCACAGGGCTCCATTGCAGTTACAGAGGATGAATCCAAGGCCGAAGTTGAGTGCCCCTACCATGATCTGCAGAGCCTGTGGAGGTGGAAACACAATGAATGCAAACAACAAATCCTGTGATTGCAGCACAGTGGTGCCTTAAATTGGGGAAAATACATAGTATTGACGACAGAAATACCATTAAGTTTATATTATTTTTTTCAATGGTGTTTCAAGGCCTGCCTGTTGCAGACTGCTTCTTTCCTCGTATTTCTCCTAATATTTTTGCAGGAAATGCTTCAGTATATCTGTAGTGAGCAGCATTAGAGCTATGAGTAAAACACACTTTGGATCTGAAGGAGTCTTGATCCTGTAAAGGAAAAATAATCTCTCTGAAGAAGCAATACCAAAGCATGAACAAACACACAGTTTCAGGCTGTAGCTCACCCCCAGAGTTGTCTGAGAATTTTCCTGGATGCTCTTATAGCGCTGGGACACCGTGCAGCACAGAGGGTTGTAGCAAAGATGTCCAAGGATTTGACACAGAGGAGGACAAGGACTTTCAGGGTCAGTGGTCAATGTCAACACAGTGACCCCCTCCGTCCTGGCCATGGTCACAGACATCCTGCTTGCTCCTGCTGAGTGAGAGACAAAAGGGAATCAAAGGAGGCAGAAAGCACATAAAAGCCAGAGGACTCGAGAGAAGCCAGAGGACCTGTATTGAGCCGGGATCTTAATCCTGCCAGATCAACTCAAACACACTGTTAGGCTAATGCTAGTGAGTGGAACTAGGAAACTTCATGTCTGTGAAACATCAGGCAAGTACTTCCTAATGATGATGATGAGATGGTGTTTGTTTGATTGGACTGATCACAACGAAAATACTGTTGCTATTTACTGTCTGTAATGATTGCCTTTGGGCCTTTGGAGTTTTTGTTTGGTTGCATGTAGCCTGGGCTTTGCTGTTTGGTTGCATGTAGCCTGGGCTTTGCTGTTTGGTTGCATGTAGCCTGGGCTTTGCTGTATGGTTGATGGAAAGTGTTGAAGTGTATTTTGTGGCTTAACCACACATTAATGACACGTGGGAGACTTGGTCAGAAATAATGGGCAACAGTTCGGCTTTGTCATTGGATGCAGGAAGCAGTTGAAAACTTTTCTTTCCTTTGAAACAGCCAAACATGTACTATCTCTTACCTGATAAATTTAAAATAAGTACACGAATGATTCAGCTTTCTCTCCCTTACAGCACTGATCCATGAAGAAACTTGAAGAGCACTGGAACTACTAACTAGGTGGGTGTAATTATCTAGCATTGCAGTACTGTAGGCCTATGCTAACGCTACTTGACATGCCAGATGAGGAGTAGACTTACCTTTAGTAACAATTTTCTAATTGTTGGAACACCTAAACATTTGTTCAATTGCTTTGTTTGACTTAGGCGTCCATTGCAGCAAGTGTTTACAAAAAAGTAGAAACCCACTCTCAGTCTGATCTCGGAAGTCCATCCTTCATGACCTCATCTCCTCTGGAGACAGATCCGACACTTAACTCTTTCCTGGGCACATTGTATAGTGCTCTACAGTGCCCCTATGGGTCCACCGTAGCCAGTAGCTTTAACCATTTGCACACATTAGCACTGATATCAAAGAATTGGGTGGTTTGCAGTTCAGTATCTTGATATTTCCAGTTCTTGACCCTTTCAGTATCCCGTTCCCAGGAGGCTTGGATGGGACCACAGAGCCACTGTTTTCATAGTATTTATTTCATAGATACTATGATGATTTCTTTGGATTGGTCTGCATACACCACTGTGATAATGTAAAAGTAAAAATGCATTTAATTCCATAAAAAGTAACTTTATTGGGGACATCAACAGAATTTTGACATTTCTGGTTTTAATTTCTCTTTGATTGTTTCAGCAGTAATAAGGAACACCCTGTGAGATATCAGGACAAAGTGATTACAATACAGACTTTGACATCAGAAATGACATGTTGCTGCAGTCTCAGGGTAGTATTTATCACATTTGAAGTGGCATCCTCCATCTGTTATATTCCCAACATGGCTATGCCATGTAACACACAACTGGCATCCTTTATGGAATATAATAAACATATTCTTTGCAAAGCTGGGTGAAAACAAGGAAGGTGATTTTTGAGTGAACATCTCACTGTGGTGCTGGGTTTTAATTCTATTTAAAAAAAGAAGGAAGGCAAACTGTTTGGCGGGACTCAACACACACACACATTGGATAACCATGAAGGTCCCACAGTGCGTCAGTCGATGATGGACATGCTCCGGCCTCCTCGTAAACAATCAGCTCTGCTTCGGACCCAACATCAAAACGTGCCCAGTTCCAAACTAAACCTCAGTGCCTGCGTCTGAGCGGCCTCGCTGTAAAGTCACTATCTCATCCGCACGTTGACGTCAGCCGAGTGGAGCGGCATGCCCGACTCGCGTCGCTTCCTTCGGTCCTCTACAAGGCCGTCTGTGTGGAGTCGGCGTGGTTCGACCTCTCACCTCTGGACTTCTGCTCTGAGTTTGTGGGACCCACTGCTGTTTGTTCTGCTCTGCTGGGACTGTCGCCGTTTGCAAGCGGCTGAGTGGCGACCCCCGTGGAGGAGGGCGGGACAACCACCCTCTCTATGGGCTCACTGGCTGTTCTGTCTGTCACTATCACGTAATTGGGCTCTGGCTGGTGGGCACTGGCGCGGCGCTGCAAAGCATGCTGGGTGCAGGAGAAGGACCGCTGGCGCGGGGCGGGCTGGGGTGTCAGGAAGTGAGGCGTCACAGCCCTGGGGACGTCCTGGTGCCTGTCACGATCCTCGTCCTCTGAGGTCACCTCCTGCAGCGTGCTGATTGGCCGAGGCGAGCGGCCCATGATTCTTGGGGGGACCAGGGCGGTCGCTGATTGGTTGAGCTGTGGTCGCCAGTTCTGAGGGGACGGGTACTGCACTCGGTTCATCGACCAATCACTGGCAAGACAAAAAGAGTTGTTCATCTGATGTGCTGAAAACTTTCACAGTTTGTGCGCAGCTGAGAAGTCCTCACAGTTGATGAGGTGTGGGGAAATATTTAAAAAGTCTTGTCTGTATTATTTTGTATTATTATTCCAGAGTAAATAGTGATTCTTTGTAGAAATTTGGAGCATTTTGTCACATATAGGTAGTTGCAGACTATATCTGCAGGGTCATGTTAGGGGTTGCACTGTTGGGGTGGGAGGTGAAACTCGAGCAATGCTTGAATTATTTTAGTTAAAAAGTGAAGGAAGCAGGATACATACATTTCTGACACCATAGGACATGGTCAAATTCAGTCTGTGTCTGTGCATGCATTCTGTGAGTGACAGCTTACTTTTGTGGAGGCGGGGTCATATCTCGATGGCCTATGATCCCAGAGAAAGAGGCGCTCCTTCCGGGCAGACCTTGCGTTCCCACCCACGGCGCGTACATCATAGCACGCTCGTCCCACAGCATCTCGTTGGCCGGGTCGATGGGAACCGGCCCTCTCTGAATCTGGTGGGCCAGCAGGAGCTCCAGGACCTGGTGGTGCATGCCCTCCCTGGCCATGTCGATGGGCCGACGCCCTCTGCGGTCGCGCAGCTCCAGGTTGGCGCCGTGAAGGAGGAGGAGCCTGGCTGTGTCATAGCAGCCATGGATGGCTGAGAGGAAGAGCGGCGTCTCACCCTACCAGAGAATTAACCACAAAGTTAACATGCTTTTGGACATGCAATCCATTTTACTACTTATACCCTCAAAATCCTTCTCCAGCAGAATGACGGCTTTCTTAACAGCCAATCCAATTCTTGCATACACTGTATGAGTATAATGTACTATAACTGAAACAGTCATGTATTCCTCAGATTATTGTAAAAGGTGGAGTTTGCATTTACAGCCTTAAACAAGGTTTTAAACTGACCTTGTTGTCTTGCAGGTCCACAGCAGCCCCGTAGCGAATAAGGGTCCTTGTGAGGGAGAGGTGGTTTACTGAGCATGCCCAGTGCAGGGCTGACCTCCCTGGGAGAGACAGTGTGAGTGGAGTTGAGGGGGGGGAAGAAGGGAGGGAGTAAGTCAGCCAATGGACAACCATTACACAACAGAGTCGAGCCCAGATGGTGAAGAGAGGAGAGAGAAGTGGGAGGGCTGGGATGCGGGAGAGGGACAGTTTCAGCCAAAGGTAGGACAGGTGGAGGGACAAAGAGGCAGCAAAAGCGAGGAGGATGAGCAACAAAGTCAATGTGTCCATTCGCCCAGGTTTGAGAACCAGAGCGCATTAACTTTGTTCTGAGTCTGAGGAAGGCAGCAAGGGAGCTGTAGAGGGGGACGCAGCACCAGGTGGCGAGGGGAGAGGGGGGTATAGGTCGGGAGAGGAGGGACACAAGAGGAGGATGTGGGAGAGATGTAAGATAAGATACACAAGTTACTCAGCCCCTCAGTTTGCAGGTGTAGAAAATAACAGCTTGCTCAAGAAACCCATCGATGCATACGATCCAAATATGGCATGCAGACAGGTTAACAACAACTTATGAGGCAAGCTATGGGTGTGGTCAGGGGTGAAAGTAGCTTTCAATTCTTGCCGGTACTATTAGCAAAACATTCACTGTTCCATATCGTTTTATCCCCACACTTCATTACGTGCAGTGGAGTTGTTTATGTTCATGGATTATTTGTTTTGCACGGTGATAAATCTGGACATCCTTTGAGTTTTTTAAGAATACAGCCATTCATTTTTGCTATTGAACTGTTCATATTTTATGCATGGAGGGACATGGAGGGACACTGTGCCCCCATAATGCTCCATATCTTCTTTCCTGGGTGTTGGATTTCTGATTTTCTGTTGGAAATTTACCTCACCTGTCTTCTCTTTTGGACAAACGCACATTTTTCCTTTGTACAACTTCTATTTGACAAACATTAATACGAATGAAGTTACGCATCGGCATTTAAGTTCACCACAAGAATATGCAGACTTCCTTTGGCTCCACTTATTTTGTTCATCCTATTCTGGCGGTTTTTTGGGGCGTGGTGTGGTCTGGACAAATCAAAATTCCCATGTCCAGTGAACGTATCATCCTCTCACTGGCATAGTGTTTAGAGGACATAAATGCAAGTAATAAACAGACTAGTACCGGACCATACCGGCTTACAGTACTTTCACCCCTGGGTGTGGTGGTATGGACAGCAGACATGTTGCTCTTACTTCCACAGGATTGGAACACACACCAGGAACTCCATGCAAACGCTAATTGACTGAGGTTGTGTCAGATATGAAGAGATGCATTACCGGTGTGGTCAGTGTTGTTGACGGGCACCCCGGCTCTCAGGAGCTCCAGGACCACTCGGTCCAGTCCGCTCCTCACAGCTCGGATCAGGACCACTGACCCGTCTGGGCCACACCACTCAGCCGACTGCTGACACACACAGACCAAAGCCAAAATCAGTATATAACACACACATAAATAACTAGGATGGAATTTTGTGTGAGGAATCATCTTTGTTATATAACAGGTTGAAAACAGAACACAAATGATGTATTCATTAGTAAAAAAAATATAATCAGCATGAAGACAATAAAATAACAGCCCCTTCATGGTTATATTCAAGTCATCAAAACATGGTTTAAGTAAAGTTTTTGGTTTCAAAACAATGGACTGACCTGCTGAGGAGGGCTGAGCAGAGGGGGAGGCATGGCGTTTCTCTCCCATCCTCTAGGTGGCGCTGCAGGAGAACAATAGCTTATCACTCCAAATGGATGGGAACCATGAGGTTTACGTGCTCTTTTTTAAGTATAAAAAAAGGAAAATGAAGCCTGAGAACTGAGATGTTTCACTAATTTCATGCAAAATGTTAAATATGTATTAAAGTTAACAACAAGAAAAGTGAGAAGGTGGAATCCACAGGTTGGAACGTGTAGTCAACTTATATGTTTCTCTACTGAACAGTTCGTCCTCAATGTCTTGGTGCGTCCGTCTGGGATTTCATTTTGTTTTAATTTTATTCTCCTACTTCTCCATGGTCCAGGTAAAAGAGTGACAAATTCCAAGTTGAGTTCATGTTTTCGAAGCTCATGAATCAGCTCTTATTAAGAGTGTAAACGGACTGCTAGTTGCATCTGAGAGCTTACGTTGTATGGGCCTGCGAGGCTGCGAGGATCCAGCCCGGTAATGTTTCTGCTCCTGGCCTCTGTGGTCGCAGATGGACGCCTCGTCCAGTCGCCTGGAGTATTTCACAGAGAGGTCTTCCATCGAGCTCTGGGTGAAGTCTGTGTCACTGCCTATGTCCTGGTCCTTCTTGAGAGGTCTGTAATCCAAGCGCACAGTTTTGACGCAGCACATTAACATTTTCAGTGGCTTTCATGGGGCAAAACTTTATTTTAAAACCATCGTCTTTTCCATCTTCTATTGTTATTATTTCTGCCTCACACAAGAGCTGTCCAACATAACCAGAGACAGGACTCAATTAAAAGGTTCCTTTACTAAAATATAAACATGGCTTTGTTGTGTTTTAAGGAAATGGACCAGGACCCTGAATCAGCGATATGTTATTGTCTAACAGACCTGAGCTGTTGTCAGGCAGGCCCAGAGATTTATTTTCTTGGAGAGGGTGTGCCAGTCCATAGAAACGACGGTATAGAAAGACCGGAAAGTGACGGGGGCAGGAAGAGGGGGGTTAATGACATTCTTCAAAGGTTCCCGTTTGCAACTAAACTGGTAACTGTGCAGTTAATCTATCTGTGGCACATTTCTGATAGTGCTCCCGTAATACTTAAACACATGGTGCATGTTTTTGTATTTTTAATTAAGTAGATCCAAAATAAATTGCTCCAAAATAGAGACTACAATAATCATAGTCAGAGTAATTATTGGTCACAAACCCTGATTTACTGTGAAATACAACAGAGACAAGATCCTCCACTTTGAAATTAGGGATTAGTGTGTCCAATCAATCATTTGTCATAAAGAGGAAGTTAACATTCGACTGGGGACAAAGGAGCTTCAAATCACACTGGGAATAAGATGAAAGTTCCCTCAAGTTAGTTGTTTTCCTAACAGGACAAAGTGAATTTTTTCAACCAACCCATTAGAGGAAGTTACATTTGGAGTTTTAGAAAACTTTGTCTAGATGACTTGGTCACTCCTGCCATCAAAACATCCTGTCACGTCTCCGTCCCTCACCGCATCCGGATGGCGTCCTCGCCCAGCGGTTCCCTCCGTCTCTTCTTCTCGGCCTCCTTCGCCTTCTTCTTTTTCCTCAGGCCCATTTTGTCCTTCTCTCGGCCGGACCTGACCCTCTGCTCCTGGTGGGCCACGTGCGGCACCAGGGCCTTGGACTTGGGGTCGGAGTCGGTGATGGTGGAGCGGTGTCTGGTCCTGCCGTCGCCCGCCCTCTCCGCCCGCTGCTGCCTCACCCTCCTCACCACCAGGAACACCACCAGCACCAGCACCAGCAGCAGGCCGATGGCCAGGGCGATCACCGCCCACAGCCACGCAGGCGTCGGCTCTGTGGGGGCAAAAACAGTTTCATTGATATGAGGTCACGTCTGAGAGGACTGAATAGCCCGAAAAGAAAACAGCTACGTCTTCATATCCTGAATAATAAAAGTCATGGAGGTCTAGATGAGATATGATGACTTGGGTAATTCATTAGGTTAGGAAACTGTAAGTCCTAGCAGCATGAGGTAGAAACAGCACACAAAGACATAAACACAAACTTGGATTTGTAGTCCTTGAATGAGTTTTTACAAACAATTAATATAACAGCTTTTGGTTCTAGAGTGGATGATTACACATCATCCTCCATCTTGATCTCGACCTTAACAGTAATGTGGGGACTCAAGTGGTACAGATTGAATTGAATTTACTACACTTTCAAACAAGCAAGCAAAATAAAAATCTAAAAACATATGTTTGAAAAAGGAGTCGGACGTATCCACTTTTTAAGTCCACACCCTTTTTTACTCATTGTACATTTATATGTTATTCCTATTCTAGTGTGCTCTGCAAGTTATTGGATAACGCTTTTAATCTCCTCAGTCATAGTGACGCAATGCATTTTGCTTGGAAACACAATGTTGAGACATCATGACTTTTTTCCCCTTGAAAGATGGTGCTTTTGCAAAACAAACAAATCAATGGAAATAATATTTTCCCAGATTTTAATGAAAAATATTGTGTTTTGCCAGGATCAAAGCCTTCCTCTCTGCTGGGCTCAGACTGAACCTTACAGTCGTCAACACACCTCCACTATGGAAACAGAAAGGTGCTTTGTGCTGTTTTGTTTGGATGAAATGACAGTTTTGTGTATGTGTGTGTGGAAACGTGTGTGGAAGACAGGACATGATCTTACCGCTGACTTCCTCTACCACAGGTTCCTCCTTTCTGCTTCCTATTTCCTCTGGCACACCTCTCACACTGACAATGTCTGACAACTCCGGCCGGGTAGGGATGGAGGAGGACTTCTGCCTGGCTGCGTTTATGAAGCTGGCTGCCTCGGCGGCGTGGAGGAAACAGGTAGAGGGCTGGCGGGAGCACGGCCTGTTGTCCACTTGAACGAAGAGGAGCGAGCTGGGAAAGAAAGAGAGCAGGAAGGAAGCGTGAGGAAAAGGGCACGCACGTCATTACTGAGGCTGTGCAGTAGGTGTGTCAGGATGAGTTCATACGGTCTGGCACATCTCAATCATTTGGTAAAAGTTCCAAAACATACAAAAAATACCACTGAAAAAGTTTGCTGTAAAACCTAAATATGTGAATATCTTCTTTTAGTTCTCCAGGGATCTGTAATCACCCCACTTTCTCTTCAAGATAGATCGAAATGACAAACACTGTGATATTTTGTTCGATGGAGGTATTTTTAGAGGAAACCAATCAATTCTGATTCACCTTGTAAAATCTCATGAATAGACCTGGATAGACGCGTCCAGACTGGGCTGGTTGGACCTACCCGTCCGAGTCGGCCGGCGGTGCCTGAGTCAGCAGTTTGGCGAGCTTCTGGGCGTCAAATTCATACTGGTTCCTGTTGCTGGCGAGGGGGGCGGAGCCTCTGAGCTTGAGGGGCGACCGGAGGAGGACGCTGAGCGCCCATAGCAGGGAGCTGTTGAACAGAGCGCCCTGCTGCAGGGGGCTCTTGGTGTGCAGGACCAGGGTGCCTTTGGCCCAGATGGGGCTCTGGTGCTTGAAGCAGTCGCTCCCGTCCCACCCACAGCGAGCGTTGTTGCATCCCTGCTCGCAGTGCGAGTTGGCGTAGTGGTCCCTGCAGTACAGTATGTGACCTGGACTGAGATACATGATGGAAAGGGATGGAGACAGAGAGAGACAGAGAGAGAGAGAGAGAGAAATCAAGATCTGGCAAAATAAGATTGAGGGTCTACTCAACTCTACTTTACTTTTGGAGGATCTAAATCTTGGTCCAAACAAGAAAAGTAAAAAAAGGGATGAAATTGTGAAAAAGACAAAGATTCAAGTAGACAAAATGTGTCTATTATTACCAGATAGAGAGAGTAAACGTGTCTCTCTGATTTGAATCATTTGAATTCAGAAACTGCAGAAAATATCAGTCAAGCAATACTTCTGAATTGAGAATGTTTGTTTTTTTTATAGTTCTAAGGTGTTGGAAACTGATTTTACTTGCACGGGGTCCTCTCCTTGACACAGTCGAAGCCGTCCATGAGACACTTGGACCCCAAACAGTCTGTGTCACAGGAGCCGTCTCCAAACTTGTCCTGACACTTTCTGTTTCCAGGGCACTGGCTCCATGGGTCTCCAGACACAGCTGAGGAGGCAGACACAGATTAATGCTGAAAATGTTAAAAAGCCTACAGCGTTGTGCATTAATATCCTGGTTTTCTCACGAATTAAAAGTAATACTGGTGGATTGTCGAGGATAGCTGGTCTCCCCATCATTGTCTTTGTTTTGATTCTGAATCTTATTTAAGTTTGCTAATGAATTACTTGATTAGTAAAATAATGGACAGCAATAAAAATAACCACATTTATTAGAAATTTGTGAAGGATTTCAAGATATAAAGTCAATATAGAGTATTTTCTGGTTTCTTTAGTCCGCGATGACAGAAAATGGAACAAAGTGACCATTAAAAGTCACTTAAATAGCTTTTCTTGGCTTTTGGGAAACAGGAATTTAGAATTTTCATTGCTTTAGGATAATTTCAGAAATCAAGACAATAATCAATGGATTAATTGACTACAAAATGAATTCGGTCGTTGCAGTCCTACAGATGCTCTGCAGTGGATTTCGCTAATGTCGCATCTATGAATCTGTCCATTCACATGACAGCAGAACTCCAGCAGCACGTTTGCGTGTTGATAAAATAAATGCAAATGATAAATTCAAAATATTCTATTGTGCTCTCGCAGTGTTTCTGTGCTTATCGTGCCGGCAGCTCAGACCTCATTGTTTCAGAGCGCGAGCAGCTCGTCATAACAGAGCAGGTCGAGCCGTGAAAGGTGGGCCCTGATACGGCCTGTTAAAGGGGACAGGAAACAGGTCCGACATAAACAGGAAGTTTCCACGAGAAGTGAATAGAAACAGGAAATGGAGTGGGCCGGGCCTTATAAAAGGTTAAAGGTTGTCGCCCTGGCAATGAGGAATGTGATGGAGTTGGACAATGGGCTTGGCAGGTGTGTGCACGGACATCAAATCAGAGCAGAAAAAAAAAGGCACGAACAATAGAGCTGAAATTAGACACCACGCTTGGTGTTAGACACATGATCAGCACAGAGGCTTCCTGGCACAGGAGACATTAACCCTCATCTATTTTTGAATACACATCAGAAAAATCCAAACTGGATGAACGTGGACTTTCATAAAAGTGTAAAGAAAGGCACTTTTGAGTTTGTTTTCAAAATCTGTTTCATAAAAAGTTTGTCAAAATTAGTGTTACTCAAAATCTCCACTTAAAATGGAGATATGAATTGGGTCATATTTGGTTCGTAGCTGAATATGGTTTAAAGATAAATCAAGCCAAATGAAAAAAAATAAAGCAAGAAATTTACCTAGTTCTCCAAATATAAATTTTAGGAGGAATATTGTATTCTGTACTTCACAGATAGGTGGCTCTAATTCAACAAGTCATGTTCCATACTGTGGAAGATGCCAGTTTTTGGATTCAGATCAATCGTTTCTCTCCGTGGCTGTTCTGAGGACACCATAGTTGGGATCTTCACATGAACGTCACTGGGAGCGTGAAAGACTCACCTTGACCTGCGTGGCTCAGGCCCAGCAGGAGCAGTGCCGCCACAGCCCACATCTTCAGCTGCTTCAGGGGCTGGCTCCGGGGTCGGCAGCTCGGACGTTCCCCGGACGTTTCACACCTTCATGGAGGCTGGAGCCGGCGCTGTGGTCCAGCTGTTCCCGCTGAGCGCTTCACTCCGAGTGTCGTCCCATCACCACCGACACCTTCCTCCAGCAGCAGCACCACCCAGCCCGCTCCGGGCTCCTGCTCTTTCTTTTCTGTTCTCTCCTTTTTTTTTTTTTGTTTCAGAGTCACTGCGGAAATCCGGACAACTTCCTGCCACTGTGTGGAGAAGAATAGGAGGGTGATGACCATATATGTGTGTATGTGTATGTGTATGTGTGTGCGTGTATGTGTATGTGTGTGTGAACTTGGGAAAGAGTCCCCCTGAGTGAGTGTGGGAGCTGCTCGAGAGCCGTTATATCAACATGCAAAAAGCTGCAGGGTGTTTAGGGGATGGCGTGATTTGAATTTGACCTTTATTAGAAAAGACTAGAAACACACACACACACACACACACACACAATCTTATTATTAAGCATCATGGCTACTTTGCTTGGAAAACCCTGCCACTGTTAATTAACTTTTTTTTCAGATTTTCAGGTACAATTGTGTCATCATCTTTATATGCAGTAAAAATGAAGTATTTGAAGTAAAAACTAAATCCCACTCACCCTGTGTGACCTCCACAGTAGACCCTGCTCTCTGAATGCTCCTCTCTGGGCCCAGTCGAGCACAGACCACTCTCCTATCCCCAGTGTGGACAGGAACATGTTTCTGCACATTTGCTTCCTTTTGCCTTCCACCATTAAACGATATGGGAGTGGGACCGAGCGTCTCGACCAGGACCCCATGGCCCAGGACCTCTCTACGGGAGGGGGCCACAGTCCACTTGTCTTGCTACGTAGTGTTTTCTGTGATCCCTGTTCATGCGCTGCCAGAATTCCTCAAACATCGTCCCCCTCTTTGTCGATGTCACTGCAGAGCCGGTTTGATGATTTCCTGCAGGCGTCGGAGTTGCATCTCAGCCACAGCACTCTCTGTTGTTTTGTCATAGTCTCGCCATCTTTATTGTGTTTCTTTACATAGGCTTTTTTGCTACTGCCTGATTTATCCAGATTAGTGTTTCCATTTCTTGACAATGCGTGAAGAAATGCTAGGAAAACAAGTGACAAAAGTAGGTTCATTATTGGAAGCATATAGTTAATGTCAGATACTGAAGTGTGAATAGATTCCTATTTCATTGACATTTTGACAAGTTTGCTTGCAGTTCACATTCATCGTGTACACCAAACATCAGCAAACTTACTTGTGTCTGCAGCATCTGAGCTCTGTTAGAGAAACTTTGAAGAACTGTCATATTTCCTTCTTCCATCACTGACATGCAGGGGATCTGGGATAAAGCAGCACAGACATCTGGTTAAGACCTGAAAGCAAACTGCACAAAGACCCAAGGCCCAGGTGTCTGTAGTTTTATGAACTGGGGGGTTCACTGGGAGCTTCGGGAAGGAGACAAATGTCCTCCATTGCTGCAGTTGCTGAGACACAACACACATGTTGCAGTCTGTCTGATCTTAATCCAGATGTTGAAGGCGTTGCAGGCCTGACATTGAGAGCAAAAGGTGAGCGTTAACAGCTGTACAGGTGTTCACATCGCATATGTCGGGGACTTTGACGCCTGTCTGCTCTCTATACAGGCCAAAACTGTCAGAAAAACTCGTATTTCCGGCTTGCTTACATAGTGCTAAAGATCTGAGGACGTCTCGTAGACCCGTCGCTTCCACCACTGGTTCACTCCATTGAGGCTCTGGCGTAGAGAGAAACACGACATCTGTACACGCTTTTGATTACGCGTTTATTTTGCTAATCAGCTGTGTGCAGCGCGCTTCCATGGTTGCGCATGCGCATCAGCTCAGCTCCTGTTTCCTTATTCAGAAATGGATTAAAAAAACAAAACAAAACAAAAAAAACAAAACACCGTCACCCAAATAAAACAGTCACACAGTGGTGCGAAGCAGAAGTACATAAATAATGTTGTGAAGCAAGTAGAGTAGCTTCTTTCAGTACTTTCAATATAGGAATTATGAACAAATAAAAGTACTGATTCTGTGGTGAAATTTAAAGGTTTATGTGTTATAAAGTCGGATCAAAATTATTAATACTTCTGCATTTACTTAGCAATGCATCATATGCTTTTTAGCTAGTGATAATATGAAAACGTTACCATCAAAGTCTGAGATATCTGAGAGATAGAATGCAGCACATTCAAGTTTTAGCTGGTTGATTCTAGCTCAGAGATTTCAAACCAACATGGGGCATGGTCCTGGTCAACCATTGCCATCTGTGCAGCTGCCCTGCCACTAAAAACAACCGACAGGTTTAAAATAGGCTTTCCATCCACAATAAATCGCTTAAAAATATACATAAAAGGGAACATGTGTCTGCATGAGTGATGCATAGGCGCTCACAGGCTGCTTAAATAGTAAAAACTACTTGCGACCTGACCCATCACATCCTTGAAACATGAAAGCAGGAGGAAAGAAGGAAGTAAAGGAGGAAGGAAGGAAACCATTGGGGGTTCAAAGTCTCTGCTGGGTTTCGTCCCCTCTGATGTGTTGATGGGTCGAGACAACACAGCAGCCTCGCCGGGGGTCACACACACTGAGGGGCCAGCACTGTTAATACAACAGGACTGTTGCTGTACTGCAGTAGCAGCAAAGGCAGTGTGACAGGACTCATGTGAGTATTCACATCTGCCCCTCTCCAACTGCTACGTGAACATCTCTGCAGTAAACTGTAGTAGCGATTTGGATCCAGCATGCCACGACTCGTTTTGTACGTATGTACTGCATATAACAGTGTTAAATGCACAGGGAAAACATGCTAAGAAAATGTTAAGATAAGACGAAGAAGATTAAATACTATCTATCTATCTATCTATCTATCTATCTATCTATCTATCTATCTATCTATCTATCTATCTATCTATCTATCTATCTATCTATCTATCTATCTATCTATCTATCTATCTATCTATCTATCTATCTATCTATCTATCTATCTATCTATCTATCTATCTACCTATCCATCTACCTATCCATCTATCTATCCATCTATCTATCCATCTATCTATCTATCTATCTATCTATCTATCCATCTATCTATCCATCTATCTATCCATCGATCTTTCTATCTATCCATCGATCTATCCATCTATCTATCCATCTATCTATCTATCTATCTATCTATCTATCTATCTATCTATCTATCTATCTATCTATCTATCTATCTATCTATCTATCTATCTATCTATCTATCTATCTATCTATCTATATGTTGTGATGTAGTTCCGCCTCTGGCCGCATGGTGTCGCTGTTGGGCGACAGACGCTGACACACGCCACATAATTTCTGTCGGCTCGTACTGTAGCGTGTGCCTCGTCGTCGCTGCCTTATGTTAACTCGGTTAAATCCTAAAAGGAAACACAGACGACGTGTTGGATGTGTTTTTTACCCTCCCTCCTCCACCTCCGAGGCACAGCTGACCTGGTAGGTACTTTCCGTCCCTCGATCTGCTACAAAACTGAACTTACTTTCGGTTTCAGGTGAGCACACCTCGACCGGGCGACGTGTGAACTGGCAGCAGACAGAAGCGAGGAGCTGTGTGTGTGTGTGTGTGTGTGTGTGTGTGTTTTCCAGTTTTATTCACATTATACATTTCGGTGTGGTTTTCCTTCCCAGACGCTACCGACGCCGATCGGTGAACGTAAGTCGGCCTCTATGACGAGTTCTGCAGACAGGAGTTGAAATGCGATATCTTGACTTGTGCCTGGCTTTAATTCCGGCTAAAACGCTGTGTTTCTGAGTGCCGTACCTGCTGGCAGTCGTGTGTACGGTGGGAGGTTTGTGTAGTTATTGTGCAGAGTTGAGCATTTACAAGAAATCAGCAGTGTGGATGAAAACGAAAGTAAAGCAGGGGAGCCATCTGCAGCAAACTGAAAGCACTGACTCCTCAAACTCAAGGACATCCTAGTCTGCTTCATTACAACGGTCTAATCAGGTTTTATTCGAAGTTTACAATTTATTCACACTGTACAGTTTTGCATATCTCTCCATAGATATATAGAGATATATAGATACTTATATTGACCTGAGTTATGTATTTGTATGCAGTGTATACACTGTGTATAGTTTGGTCCCAAAATCCCTCGAACAATGTCCATAAACAAAGACAAAGAGAAAGTTATATCTCCATGTAAATGTGTCATAAGATTATATAACATAAGACAGAAACCAGGCATTTAAAAAGTTAGCGATTATGTCAGTAGTTGCTTGTTTGTCTATTGTTTAAGCAGATCATTTCGACTTCTAGATACTTTTTTGTACAGATACATGGGTCGTACAAGGGATAGACTTAACTAACATATAATAATCATACAGATTATGACCTGTCGCTGTGGATTAAACCTCGAGCATAACTATGTTAGGTTATTATAGATAGATAGACATCTTTGTTTCGGTTTCAGCCTCTAACCCTGCTCTCTGTTGTTTCCACAGAGCCTGAGCATTATGCAAAAAATGAGCTACTTCTTCCCCCTGCTGTTTGTGTGCTTGGATGTGTGTGTGGTGCACACCGTCCTCCGGGCCCAGCTCTCGCCTCTCCTCCTCTCCCACCCGTTCATCACCCTGTGGGTGGGCGGGGTGACCAGGGCCTTCCTCCTGGGCCTCCTCACCTTCACCTCCTCTCACAGCCTGCCCTGGATGAGAAGCTTCGAGGGCCTGCAGAGCTTAGCGGTCCTCTGCCTCCACTTCCCGGCGTACACCTCTCTGCTCTGGGTGCTGGGCTACTCCACCGAGGAGGAGGTGTGGGGATGGCACACCTGGCAGAGGGTGAGAGGCTGTGTGATGTTTTCTGGTAGCGAGCGCAAACAGATAGAGCAAACATGGACGCCTTCATAAGTAATGATGCAGTTAGCGCATTACTACCCTCTAATGTGCTGAGGCATGTGAGGCATGATAGACTCCAGGGTATGATCTCCAGTGCCCATAGGGCAGAGGCAGAGGATGCAATAGACTGGCGAACCAGCCTATTAAAGACTGGTCAAATGCCATTTCATTCAGTCTCTCGGTCATTTCACGTCATATCTCTCTCCTCTTTGTGTTGCAGGTGTTGCAGGGTTATGCTGTGACAGTGGTGGCGTGGCTCTACTGGAGCCGCTACGTGTCTTCTCGCCTCGCGTCCTGCGGTCGCTACGTCTCCTCTCTGTGGACGAGGACGCCTCCCGAGACGCCTCGAGAGGACGCTGGGAGCCCTCTGAAGAAGCTGCTTGTCTACATGCAGCCCTATCTGTGGCGCTTTGTTGGTGTCCTCTGTCTCGTGGTTCTCTCCTCTTACGGTAATAAGAACTCAGATAATTCTAGCTCCTTCCATCACTATGTGTCATCTACTCAGGATCAAACAAACTGTATATTCCCCAAAGTCTGAAATGTAGAGGAACGGATGAGTCCTTACATTGTGGTTTGTGTGAACATGTGATTGCAGGAGAGATGGCTATTCCTCAGTACACGGGGCGTGTGGCTGACTGGATCAAAAACGAACAGTCACCTGATGCCTTCACAGAGGCCATCACAATCATGACTCTACTCACTATTGCCAGGTAATCCTTCAAGTTCATAAGGTCTGTGTATCAAATTCTGCAACCTATATTTATTATAAATTGAAGGAAGAGCGTTTATTCAGATCACTATTTGGTTTAGAAGCAAAGAAGAATATACATGTATATGTGTGTTTATATATATCTGCATCCTCCATAGACAGTAGTGCTAAGATTCCATGATTTTAGGTGATTTCCATGCCGTGGTCATCCTCTTGTGTGTTCCTCAGTGCCGTGCTGGAGTTTCTCTGTGACCTCATGTACAACGTCACCATGAGCCTGGTCCACACCTCCGTGCAGGGCTACGTCTTCCAGGCTGTGCTCAAGCAGGAGATCGCTTTCTTTGATGCCAACCCGACCGGTAACTCCTGTCTTCCTTTATCTTCTCATCTCACCAGAGAGGCAGTAATAGGATTTAACCCACGGGTTGCCAGTCTTGTCCCAGTGCAACATAGTCACTTTCTGCTCCTCATAACAGTCTGATGGGGCATCTGTTACAGGTGAACTGGTGTCACGCATCACCACGGACACCAACGACATGAGCGAGGCGCTCAGCGAGAAGCTGAGCCTGCTCATGTGGTACACGGCACGTTTCTCCTTCCTCTCCTACTTCATGGTGACCCAGTCATGGAGGATGTTCCTGCTCACTTGCATGGGACTGCCCTTGATCTGGGTCATACCGAAGCTGACTGGACACTTCCACCAGGTAAGCAGAGGCTCCCTCCATCTTCCATAAACTTCAGACAGGGTTCAACAGGATCCTGTTGGAAACTTTTTTGACATCTTTGACCTCACCGTTTTTTTGACCTCACTGTTTTTACAACTTTTCAGTTGTAGTCATAAGAGTTGTTTCCACTCAAAACCTTCTCAGTCTCAGTTGCTTTTTCTCTAAATCCACATTTCAGACTATGGCTACGAAAGTTCAGGCTTCACTGGCGAAGGCCAACCACCTGGCAACCGAGACCTTCTCTTGCATGAAGACAGTGAGGAGCTTTGCCAATGAGGATGGGGAGACAGAGCGGTACAGACGGTGCCTGGATGACACGTACGCCCTGAACAAACAGGAAGCAGCAGCTTATGCAGCCTCTACATGTGCCAACAGTGTAAGTTCAAGCTCGAGTGAAGCTATTTCATATTGACTTTAGTGCATGCAGTGACTTTTTTTATTATTTCACAGTGTTTCTTCAAGATCTAATCATTGTTTATTCCTCCAGATGGCCACTTTGGCCCTGAAGGTGTGCATCCTGTACTATGGAGGGACTCTGGTGACCAGGGGCGCCTTTAGCAGTGGCGACCTGGTGTCGTTCATCCTCTACGAGCTGCAGTTTGCTTCTGCCGTTGAGGTGAGCCTCAGATCAAGATAAAGGGAAAAGGGTTTTATGACTCATGGCTCATTTTCTTCTTTCAAAGAGTCAAATGGAAAAGTCCCTCATTGTTACCACTTCTGTTCTTCCAGGCTGTCATGCGCTATTACCCGGAGGTGAAGAAGGCAATCGGTGCCTCTGAGAAGATCTTTGAATATTTGGATCGTAAGCCTAAAGTACCCCCAGAGGGAAGTCTGGCCCCGAGAGATCTGGAGGGATGCATTCAGTTCAAAAACGTCACTTTTTCCTATTCCGGCAAGACAGAAGAAAACAGCCTTGTGCTCAAGGTATGTGTGTGGCCTGTTTGTTCATTGTCTTGTCTGTTTTTATAAGTCGTTACCATTTTACCTCACCCTTCTCCTCCACCAGGGCGTGTCTATGGAGGTAAAACCAGGCCGGGTCACTGCCCTGGTGGGGCTGAACAGGTCAGGGAAGTCCACCTGTGTGAAGCTGCTGGAGAGGTTTTACCAGCCCCAGTCAGGGGAGATCCTGCTGGACGGGAAACCGCTGCAGAGCTACAAAGATCGGTACCTACATGACAAGGTGGGCTGTTTTTTAATGTTTTAATGTTTAACTTCATATGATTCAAAGTGTCTCCTAACTGTAACTCTAACACGGGTCAACACTTTCTTGGAGTCGACTCAGAGTTTTATTCTCGTGTTGGGCCGTATTGTAAACCGTCGTCAGGGCTGTGATGAACTGCCACTGATGTTTTCTCTTTGTCCTGTTTGTGGACAGATTGCTGTGGTGAGCCAGGACTGCACGCTGTTTGCTCGCTCCGTGCGGGAGAACATCAAGTACGGCTGCGAGGACGCCTCAGACGAGGACATGTTCAGAGCTGCCAAGCTGGCCAGCGCACACAAGTTCATCATGGATTTGTCGGAGGGATACAACACAGGTTTGATCTGCAGATTCTGTACCTATCAAAGCAAATCTGCATGAATTTTCCAGCTAAATTTCTAGGTAGTTGCTTTGCTTTTTCCTACCCCTTCTGGTCTATATCAAAATATGTATTAAAACAAATTAGACATGCTGTTACTAACAAGCTTGCAAACAAGCTTACAAGCTAAGCTAGCAAGCTAACATCCTCCTGTGGGACAGATGCTGGAGAGAAAGGAGGCCAGGTGTCTGGAGGCCAGAAGCAGCGCATTGCCATCGCCAGAGCTTTGGTCAGACGTCCCAAAATCCTGATACTTGATAACGCCACCAGTGACCTGGACACGGAGAACGAACACCAGGCAGGACACCCGACTTCATCAGCTTCATGCTTCATGGTTCATGTCATGTTTTCTTCATGTGACACCGAGTCTCGACTCCTCTGGACAGGTTCACCAGGCTCTGCTGAAGCAGCTGGACGACTGCTCAGTGCTGCTGATCTCCACCAACATGAGTGTCGTGGAGAAGGCGAGCCACATCATCGTCCTGGACGACGGGGTGGTGAGAGAGGAGGGCACTCATGAGGAGCTGATGCTGAAAGGCGGCCTTTATGCTGAACTGGTGAGGAAGCAGAATGTGGGCTTCCATCGGCAAGAAAAAGAGGACAACGCACAGAGTTGAGGGTCACTCAGCTCATGTCCCGCAAGGATAAAAACACCAGTAGGATTTTCATGTGTATGATTCTCCGTTTCCATGAAGGTCTCTGATTCTCATTAGACAGTAAATCACAGTAAGATAGATTTTCAAAACAAATCTGACAAAAAAAAAGTATTCCATGTATTTCTCCATATTCTGCAATCATCAGTTCCAGCTCATCGTCATTAAACACTGGCCATAACAATGTAAAGCAAATATCATTTTTGATGATCCCATTTCACGTGTCTTGAATCATCTTGACCATGGTTTCTCTCAATGGCACAAATGATTCCTTCACATACATAACACATAAAACCAGTAAAATGGGACAGCAATATTTAAAAGTGTTTTTAAATGTCTGGGTTGTAAATATGTTATTTACAGTATGTTTATTTACTTGTCCTTGCTTTATTGTTTTGTTTTGTTTTTTGCTAAAGTCTTGTTTTGCCCCCTTTACAGCTTGTGCAATAAATCTTATGGATTTTCTTTGGCCTGTCTGTCATATTTGACTTTCACAGCTTTGCATTATTATATTGAAATTACACTTTATCCACCCTTGCAGGGAAATGTTGCCTAGCTGTTTATAGGCCTGGACTTAGTGTTGGCAGCTGCAAAATTAAGCCATTCTGCATTATGAGTATTTTCACTTTTGTTATATATTTTTTCTAAAATGTTTTTCACTGTGGTATTGTAACTTGTATTTAATCCAACAATTGCAATGCAACTAGTGTGATCAAACCAAGCAGCACCAAAAGTAAAGCAGAGAGAAATTATATTTGAAGCATTATACCTACATAAAACTCAAATAATGTAATGTCCCTATAGTTGTGCTGATAATGTGTAGATAGCCTGTATTTTGTCAACATTTGGATTTTTCACCATGAAATCTATTTATATATGTAAATATCTACATAAGCCTGTTTATTTATCATCAGGCACGATTGAAGCAAATAAAAATTATCATGACATTTAGTTTACAAACCTGTATTCTTTGTAATTGAATTGTATTTTATTAATAAATCTAATATATTAAAAAAGCACACCTCAAACAAAAAGTTGATTTTTGTGTATTTATTTACACAGCACTAAGACACATGGGGAGAACATGCTAACTCCATACATTCATAAAATTCATAAAAGAGGATAAAATTAGCATTCTTCGGAATCTCCTTCTATTACCCATTGCTGATTACGGCTGTTTGTCATATCGTGTAGTACAGTATTTACCACCAAAGACGGTTAGACAATATATAAACTTGTCTATAGTACAACATTGTACTCTACTCATTTTTCGGTCTCATTTTGCATATAGGTTTATAACTTGTCGAGTGACAGTTTCTACCCGGTATTATTGCGACTGCGCCTCAGCATCATACGTCACTTCCTCCCTCAGACAGAAAGTCGCGGGGAAATTTGACGGTGGTCAGGTAAACGCATCTACTTCAGTTGTGACCGTAGACTGTGTTTAAAAGAAGGTTGAGACTTGTTTTATACACCACTTAATATTAAATAGTAGCAGTTCGTCTCCAGAGTTTGTTTGGGTATTCAGTGCGGGTCAGAATGAGGACTTTAGAGGAGGTTCAGGCCACTCTGCACATCGCCAAGCTGAAGGAGGAGGACCTGCAGAAAACCATCCACTGTCTGAGCTTCGGGGACAGTGTCTCCTCCTCGGACTACTGCCTCATGGAGCTCGACGACACGCTGTGCAAGCATATAGAGGCTGGACAGAGGTGAGTGGTTCACACAAATCACAGAAGGGCAGCTGCTCTGTCTGGCTGTGGTGAATCGAACCGGTACCTAAAACCTAGCATCTTTTTTTTTATGCCACCTGACATTTGCACCACCACTGCTCCATTAGCATACGCAGCATACATTAAATAAGAAAGGTATAGAAAATTAGACATTGACATTTTACAGTACATTACATTTACTCATTTGGCAGATGTTTGGGATTAGATTTAATCTTAGGTAGAGGTTTATTATTTACCTTTTGACACTGAGAAGGACAAGGAATAGGTTAGCATAAAGCACAAGCTACTTCTTATCACTAACACTGACTTCTTCTTTGTCCAGTCTGGTGATCCGAGGGGACAAGGATGAGCGTGCAGTCCTCTGTAGCAGTGACACAACATATGACCTAAAGATGGCAGACACATCCAACCTGCTGCTGTTTCTACCTGGATGCAGAACGCCTGATCAACTAACCAACAGCCAGGAAAGCTCCCATGTGGTGCATGCTCAGGTGTGACACTCGTATACAGCTGCTAGATTAGGACACTAGAGGTGACTGTGGCTCAGAGGTCTTCCACCTATCAGAGCGTCACAGTAGTATACCTGCACAGAATTGCTTTTCTGGAACACATGCACTGAGAGATTCCCTCTGTTGCAGGTCTGGGGATTTTGCAACAGCTACTGGGAACTGAGAAAACAGCGTCCAAAACTGAAGAAACTGAAGAGGCTTTTAATGGAGAACCCTTATGAAGGTCCTGTTTTAGCAGGACAGGAGGAAAATACTGAGAACAGGGTAAAAAACAAATTCAACAACAACATTGTTAATTGTATTGTGTTGTATTCTATATCTATGCCTAGGTGTAGCTTCTCTCTTTCGGTAATCTCTTCACAGTATTTGTTGTGGTTGGTTTGTGTGTTTATTGTGTGTTAGTAAGTGATCTCCTTTGTCCTTATGTTTCTAGTACACAATGGAAGACTTGTTGGACAGAATCCAGGCCAGTGAAAAAGAGCTGAGGGTCCATTTAGAAGCCATCCATGCCTGTCAGATAGATGGTAAACAGAAACATCATCTGAATAGTCACTACTTAAACTTAATCTTCATCGCACATTGCATGTTTTCCAAATATCGTGCAGGCCCAGAGGCTTCAGATTTTGAAGTCAAATGCCAGGAACGGTGCTCTGGTAAATGAGATGTCTCTACTCGGTTGTCTCAAATTGGCAGGCTACTGGCGGGTGCTGGACTTAAACTACGAGATGAAGCTGCTCGGTCACGTGACTCAGCTGGTCGATTCAGAGTCGTGGTCCTTCAACAAGGTTCCTCTTCAGACCAGCTTGGAAGAGTTGGGCCCACTGGAACCCCAGTAAGTGAAAGTCTCTGATCCTCGAGAATCACAGAAAGCAAAACAGTTTCGAGTAACGCAGTCTCCATTCACCCTCAACATATTTCATAAGTCAAGAGACTCTTAACTCTTTCACAGGGAGATGATTGAGCACTGTTTGAACTGCTACGGGAAACGCTACACTGAAAACGGTAATGAAGATTTCATGCTGGGAGTAGAGTCTGTGGCCACGCAAAACTACACAGTGCTAACATCTTTGTGTCCTCCTTCCTCTACAAAGACGGCGTTTATTTTTCACTAGACGAGGATAAAGTGTGCCGAGGCTTGGCGCTGATGCTGCTGCAGAACGCTGTGAAGTTCAACCTGCGGGAGTTTCAGGAGGTTTGGCAGCAGAGCGTCCCAGAGGGCATGGGCACCAGACTGGAACAGCTGAAGGTGAGAGCAGGTTGTCCCGGCCCCTGAGTCAAAGAGCTGGAAACTTACTGAGGGAATAATGCCACCAAGGTATGCTTAAAAAAAAATTAAAAATCCTCAGAATAACAGAATAACACCACTGTGTTAAGTAACTCTTCGGATACTCAGTTTCTCAGGATTGACTCAGTGGCATCAATAAGAGCAATCGACTAACTGGCTAAAAATACATAAAACTTGACTCACTCATATTAAACTCATTTAATGCTGTTAGGTCAATACTAAGAAATTGATTATTCTGGAAGCTACTTAACACAGTTGCTTGGAAACACTTGGCATAACATTTTTCAGCTATTTTGAGGATTTCCTTTTTGATAGTATGCGCTCTGTTGTTTCTTACTCCTTCCTACTGAGACTCTGACCTGTAGCACTGATGGCATTGTGAATCTTCCAGAGCGTGGCCCTGGTGGATCGCTCCTCCCGTCCAGAGACCATCTGCCTGCTGCGGGTGGAGGACCTCCCCGAGGACACGCTGGAGCGCTTCAACCACCTCTTCACTCTCAGAGAGAAGTGGACAGAAGATGACATTACACCATACATACAGTAGGTTTCATCCAGGCACAAAATAAGAATTTTCATTATTCTTTTCCTTCGGTTTTTAATCTCTTGTTTACGTTGGTCCCAAAATTGATGACATAATTCATCCTGGATCTCTCGTCTGTCTTCAGGGACCTGTGTGGAGAGAAACAGACCACCGGCGCTCTCCTGACCAAATATGCTCGATCTTCAATGCAAAATGGCATCAAGATGTTCAACTCCAGACGGCCTGTGGCTACATGAACATGCCCACCTTCTTGCCATTAATGTTTTGGTTGCGTTTTGCAGCAGTTTATCTATATCGCTTGTAAATTGTATGATAACTGTGACCTTAGAATTCAAATACAGAAAAGCATCTTTCTGTATTCTGTACATCTTCAATTCTTGTCTGTAAAAAAAAAGCTACTTCTGTCATTAAAGTTTTCATTTCGTGTTATTCAAGGTTTTCCACTCTCCTTTTACTGTGTCAGTTTCAACTGAAGCGGTTGTCCACATGTGACAGCCTTTGTCAATAAAATGCACTTCTTTAGCTTTTAAAATTACATTTTTTCCAAAGATGTTTATATATCTTTCAGAATGGGAACCGTCTACGTTTTGGTATTGGACTGTTGGTTGGATATGGCAAGACACCTGACATGACATTCATATACATGACAGGACGTGTCATGAACATCAATGAATTCTCACTATGGCCCTCGTTAAGTGTCACAGCACTTTCTTTGCAGAATCATTGTTTGACATGTCTTAATAGTGACAGGTTGACATGAAGAACATAATCTGCCATGAACATGGTGCAGTAGACACCATATATTCTGTTGAAAGTAGGCATACACATCTGATGTGTTGTCGTGCTCTGAATACGTTGAATATTCTACAGTTCATATGACAAAAACAATGAATCAAAGGTTGTAGGATTTGACTGTGTAATCTTGATTAATATTTTTCTGAAATTATCAGAAAATATATTATATATACCTATTTCTTTCGGGTAAGAATGGTATAGTGACAGTTCCGAATATTTATAAGAACAAGGGCATGGGGGGCGTGCTCTGACGTAGCCATGAAGGACGTGATTGACGTCGGGCTGTAGCCAATCAGAGCGCAGAATAGCTACCGAATTTACAGGAAGTGCGTAACAGTGCCACGTGGTTGGTTTATAAACCGTCAGACGGAAGCATTCGAGCGCCATTTCACTGCGGAGAGCGGCTTGGGAACATATTCCACTGGAAGGGAACTAGCGTCCGTAGCGGAGCGAGAACCGGAGCAGCAGCACTCCGCCCCCACCCCGATGGAAGCGGCCGTCAACCCGCCTCACGACAGGTAAAGTCCCGTTTGGACTAAGGAGATATCGCGGAGTTTGCGGCGCTGTTGAATGCAGATGGACTCATCTTATGAAATGTCACGGTCCTGTTGTTAACAGTAACGTTAGCAACGGTTTGACCCGAACAGCTCTCCGTGAGTCGCTCAACCATCGCTCCTAGCTCTCATTGGGTGGGTTAGCTTGCACAATGGAGGAAGAGGAGGAGGAGGAGGAGTAGGTGGAGGAGGGGGCGGCTGGATGCTGCTCCCGCTCCCCCGCCGGCTCCCTCTCCCTCTCCCTCTCTGACAGCCAGCCTGCTCATTCATCGCCGGGGCTCCGTTGCTAACGCTAATCCCGCAGCTAATGCGACTATCACATGCGCAGACCGTGTCCCGTGTGCCTCACACACACACGCAAATTGTTCATAAAATATGTGGCTGCGCCGATGTTAGTACTGGATGTACCAGACGTTTGTTTTGTCGCCCTGTGACGCTAGCTCATGCTAGCCTTCCGTTGCGTCCTCTGGTGCCGGTCAACCGCTGTTAATGCGCTGTGGCAGGGTGGAGATGTGCTCCGTTTCACAGGTTAGTTCAACGGTCCGGACGATATTTTTTTGTCTTTGTGTCAGGAGTCGCTGTGGGTGATTTTTGTGTGCTGTCAGGCTGCAGCAGTGTTTACAAACAGGGAGGGCGGGGCGTCCCCACCACGCGATCTCCAGCTGCTTGAGGTAGATCCTGTTGTAATGATCGAACTGCTGGAGGTGGATCCACACACTGAGGCACGTCTCTGAGAGTCCTGCTGTAGTGACTGAGCTCCTGTACACGGACTGTGCTGTAAAGATCCAGCTGCTGGAAGGAGAACCTGCTGTTGTGATCCAGCTGCTGGGGGTAGATCCAGCTGCTGGAAGGAGAACCTGCTGTTGTGATCCAGCTGCTGGGGGTAGATCGAGCTGCTGGAAGGAGAACCTGCTGTTGTGATCCAGCTGCTGGGGGTAGATCCAGCTGTTATGATCCAGCTGCTGAAGGTGGATTCCCAGACTGCCCCTGTGTACTTTACCTTCCTATAGTGTTCCGGATGCCTGCCCTGTGTATATGGTTTTTGGTCTCGAAGAATGCAGTTAATTTAATCTAATTGTCCTGAGTGTGCGGGGAGAGGTACAGCGTCCTAAAGAATCCTCAAGTTACTCCAGTTGCCATGACTACAATCTACAATAAAGATCAGGTGATCTTTATTGAACTACTCTTGGTATGAACAAACGATCAGACATTTGGGATGATTATAAACCTATGATAATTCACATATCATCTAACATTGTGTTTTGAAATTTTATCAACTCAAGTTCTTGTGACCATCACAAGTTCCTACCATGTGTCACTGATGGCCTGTAGGCCTCCATGTCCCGAGGTCACACAAGTTGTCCCTCAGTAAACACATTATTTAGATGTTATTTTCACTATTAAAAACATTCCTATGGAGCATACTTTATTGTTAATTGCTAAATACTTAATTTCTGTGTCATTCTTTACCATTGCTGAGAAAACTGTAATGGTTCATGTCCTTGTTGAACAGTGAGATGGCATGCTCAACTATAACTGGCAGGTTTTAAAGATATGTTTTCATCTCTGTATTTGTTTGAGATAAAACAGTATTAAAATAATGCTGCTCACATGGATGTAAAAAAATCTATTTCTTGGTAATGATAATGAGAAATAATATTGTACAGAAAAAAATCTATTTCTTGGTAATGATAATGAGAAATAATATTGTACAGATTGAAAGTGATGGACATACTGAAGTATTGTAGGTTCTCCAGTCCATCAACACACACGCACACACACACCGTTCCTTCTCCTAAAGGCGATTCAGAGCCTCCAGTCCATGTAAACATGGATGTTTACGGACTACAGGAGGAAACTGGAGCACCCGCAGGAAAAACATGCAAATTCGCCCTGACCGAGATTTGAACTGGGGACTCGCACTCGCAATTTGTCTCTTGTCCTGACTTTTTGTATTACATATTTAACAAACTGTAAATGAATACATCTGACCTTAATTCATCCATCCAGTCATCAGTTATCATAAATGCATTATTCTAACGGTCCAGAGGCATGTCCAGCGTTGAAAAACATACATCTTTATATATGTGAATTATTGGATTATATTGTACTGAAATTACCTCACAAATGCTCTTGTTCAGTTCAGCTCCACTAATGCGGTTCAGCTAGTGTGTGTGTGTGTGTGTGTGTGTGTGTGTGTGTGTGTGTGTGTGTGTGTGTGTGTGTGTGTGTGTGTGTGTGTGTGTGTGTGTGTGTGTGTGTGTGTGTGTGTGTGTGTGTGTGTGTGTGTGTGTGCGTGGGTGTGTGCGTGTGCGTGCGCGTGCGTGTGCGTGCATGACTCTGACTGGAGTGGAAAATCAGATCACAGGCTTTGCTGCAGTTAGTGTGTCAGTGGGGCAGGTGTGTGTGTGTCCTGAACTCTGGGTTAAGATTTAACGTCTTCTAAAGCTGCTTCATGTGCTTTGCTCAGGAGGAGGTGAAACGGGGATGATGTTGTTGACATTGTGGCTCCGTGGCTTTAGAGTCTGCTCTGTTCGATGTGGGACATGCTTGTGTGTGGTTGTGTGTTGGGTTTGGGCCACCGCTGAGCCTGAGGCGAGGCGTGTGTGAGAGCGTTCTTAGATCTACAGCGAGGCGTTTTCTTTACTCGTCCTATCAGTCTGGGTAATTGATGTTGAGGCTTTTGTCTGTGTGTTTAAAGCCGCTCTTTGCAGTAGCCGTAGCAGTGGAGCTCAGCAGCAAAGGGAGCACAGAGCCTCAGTCAACAGCCCTGGCATCAGGACTATACCTGACATTCATTCCTTTGTAAATGGGCAGAAACTAGAGCTCACCAACTTCACACAGAGAGGAACGGTGCTGAGGTGGCTGTTGGTAAGCCATTGGGCCTTCTCTGTGTTAACTCTACACCTCCTCATATTAATTTCTTCTCAATAAATGTTGTAAATGTATTTCAGCACTGTTGCTTTGCCACAGTTGCTGTCGTTCTCAGTAGGAAACCGACACACAGCCCGTCTATGGCTGGTAATCAGTGATCAAGTGAAGTAGTTCAAGTATCTTGGGGTCTCGTTCACATGTGAGGGAATTATAGGGCATGAGAATGATCTTCATAGTCTGACCTGGGAGAGGAAGAATCATGAAAACTATGGTACAAATGAAGTTACAACTAGAAGATCTCCAAAGTATTTATTAGTGTATGGTGGGAACTGGTGTGGCAGTGACTGGAAGTCCTGGATAATGATGAAGAGAAGAGTGGGAACACGCAGTCTACCTTCAAGTGTCTTTCCCATTATTCTCCGATGTCTCATGGTTGACATACATGAAATGAGCATCTGTTGGCTGATTCTCCACAAGTGCTTAATGTACTCTCGGGAGCAGATGACGGAGAGCAATCGAAGGCTGGATCAATAATGGTGTTACAGCACTTTCAAACTAAAAGGGGGATTTCCGTCACACACACACACACACACACACACACACACACACACACACACACACACACACACACACACACACACACACACACACACACACACACACACACACACACACTTCCTTCAGGGAACTACGTGAATGCGATAATCAAGCAGCTTGGACCTCAGTTGAGGCGAGTCTTTCATTAAAGGGCTCTCAATGAATAAATTGTAGCAGCATAATAAATATGCAACTATTCCTGCTCCTGCTGTTTCATTGGAGTTGGTTGTAGTGTGGCGTAAAGAAGTGACAACTCATTTCCACCCCACTCCTTTCCTCTGCTACACCTTCTCCATCCTCTCCCTCTGCTACGCCTTCTCCATCCTCTCCCTCTGCTACGCCTTCTCCATCCTCTCCCTCTGCTACGCCTTCTCCATCCTCTCCCTCTGCTACACCTTCTCCATCCTCTCCCTCTGCTACGCCTTCTCCATCCTCTCCCTCTGCTACGCCTTCTCTATCCTCTCCCTCTGCTACACCTTCTCCATCCTCTCCCTCTGCTACACCTTCTCCATCCTCTCCCTCTCCTCCTCCCTGCAGCTCTCTGATCGGGCTGCCCGGTGGCGGGATGGACAAGCACAGCAGCTCGGGCAAACGCATCCGCAAGCCTTCTCTGCTGTACGAGGACTTTGAGAGCCCGTCCATGCCGCTCACCATGCCCCAGGGCCCTCCTGTCCCACCTCAGCCCCCGGTGAAGGACCCCAGCCGACCGGGCCGCATGACCAACCAGCTGCAGTTCCTCCTGAGGACGCTGATGAAGTCCCTGTGGAGGCACCACTTCGCCTGGCCTTTCCACGAGCCTGTGGACGCATACCGGCTCAACCTGCCGGTATGCTTCATACCCGCTGCCTGCTGCAAAACAAAGAGGGCCTAGAGTTAAAAAACAAAACACTTTTGTTTTGGCTTTGTTGAATAATGACAGAAGCCAATCAACTTAACTAATAATCTGACCGTTTTATTCATCGATTAATCAAAATCCTCTGACCTCAGCTTCTAAAGTGTGAACATTTTCAGGTTTCTTTAGTCTTTAGAATCTAAATTTTATTGAATCTAAACTAAATTCTTTAGAATCACATTGATGTGATTCTGCACCAGGGAACAAGGATCTCCAGTCTAGGCCTCCAGGCTGAAATCTTTAGTTTTGTTTCTTAGTCTGTAGCTCATGGTGGAGACTGAGTGCAGCTGTAAAGTCTAAATGATCTCTGTGCATCTTCTGTTAAATTTCATCATCATTTTTCATAATTTTGTCTTTTTCTATTTGTCATTCATCTTTCTTCAGGATTACCACAAGATAATAAAACAACCCATGGACATGGGCACCATCAAAAAGCGTCTAGAGAACAACTTCTACCGCAGTGCAAGCGAATGCTTACAGGACTTTAACACAATGTTCACCAACTGCTACATATATAACAAGGTAGGTAAAGGAACAGATCAGCCATCCTTTCACTTCTCCTCTTCCCAGAGCTTGTTCAGCTTTGCTGATTTTCACCTGGCCCTGGCTCTTGCTTTGTTGTCTGAACTGGTGCAATAAAAGGTTTTCTATCAGTTTTTCTGGGCGATCAGGGCCTGTGTGCAGATCAAATCACTTTCTACAGACAGAGCCAAACAGAAACCTGTTGGAGGCATTCTGCTGTCCTGTGCAAACCTGCTGTGTGCTCAATGAGTGGGAAGAGAGAAGATGAAAGAAAACAGAAAACATGTTTCTGCATCTGGAACCCGTCCGGATTACTTTCACAGATCTGACAGCTGCTCTGGAAGTGTGAACAATGCAGTGTAGCTGCTTCTCACTTCTTATGCATTATGTCTACAAAAGAAACACCAGAATGACAAGACTGCTTTCAATATTGAATTATTTGTTTTTAGAAGTAATCATTAAAACCCAGAAATTGGAAAAAAAAAAAAAAGAATCTCCTGAAATGTAACACTGTCCCAGCAACTGTCCTGCTTGTGCTAATGTGTTTTAACTTGCTCCCATGGCAAGCCGACAGACGACATCGTGCTGATGGCCCAGTCCCTGGAGAAGATCTTCCTTCAGAAAGTGGCTCAGATGCCGGAGGAGGAAGTGGAGTTGCCCCCTCCAGCTCCTCGGAGCAAAAACAAGGGAAGAGGCCGCAAGTCTGGTGAGTCTGAGTCCAAGTCCTCCAAGATTTAGAGGCTGTTTCATAGATGGATGGATGGATGGATAGATACATAGATAGATACATAGACAGACAAACTGATTAGGAGCTAACGTCATTGATCCCTTATTGAGATTTCCTTCGGTACATTCACTTTCCAGGCTAGAAAGTTACATAAAAAAGGGGAAAAGCATGTAGTTGCTTACCTGATGGAAGTAGTACATCTATAGTTATAATTCAGTCAGTCCTGGAGTTGTGTTGCTGAAGCAGAGCTCGTTGCCTCCCTCAGCTTCGAGGGCCCAGCAGGTGCCTGCGGTGTCCCAGTCTGCCTACTCGCCCTCCTCCTCAGACACTGGGGACTCCATGCTGGCCAACTCTCCCCAGACTGTGCTGACTAAGAGCCTGCCGCCCGCCAACATCATGGGCCTGCCCCCCACACAGCCCACAACCAAGGTAGGTACCAGGCCCACACTGGGACAAGCAGCAAGCAGCTGTAGTGCTGAACGTTTGCAGATCACACAGGTTCATTTAGTATAGAACCCATCACAAAGAGCCTGAGAGGATACGGGGAGAAAATAAAGATAAATATGAAAGAATAAAGATGAATTCTTTAATATTACTGCTCTGCCTCTGAAATAACAGAGTAGACGTCATTAGTGTTGTAATCACAACATAAACTAGAACAGTTAAGACTCAAAACAAGGATTCATTATTGTTTCACTCAGCAACCACAACATCTTCAGCGTCCTCCTCTTCCTTCCACACAGCCCAGATTAGACGGTAAACAGTGAAAGACGTCCGCCCGGGTGATGATTATTGTGCATCCCTAATAAAACTCAATAAAAGTAAACATGTATTTCTAACATCATAGGAAAGAGAACACAGGCACAACTTGACAGAACAGAGACAAAGAAGAGGGGAGAGTCAGTTTTCAAATTGGAAAGCTCTTATGGATTTACGAGTGTTTTGTTGCTATGAATGAACCATAATAATGTGATGGTACTGATTCCCGTCTCTTCATCTCCAGAAAAAAGGTGTGAAGCGTAAGGCGGACACCACCACCCCCTCCACCATGGGCCTGAGCGTGGGCATGTCGGGAGCGACACACATGGTGGGCCTGGGTAAAGGAGGCCACGGGGGCCAGGTCCATGACCCCTCCATGCACACCCTCTCCATGGGGGGCCTGAGTATGGACACCCCGCCCGGGCTGGGCCTGGTGCGCAGCCCCGGGGGGCCCGTCCTGCTGCAGCCCATGATGGCCGGCACCGGACGCAGGGTGGGCAGCGGGCGGCCCATCAAACCGCCCAAGAAGGACTTGCCGGACTCGGTGCAGTCTCAGCCCTCCAGGAAGAGCAAGCTGAGCCCCCAGCTCAGGTACTGCAGCGCGCTGCTCAAGGAGATGCAGTCCAAGAAGCACGCGCTCTACGCCTGGCCCTTCTACGCCCCCGTGGACGCCGCCGCCCTGGGCCTCCACGACTACCATGACATCATCAAGTGTCCCATGGACCTCAGCACCATCAAGGTCAGGCTTCATGCGCTTTTAGCAAGTGATGGGCGGGGCAAAACTGTCCCTAAGTAAGCAGCGTTATACGGCTGTAGATGACTTACAGAAACGTGTTCTGAGTCCAGGAACGAGGCGTTTGTCATCGCATGCTGTTGACAACCAGCCTTTCCTCCGTTTTATTACCAACTTTGCTTCAGTTGAAATTAGAGCTGCAACAAACTGAGCATTTTCATTGTCATAAGTTTAAGTCTAATTCTTTTGATTTCGTTCTCAATTAAATGATTTGTTTGATTTGTAAAATGATGCAAACACTGAAGATTCTCAAAGTCTCAAATATCAGGTCTTTAGATAAAATGAAAATATGACGATGACTTAATGACGGTAAAAAAGCTGAGAACAGAGAACTTTGTCATCATTTCTTAGTTGTTCTCAAGATTTTTTCTGAAATCTTTAAATCTATGGATTATTAAAATAGTTGTCCATTTCATTAATTGATTGATTGATGGGTTGCTGCAGCTCTAATTGAAATGTATCGTAGTTTGCAGAGTTGCTTTTTGAAGTCTTCATATTCTACATGTGCTTTCTCTTTATTCAAGTTTTATCGTCTTGGAACCTAAACTGAGTTTTAGGTCTTTCCATGTATATTTTAAATTCCAACTCATCGGCCATTAATAATGGAAAACGATGGTAAAATTAGCTTCAAGTGAGGCTCTAAATTAGTCTTTTCTTCTCGTCAGAGGAAGATGGACTCTCGGGAATACAGGGATGCGCAGCAGTTTGCCAGCGACGTCAGACTCATGTTCTCCAACTGCTACAAGTACAACCCGCCCGACCACGACGTGGTGGGGATGGCACGGAAGCTGCAGGTGAGTGAAGCGCTTCAGTCCTTCCCAGACCGGGGGCCTGCTGCGGCGGCACAGCACCCGCCCCTCCCTCTAACCCCGAGCCTTCCTTCACCTCAGGACGTGTTTGAGTTCCGCTTTGCCAAGATGCCAGACGAGCCACACATGGACCACACGGCCATGTCGATGAGTGGTCACCCGACGTCCTCCTCCTCCTCCTCTTCCTCCTCCTCGTCCTCCTCTTCCTCCAGCTCTGAGAGCGACCCGAGCAGCGAGAGCGAGGAGAGCGAGAGCAGCCCCAACTCGGACAGCGAGGAAGAGCGGGCACATCGCCTGGCTGAGCTGCAGGACCAGGTGTGCACACAGGTAAGGAATGTTTTCTCCTTCATCTCTCCGCTTGTCAGATTTAAAAGCATAGAAACACTCGTCTCTTCTGTCTCTACATCCATACTGTTCTCCTTGCTTCTAACACCAGGCTCCACCATTTTTTCAGTATCTGTAATAGCATAGGTTTTTCCTAGAGAAAAAAAGGTTTTAGGTCCAATGGACTTCTAGACATAGTCTTCAATTCAATCTTCACCAATGTTCACATGACTTTTTCAGCTCCGAGCTGTCCACGAGCAGCTTGCGGCCCTCTCTCAGGGCCCCATTGTCAAGCCCAAGAAGAAGAAGGAGAAGAAGGACAAAAAGGAGAAGAAGAAAAAGAAGAAGCTGGAGAAGCGAAGTCGTGTCTGCAGGAGCAGAGCTGGCTCTGAGGAATGGAAGATGCCCAGCAAGTTACTGAAGACCAAGACGGCCAGAGCAGGCGGCTCGCAGGTCAAGAAAACCCAGGGGAAGAAGAGCAACAAGAACAGCAAGTAAGCAGCGAGACGCTCACCCAGCTGTCTTAGTGTGAGTGAAAAGCAGCCAGTCAATCATGTCGCTTCTTCTTGCTTCCACAGGGCTGCAAAGACTCCGTTCTACCCGCCTGTGGCTCCGTCCATGCTGCCTCACTACGACTCTGAAGAAGAGGAGGAGATCGTGCCCATGTCTTACGACGAGAAGCGCCAGCTCAGCCTGGACATCAACAAGCTCCCGGGGGAGAAGCTGGGCCGTGTGGTGCACATCATCCAGTCCCGGGAGCCCTCGCTGAGGGACACCAACCCCGAGGAGATCGAGATCGACTTTGAGACACTGAAGCCGTCGACACTGAAGGAGCTGGAGCGCTACGTCATGACCTGCCTGAGGAAGAAGCCCCGCAAGCCTTACAGCGATCAAGGTGAGGGACACGTCTGTGAGTGAGTGAGTGAGTTGCAGCCCAAAACCAGAGCTGACAAGACCCCAGACTGAATGATGATAGAGGAAAGTGGTGCACACATGCCTCTACACATACATATTTCTTTTATTCTTTTGCTGGGAGTTTCCTAACCCGTTCAAGTGGAGAGGACACACTGATGTAATCTCATCAAAGACATGAGCAGAACCATCAAGAATGTGATACAAAGGGCGAGGGGCTGAAAGTCTCATATACAGACTGGAAGCCCAGGGAATGACAACAGCACATTTGGCTGCTTTTTAATGATGTTATATCTGAAAGAACAGTGACCGTACGCTGCGAGGTCAGACTTAGATTTTCTTGGATTTATTAAAGCAATAGAAACAGCACCACAGTATTACATCAAACCAACAAGCATCTAATGTTGTTTTCCCTCAGCCAGCTGAAGCTGCGGTGCTGTACTCACATCTTTTATTCATTCATTATTTCCTCCCATGTAAACACTGACTGATCAAATCAGTATGTGCAGTATGGCAACCAAGTTCCTCAAACATCCTCAATGAGGGGTCGATTCAAGGAGCCAAATCTCCTCAGAAAAAAAACGAAAACACCCAGCTTGATTTGTGTGTTTTTGTTGTTTTTTTTTTGTACAGCAGCAACGAAAGGTGGTATCGCCAAATCTAAAGAGGAGCTGACTCTGGAGAAGAGGAGGGAGCTGGAGAGGAGGCTGCAAGATGTCAGCGGACAACTCAACTCTGTCAAGAAACCTACGAAACCTAAAGGTGAGCGCAGGTGTCCCAGACTGCCACATCACCCTCAAAGCAGCATCCTGGTTCTTGTCTGTCTAGAAATAGTCTGGATGCTGCTTTACAAGCTCATCCTAATCTCATATTTGTAGCTGAGGAAATATTAGGATTCATTTCTGCACAGATCTTGCTCTTTCATACTTGTCTGGCAACCACAGGCTGTGCAGCTTGCCACTTGCATGACTTTACGTTTCTTTAACACAGAGTTTGGCAACTTTTTCCCTGAACTAAGTGGCAATGGTGCAGTCATGTCCTGATGGACCCTCTCAGAGGGATCAATTATGCTTTTTATCTGATCTCTCTATGAAGTGACTTCACTCTAGGCCAAATAGTTTAGGTTCAGGTCAAATATTTCCCCATATTTTTCATTCTTAATGTTGTGTTTTCTAAAACCATTGATTTTCTTGTTGTTCTGTTCACAGTGGAGAAGCCCAGCGCTGTAGAGACACACACCCAGCCCTCACGCCTCAGCGGCAGCAGCTCCAGCTCCGACTCCTCCTCCTCCTCTTCCTCATCCTCATCCTCAGACACCAGTGATTCAGACTCTGGTTGAGATCCCTAGCACTTGACAAAAAGAGAGAGAAAACGCTAATAACTCAGGGACTTGGGCTGGCCTAAGAACCATGGCGAGGGGGGAAAAAAAAACTCAAAGCATACTCCCAAATTGTTTGGAATGTGGGACTGAGGGATATGAAACGTCTCTGTGGATAATCATGGAACCCAAACACTAAATGCCTTGGTTTCTCCTTCCCTCCCTTTTGTAAATACTTGTACAAGTTTATGTTTCTTTTATAAAGAAGAATTTTATGGTGATCCCCAAAGAGGGAAGCAGAGTCATAAGAAAGGATGTGGAGAGACGGGCCTTATTCCAGATCTGCTTTGGCTGGCCTTACGCTGTGTCCTCTGTGGCCAGGAAATGGAAGGTCTTTATTTATTTGTTTGTTTTCACCCAAACTTCCTCAGACATTTCTGGAATTTGAACCAGCAACCTTTTGGTCATAAGCCTTGCTTTTCTAACATCTTGGCCTTCTACCACACTTTGTTTTTAGATCAAACCTCCCACCCAGATGACTTAGCCTTAATTATCCAGATTGTTCATAGTAATGTTAAGGAGCCCTAAGATTCCCTCCCACATTCACAGGTGTAAGAGCTACTGGGCACTAAAATCCAAACATGACTCTGGTCTCTGCCAACTTCAGGTCAAAACAGGAGCTTGGTTACTGATCCAGTACTGGATTGTGTTTCTGTTTACACATGCTGCTGTCGCAGCACAGTCTCAGCTTGACAATGAATTTTTTGTTGCTGTCTCTGCTCCCCGAGTAGTTTTTTTTAAAAACACAATGGCTTTAGTACAGTGTAGAAATACATTAAATACACAATCACAAAGATCGGTTTGTACTGCATTTAATCAAGGCTCGAGGGCCCTTTTTAAAACCGTTTTATGGATATGACACTAATTGAAGTAATAGTAAATCGTTGAGCAGTATTTTGAGATCCGTTCTCACTGTTTCGCTTTGATCTTGTACTCTTCATTACATCAAATCGTAACTGAAGTGTGCATCCATTTCCTCAGAGCTGAACACAGGCTGCTGAATGTTATCCGATTATAGCGCAGCTTTCTAATCTCCACATTAATCTCCTTAACATGTGAAGTATTGCATTAGTTTCTAGAAGACATCTGTAGCACTTGAAAACTCTGTGGCGGTTTCTTAGGGAACTCTCTTGGCTGCGCAGCACATACTGGAACAAACTTGTGTTGACTGAATAAACTAAAGCTGAAAGATTCTACGAGGAAATAAAGATTCACATTGATCTTTATTTAGACAGCTGAGTCCTTTTAGCCTATGCCTAATTGAAACTGTTGTTGAATGTTCAGTGAAAGAATATATGCTTGTATATACTTAAACTGTATTTGCTGTTGCACAAACTATTGTATTTCTGCTGTTTGGTCTTGTTTATTCAGTTTGTTTTGTTTGTTTGTTTTTTTTTTTTTTACCTGCGGTTTTCCCTCATTCCAGTTAACTGTCTAAGTTGTTTCCTGAAGAGCGTTGACATGAGCATTGCTGCCTCTGGTCAAGCGGGTTGTTTCTCCGAAGCAAACCTTCTCATCAGACAAGTGTGTTTATTAAAATATTCTCTTCTGCAGAAAGAGTTTGCCATTTTGTCTGCCTGTTTATGAGAGCGCTTTAACATGACCTAGCATGTTGTACTAGGATTCTCCTCAACCAGGGAGCACCAAGTGCTGTATTTTCTTACTGTATTTTTCTATCTTTTTACTTCCCTCAAGGTGGGAACATTGAGTAAAGTCTCTTCATAGGACTGTAGTGGTGACAATGTAATGATTGGGAAAAACGCAATGCATTATCTGGAACCTGCGCACTTGGCAGTATGTGCGATGGGAAATGCTCTTCTTACAGGGAGTCAAGGTAAGCTTTCCTGAATGTGCATTATTCAGAATGACAGACTGATTTAACGGAGTCGTCGCCTAGAAACCCCATTTTCCTTGTTGAAACGTTGTTGGACCTCAATTGAAACTTTTCTGGAAGGGTTAGCGCCCCAAAACACCACAGGAGGTGATTTACATGCGCCTCTCTACCACCTCATTAAATGTTAGTTGCCAAAAACAAGTGTTTTCATTGTCCCTGTATCGGTGGACCAAACTACCAGGATCACGTTTATCTTAAATAACAATGTCCCTGCGACTTCTCCAGCTGCTCTTCATGTCTGTGCTAAACATTTTGCGCCTGAATGGGCAAAGATCGCATCAACTGCGTTTGGAAAGAGGGACCATTCCAACTGCCAATCGGTAAGTCTCCTGCTTGTGTAACATCCCGGACTTCGGACATACCGGACATCGACACATTTTACAGGTCAAAGTCCAGCAATTACCGGATAGCGGAAGCTCGGTTTGTGCGCGAGACTGAAATTACGGTAGAGACCGCAGCTAACGGCTAATCGGGCTAACGCTAGATTCTAAGGGGGATATTACAAACTTAACACACATTTGTAACTATTATGATCGATAAAAGTCCATTTAACACGTTTTAATATAAGTACTTAAATGTATAACTGAAGGGAAAATGTACAGCCGTCACACAAAAGAACATGATAAACAACAGTACAGACAAAATCTTTACAGTAAACAGTAAGTAGTAAGGAGTCACAACATGTGTAACAGTAAACAATGAGTTCAGTAGTATAATATATAATAAGCTAAGTGATAAGTGAGTGAAAATAAATAAAGAGTAGTTGTGGATGGTAGTAATATATTATCATGGATTTGAGTTTCACATTACATTAAATTCGGAGAAAAGGGAGCTACTAGGGAGCTAGTTATCTAAATTTGAGGAAAGCTAGTCATGTTTTTGTAACCAAATTTGTTAATGGCCCCCCTAATGCTCAACACCTGTTGAGTGCATGTTTCTGTGGTTCTCAGGCGTCCTCCTGGGGTTCCTCTTCATAACTCCCGCCAGTTAAGCAGTGCACCCTAGTGAGAGTTTGATAAAGGTTAAATGATGAATACATCAGGTAGATTAATGATTCAATTCAATGAAGGTTGTCTGGTGGATGTATGTGGCAGAGGTTCTGCTTAGCTTCTCAGCTTGCAGGTTTACTATGTCTCCAGGGAGAGGTGAGTCTGTGTCCATCCTGAGGTTCATAGGCCGGTCAGAGATGTGTTAATCCCCACCACTTTGATTATCTGCTTCCCACCAGGACGGTGTTGTTCTCTTCCATCCAGAACTAGGCACACATGGCCTCCCCGTGAGGATGGGAATGGGGAGGGGGATAGTTTAATGCGGGGGGTGAGTTGCATGTGTGTATGTGGACTTCCTGAAGGCTGCATGAGTCACGTGTTAACCAGGCACTTTGGACTTCCTGCCCCTCCTCTCCCTCCTGTTACAACACTTCCCTGTTCCCTCCCCAGCAGATCTACAAACTGTCGATCCACATGTGGAAGTGCAGAGGCTGCACACAAAAGCAGTGTAGATCTGCGCTGCAGCTCATCTCCACAAGTTTCATTTGTGACGAAAGGAAACTTAAGAGACTCTACGTTTTTATGCTAACACTCACTGAGACTGTCATCAGTACAGAGATCTGAGAATGGCAGAGAGAGGACTTCAGCTGGACCGGGAAACCTTCTCCTGTTCTATCTGCCTGGAGCTTCTCAGGGACCCGGTGGCTCTTCCCTGTGGACACAGCTACTGCATGATGTGTATTAAAAACCACTGGGATAGCCAGGATCATTTGCGCCTCCACACCTGCCCTCAGTGCAGGGAGGGCTTCACACCGAGGCCTGTCCTGGTAAGAAACACCATGCTAGCAGCTCTGGTGGAACAGCTGAAGCAGACAGAGCTCCAGGCTACTCCTGCTGACCTCTGCTATGCTGGACCTGAAGATGTGGCCTGTGATGTCTGCGCCGGGAGGAAACTGAAGGCTCTGAAGTCCTGTCTGGTATGTCTGGTGTCTTACTGCGAGCAGCACCTCCAGCCTCACTATGACGTAGCTCCAATGCAGAAACACCAGCTGGTGGAACCGTCCAAGAAGCTCCAGGAGAACATCTGCCCTCATCACGACGAGTTGATGAAGATGTTCTGCCGCACCGATCAGCAGTGCATCTGCTACCTCTGCCCCGTAGATAAACATAAAGGCCACGACACCGTGTCAGCGGCAGCTGAAAGGACAGAGAGGCAGAAAGAGCTGGAGCTGAGTCGACACAACATTCAGCAGAAGGTCCAGAGCCGAGAGAAGGATGCGAAGCTGCTCAAGCAGGAGGTGGAGGCTCTCAATTGCGCTGCGGACGAAGCCTTGAAGAACAGCGACGAGGCCTTCTCTGAGATGATCCATCTCATGGAGGAGAGACGGCGTGAAGTGCAGCAGCAGGTCAGATCCCAGCAGCAGTCTGAAGTGAGTCGAGTCAGAGAGCTTCAGGAGAAGCTGGACGAGGAGATTGCTGAGCTGAAGAGGAAAGACGAGGAGCTGCAGCTGCTCACACACACACGGGACCACACACAGTTTCTCCACAGCTGCACCTCACTGATCCCACTCAAAGAGTCTGCAGAAACCTCCAGCATCCAGATCGGTCCTCTGAAGCACTTTGAGGAGGTGACAGCAGCTGTGTCGGAGCTCAGGGATAAACTGCAGGACGTTCTGAAGAGGAAAGGCACCGAGATCCCACCTAAAGTGGAAGAAGTGAATGTTGCACCTTCCCTGCCAGCTCCAGCTCCAGCTCCAGCTCCAGCTCCAGCTCCAGCTCCAGCTCCAGCTCCAGCTCCAGCTCCAGCTCCAGCTCCAGCTCCAGCTCCAGCTCCAGCTCCAGCTCCAGCTCCAGCTCCAGCTCCAGCTACACCACTACCAACACCATCACCACCACGAGACCCCAAGAGCAGGGCTGACTTCCTGGCGTATGCCTGCCACATAACCCTGGATCCAAAGACAGCACACTCACAGCTGGTGCTGACTGAAGATAACAGGAAGGCCACGTTGAAGATGCAGCACCAGTCTTTGCCCTATCACCCAGACAGGTTCCTTTACTGCTTCCAGGCCCTGAGCAGAGAGCGTCTGACCGGCCGCTGCTACTGGGAGGTGCAGAGGAAAGGCAGAGTTTATATCGGGGTTGCATACAAGTCTATCGGCAGAATCAACAACTGTGGACTCGGCCTCAATGATAAGTCTTGGTCTTTGTGCTGCGAGAGGGAGTGCGTTACCTTTTATCACAAAGGATTCCCAACTCCCATCCAGTGTTTTCACTCCTCCAGGATCGGGGTGTTTCTGGACCAGAGTGCAGGTGTCCTGTCCTTCTACAGCATCACAGGCAGCACGACCATGACCCTGCTCCACACTGTCCGGACCACCTTCACCGAGCCACTCCTCGCCGGTCTTAACTTCTATCATAATTACGGAGATGTTGCAGAGTTCTGTAAACTCAGATAGGCAGAAACGTATCTGAGGCTCAGTTCTAAGAGACGTTCTTAATCCATCGTTAATTTGTTTTTGTTGTTTTGTTTTTCTATATGAATTTGGAACCTGTGGGTGGTGCATTTCCTCACCTGCATGAAGCCAAGTAGACTTTATTATTTTGACAGGAGCAATTAAGCGTTGTAGTTGTCATATATCATCAGCACATGTATGCATTAATTACATTTACATTTATGAATGCCTCGGACCAAATGTTGCCTTTGTTGTTTCCTAAAAATTGAATCAAATGTCTTTCAAACATTTTATCAGTCCAAGTATGATGTTAATTCATACTTTATTATCAGCACTTTCACAAATCTGAGAGTGAAGCATCACTTGAACTAGATGAATAAAGACCTGCAATGTGTAGACAGACTGAAGGTTTAAATAATACATAACCCAGTAGGAACATTGTGTTCGGTCTGTCTTTAGTCTAGGTTCTGGAGGGTAGTTGCAATATGTTTGACACAGGGAGGCGCTAGAGTTCACTACTTGTTTGATGCACAATTTCACCGTTAAGATTTATTAGAAAAATGCCCCATAAATCTGCTAGTGCCCATTTTAGGGCATTTCTTCATCTACGTGAAACTAAATGGACTTCATTATTTTTAGAGAAGCTCAGTATCAGCATCAGCATCAGTACATACCTGCATTAATTACATTTACATTTATGATCTCATCAAACCAAATGTTGTTTTCCAAAAATTAATTCAAATTCCTGTTGTAAAACTTATGATGTATTTCATAGGTTATTATCATTTTCACAGAACTGAGACTGAAGAGTCATTTCAGCTTGATAAATAAGGAGATGAAATGTGTAAATGGATTGAATGCTTAATTAACAAGCCAAAATGAATACACATTGCTGTCCGTTTCTTTAGGTTCTCATAGATGGATAGATAGATGCTGAAAAGGAGACCAGTTCATGAAAAGCAGTCGAATTTCAGCTGCCTGGTGGTCATTGTTCATCCATCTCACCTGTGCTCAAATAAAACAGGAAAATAAAAATGCATCTGTTGTGAAAAATGTGAAAACGTATTGATCACCAGATATCAATGACTTCAGTTTTGATGTTGAAATAATACTTGTCATGCAGTTTAGCTACTTTTGTCATTTTGCTGTAGCTTAGCTTGCTTTGTTTTTGTTCTGTGGTGGGTAGCTTCAGTGTCCTGGAGTAATGTAATGGGATCCTGGAGCGCCCCCCTGTGGACAAAAGTCTCGTATTTCCATCGGCTCTTGTCAGCCGAGTACCGAGAAATCAGGAAACTGATGACTGACTCCAATGTCATGTCTGAAACTTTACTCAGCTTTAAAACTGAAAGAAATCAGATGATGCACGAGACGGGGTTTCACATGACTGTGTGACCACCTTGATCGTAATCCAGGTGAAGTGTTAAAACCTTTTCACTGTACTTACTGCAGTATACGGATATAAACCATGCAGCATATGTGGAATAAGCATCAGTCGGGATGTGTATTCCAGTCTCAGTCATTTGATGCAGACATGTAAATATGCAGCTGGAACTTGGGCTGTGAAGCTGTTAGGGATATGAAGATGAGGGTTGTGAAGATAATGAAGGTTTGGGTGCTGCAAACAGATTTTGAAACAGGTGTGTGAACCAGTGAAGAAGGCAGGATGTATCCAGTTGTTTTAACGAGTTGTAAACTACTGGTGGACTGAAGAGTAGCTTTGATGTTGCTATAAAGCTGACACGCTTCCAATTTACCACGTTTCCATATCATGATGGAGACGATGAGGAACCACATGTGTGTAGTAAGGACTGTAAAGTGGGCATGGCATTAGGCATTAATTCCATGAATCACAGGAGAAACTCATGGAAACACCGTCCTCCAGTTCTTTTCTATTCAGAACAAGATCAATACTCAGAGCAACAACGTCCATGTAAATATTAGCCACAGACAACGGCGACTGCACAGTAACTGTTGTGATGCTGTCTGTCAGTAACACGAGCAAGCTTAGCAGTGGCAAGCCTGCATTCGATAAGGTCACAGATCATGGTAGTGAACACAGACACGGAGCGCGGGCTGTTAGAGGAAGTGAGACGTTATGATTAGTGGCGACAGCCATGACGCGCCACCGTGGGGGGTTTCCCTCAGCGTGAAAGTAAAGGTTAAAACAAAATGGAAATAGTACGGAGCAGAGGGGAAAAGCCCGGGAGTTTCTTGGTTCTGCTTTTGAAGGACACAATCTTTCACACCCCCAGGACGAGGAAAACACAGAGAAGGAAGTTGAACTTTTGAAAAACAAACTTAGGCTCTCGGTCCTGTGAGAACACATTGGTTTACATTAGAGCAGATGTGGATCTAAAGGTCCAAGGCTGTAGTGCCTTCAACAGAATGAACAGCTGTGTTAGAGGTCACATAGGTGAAGAATAGACCTCTTTTTTAGGATTATTTTAAGTCCAACACTCAATAAATATGATCTGAATAAGGAAAGGCAGATTTATTTGTAGAGTGCAGTAGAAATTGAAAACAAAAGCATACAGTTAAAACGAACGCCAGTCCTCAGTTTTCCACTTCAAACATGTTCACTCTTCCCTAGTTAAACTACACAGTGGGAATAATAATGAACAGTCATATCTGTTTCCAATCATAAAAAGCTAGGCTAAAATACAGCATAAAAAATAGGAGTGCAGTACAAATGGAGGTTTACAATTTAAAGTGCATTAAAAGGACTCAGTCATAGACACATGAAGAGAGACACTTTAAACCAAGGATTTAACAGTGTTCACAGTCTGGCTTGATTTCAGTTCTCTCTCCCAAATTAAAAACCTGTTTTCCATAGGAGGCCAGTCTAAGATCAGACAATCATCACATAAATCACATGTACACACAAATAACACATGTAGACAACTAAAAAGACATTAAAAACTATCACAAATAAATATATAAACAAGGTGTGATACAAATGGCACTTCAAAGGCATTTAAAAGCACTCAATGCTTTGACAACAAATAATGGAATGGCAACGGCCCATACTTTGCAATGCAATGTAGACTGCAAACATAGGAAGGCTGGACACCAAGAAGGGGAGTCCATTCAGAGGATGGTCATCATGAATGGGCTCCTCCTGGTCTGTTAGGGACATAAAACCCTTCAGGCTGTATATGTTCCTAAACTGTTAGAAGGCTGATATTACTGCTGAAGGTCTGAGTCTGAATCTATCAACATGGCAAAGTTTCGGGCTTGTGGTAAATGTTTCGAGAAACCGAGTCAAGGTGGACTTTTAATCATTTGAAACAATTACCTCTGTTTTTTCACGATTGAATTGTCATCCAACGCTTGACTTGTTTGACAGCCGCTCTTTTTGGTGAATAAAATCAGCTTATTTCAGACATTGTAGTTTGTTTCATGCCACAAAACTAACTTGGGGCTTCAGTAGCAGAGTCTGTGAGGAAGCGCAGGCAGGAATTTTCCAGATTTGGATGATTTCTGATGAGACTGGAAACCATTGCACTCCATGTTTCTATCTTCATTTTACCGATGTTATGTTCCAGATGTTTTCATTAATAGAGGATTTTAGCTTCATTCTCTGTTTTTCTCTGTTCACAGCATCCTTTTCTCTGAGCTTCATTTCCTGATGAAATAAGTGGTGCAGATGGAAATAACAATCATCGGGGCCGGGGGTTCCATCACCTCCACAGGTCGATACAAGGAACCGGTTACCGACCATCCGCCTTGGGCCCGGGCCCGGGAGGAGGAAGAGGAGGAGCAGGAGCAATCAGTCAACCAAACATCTGTATTTCAGGAAACCTGTGTGAGGACTTCCTCCCCGGTTGCCTGGCAGCGGACAGGATTTCCCAGCATCCTTTGTCTTTAAACCCACAGGTGCTTCTGCTTCTTTGGACCCAGTGTGTAAATCAGCTTCAAGTCCTCCTCGGAAAGCTCTGCAAGAGTTGCGTCCTTGGAAATTACTTTCGTTTTCACCTCGCCTCGCCCTCGCAGCACGTTCCTCAGCTTGACCTGTGGACATGGGAAGACACAGTTAGCAAAAGGGCAGAAGAGCTCAAGTCCACTGTGTGTGTGTAAGAGAGAGCATCAGGCATTGCTTACATAGTTTATCAGGAATATCAAAAGTGCAAGCATCAGAGTGGCCGTGGCGATGATAACCATGTAGGTCTCCCTCACCACAGTTCCCGAGGAAGCAGTCGGACAATCTGGAGATAACAAGAGACAACAGAAACTGATGACATTCCCAACAGGAATCACTCAGAGCTGCTTTAAAGGAGACCTTGAATGAAACCAGTTTGAACCAGAATGAATCAATAGTCCGGTCCTACAGTAAAACGTCATCACGTCCTCATCCCTGAATAAACTTTTAGATTGTGAAATGCAAAAGATCTTAATGGAGACTGGACGTCCAGAATAATGAGTGTGAACCTGCCTCGGTTCAGACGTGGGCAAACAAACAGAGGCACCTGGCTGTGAGTTTGCAGCAGTTTGGTAAAGTTTCTGGTGAAATATCAGATTCTTTGGTACTGGTTCTTCCTCAGTCAGCCAATTAACAGCCAGTTAAGCCTGTGTGTGGTTGCCAGTTAAGCATGAGAGGATGGCAGATCTGTGCAGAAACGGAGCTGAATATTCCCATGGTAAAAAACAGAATTGTAAGAGTCCTAAAGCACGATAAAGCCAATGTTCCACAGCTTCTACATGACCAGGGAACAAAGAGAAAGGCTCCATTCAACCATTCTAGGTCCCCTTTAAAAAAGGTTGCTGGCAGTTTGGCATCGCTGAGCTGATCTTTGGCCCTCACCTGTCACGCTGAGGTAGACCCAGCTGTCCTGGTTCTGCTCGCCCACGGGTGCGGCCAGATGGCACCTGTACAGGCCGGCGTGGCCACACGTCACGTTGGGCAGGAGCATGTCCAGGGAGTCGTTCAGCAGCCTCGCGCTCTGCTCTGCGTCTGTGTAAGGCCGCACCTCGCCGTCCGGCAGCTGCCTGATCAGCACGCCACTGTGGTTGGCTGACGACTCCTGTGACATCATCAGCGTATGGTGAGGAACACACACACACACAGAGCAAGTTCACAGTAAATGCTGCCACCACCTACTCATATCAGTATTAGTTTGCTGTAGTTGTAGTTGGTGCTGGATAGAGTAATTTCCCCAATAAAGTACTAATCTGATTTTATCTGATCTTATTCCAGTATTACAGACACTTTCTGATCTCTGTGCAGTTACATTTACTCAGAAATGAAAACAAACCTTGACTCAATACTCTAATGCAACTGGATATGTGTTGGATGTGGAAACACCAGAAGCGGAAAACGAGCAGCCCTGTTTAGATTCAAACCAGCCCAACACTATGTCACTTCCTTTTTTCCCCTCCATGTGCTGTGTTTGCAGTTACCAGTCGAGTGAAACACTGCGATAAGACAAAGAGCAGGCAGCTTCCTGGACTGACGTGACCACGCACCTTGTACCATGAGACATATAGGTACTGGACCCCGGGCTCCACCGGTGCCATGCAGCGCAGCACGCAGTCCTCACCCACCACTGTCCTCACCTCCAACTCCACCTGCAGGGCAGGCGAGCCTGAAAATGGAAAAGATTCTTAATTTAAGTCCACTTCAAACAACATGCAGTCAGCCGTTACTGTCTTCAGTGAATGACTGGGAGAAATCACGCGTTGAAAAATGTTAAAACATACATTTACATTTACATTTACATTTATGCATTTAGCAGACGCTTTTATCCAAAGCGACTTACAAAGAAGAAGAGTAACAAGGTACATAGGGTGGGTCTAGAAGGAGTGTCATGGTGTAGTGCTAGGATAGGAGCAGCTCTCCGAGGAGCTAAGTCCTCAGTTTGAAGACCTGTGCACTGACCAACAGGGGCGCCCCTGTTCTTGGTGCAGTGATGGAGTGTTAGGACAGGAGATGCTCTCTGAAGAGCTGGGTCTTTAAGAGTTTCACATCCACATACACGTGGATGCAAGGTTTTCAGGGTTTAAGTCCGATCACATATTATCTAGTTTCTTTTCTTTCAAAGGCTGTAAAATGAGGCCACTGATTGCGAGCAGTACAATTAAGGTCAGCACAACAGGATCAGACTGGATCGGAGTCAGGGTGAAAGAGGAAACCAAACAATACTTCACAAAAAGAGAAATATGAAGGAGCATCCATTAAGAACACATTAGAGAATGAATGAATGAATGAATGAATGACAGAGAGACAGACAGGACGAGACCATGTTCTCAAATTCAACCAAAGAGCAGAGATAGGAAGTGACCAGACCTTCAGTAAACAGCAATAGGTTCGAGTACGTACCGAGAGAGAGCAGCAGGTGCAGCTGCATTAGGGTCGCCAGAGTCAGAGGTCGAGCCATGTGGTCTGAGAGGTGCACAGTTGTTCGATGAGAGAAACACGCGTGGTTGGAAAGAGAGACACATAGACTTTATATGCTCAAGTGAAACCAGAAGCAGGTCAGCCAAGAGGAAGCTCCACCCACCTCTGAAAGCCAACCCCGCTACTCAAACTACACATTCATCCATTCAAACACAGGAGCAGCTATATAGCAGCATTATGACACACATCATGAAACATATTCACATGTGTTCCTTTCTTGGTAAGTATGTTAACTTCTCGGTTCAAACATAACTGATGGCACTGCTTTGTTGCTTTGTTGCTTTGTTCGTTTGCCTGTTGCTTCCTTGTGGTCGGCGAAACGCCACGTGCTGATGGAGACAATGGAGACATGTGGCTCAAAATAAAAACCCTGAAGAGCTGTATCCGTTCACATGCTTATCTCATCTTAAGCGATCAGATTGTGTGTGCAGCTACAACATTGTCGGTACGCGTGCAGGCCTGGTTTGCATCTCGAGGAACACGAGGCTCGTAGCTTTTTACGTTGTGGTTTGGATCATTTGGAGGGTTTTGATTTATTACTGAATAAAAGACTTTCTTTGACTTTGAGTATAGGGTGTAATAAACTGAAAATGAAAGAACCCAGGGATTCCCCGTGCTTTCCACTGTGTTTTCCAGAATAAACGGATTGAAAAAGGAAGTGAAAGGAAGTTAGGTATCGGTAATTCCCCAGGAGTCATGTCAGAGGTGTGATAATAGACAGGTATAATTTTCAATTGCGTAGCTATTTTTACACCTGAAGAACCTGAAACAACTGTTAAAACTGGGGCTGCATTTCCTATGGTCTGTACTATAAATACCACAAAAAAGTCGATGTGTGATTCCAGGTTACGATCAGGAGTCCGGAAACAGCTTGTTCTAGCCACGCCTCAGGGGCTGGAGAGACAAGAAAACATACAGGTTCAAGAGGCTAAGAGCAGAGATTCTGACCTTACCTAAATAATGAACTTAGCCTCGTGCCCACTGGGGTCGGTGGGTCCCTTGAGCTGAGGCTGACAGGACAATTTGCATATTTTCTAAAAAGTTACCCGTTCACATGACAAATATTTAACATGCAAGTTTAGATTGAACATTGAGATTTAAATAAACTTAATGTGAGGAAAGAGAAAAATATTTATTTCACTTGACTCGGTGCTTAAAAAGCGATAAAAGTGAGCAAAGCAAAATCAAAATAAACATTTTTTTTTATATTCTGCACTGTACACAAGTGAAGCTGATTTAGTCACACAGCTCCTCAGGTCTGAGGTTTTGTCTGTGGGCGGCGAGAGGGGGAGTAAATCACGCTGACGGTTCCACTTTCACAAGTCTGACCTTTCATGTGTGTTTGTGTTCAGCTGTGGCCTGTCTGGCCTGTCTGGTCATGGTGAGTGACGCGGTGAAGAACCTGGGCAGGTTCCCTTTCTCATGCTGTGGAGGAGAGCCCAGGTTGGATTTGCATCCAGACTGTGAGAATGTTTGGAGCTGTAAAGACAAGGTAAAAACATAAGAAAAGGAAAATAAGCCTAAGGCAGTTCATATTTTCAGGCTCTCATGGTTTCTTGGTTTCTTCACTGTGCTGCAAACTCACACGTCTGTGTCTTTTCTTTGCCACTCAGTTCATTTCAGAACAATAAGATGGAGTTTTTCTCCTTGTTCTCTGGCCTTAACATAGAAGCTATGGAGCACTGGCTTCATCAGAAATGCGTCTGTGTCTATTTTATATGGCTTTTATGATCCTGCTTTTAGTTGTTGGGAATATCACGCTCTGTTTCTGCACAGACATGGTGCTCTTTCATGCTTATCTGGCAACCGCACATCGGCTGTACTCTGATTGAACTGTGTTCATGTTGTTTCATCTGTGCAGCCGTTCGCCTACATTAGAGGTGCGAGGAAAGACTGCATTCCTCCATGTGCAAGGATTGAAGGAGCGGAGATGATCCTGAAGGAGTGTGTGGACGTGAACCTCACCGTGGTGTGCAAAAACGTAGGTCGTCCACAGTTCAATACAAGATGAGCATCGTCACATACAGCCACTGATGTGTCCGCCTGGGACAGACCAATGGGAGACTTTGGTCCTAATTTGCGTTTTCTCTCCCTTTCAGGACAGGAATTTAGTTGAGGAGAAGCGGGCCTCCTACTACAGCCAACGGTGTGTGACCACCGCACCACACAGCACGCTGTTCAACATGGCACCAGGTGGTCCGGGTGGGTATCGTCCACTGAAATTCTTCTGGTGTTCAACAAAACTATATATTTCAGTACGATTAGTGCAAACTAATCGTACTGTGTCGGTATGAACTGATACCAGTCACCAGTGTTCCATTCCAGTTATCAGTACGCGCTCCATATGCAGCTCTATCGCTCCACTTACCACTCCAGTCAAGAAAAGTTGATTGGCTATCACTCAGGTGAGCGACGGGCGAGGCAGCCAATCAGAGCGAAGCTTACTCGTGGCTGCCAGATAAGCATGTAAGGGTGCCAGACCTGTGCAGAAACGCAGTGGAATGTGTCACAGAGGATTGTGACAGGGCTGTAAAACAGACTTTCCTGATAAAAAACAACTTTCAAAGGTTCTGAATGAACAGATGTGAATGGAAAAACACCAGGTCGATTTCCCCCGTTTCATGAAAGAACATGTCTGCTGTTGCTGCAGGTTCCGTGTGCCTGTTCCTGCTGCTGATGCTGAGGCTGATGCTGCTACTGATGCTGGTGGTCCATTAAGGTTGCTGCTGTCCTCCATCAACAACGCGGATCTCCAGACATGATGGAGCTGTTCATGATGGGGTCAAGTCAAAGCTCTACAATGTTCTCATTTTGTAACTTTGCACGGTGAGAACTCCCAGGCCAAAGAGATGTGAGAGATGCACTGGTCAATTGGCTAAAGACGGGACAGCAGAGTGGCACATTCTGGCCAGCCTGTTATCCTAATGTCACAATCGTTCTGAGAATCTGTCCCAAAGCTTTCGTAGAACCTGGCAGGAAACCTGGACTCACCCAGAGTACGGTCGGCAGAGCGGGTGGAGAACAGCTCACAGTTAGCACATTGTAGCCTTCTCCAGTAGCAGAGCACTTTATTTTGAGAGTTACTCAAGTGAGTAATCCACTTACCTCAACAGTTACATATAAACTAATTCAGTCCAACATTAATATTAACATACTGTATAAGCTAATTCAGTCCAATGCCAGTGTTTCCTTTCCATTAATAGTGTCACCTGTGCTCCTCTATGAAGTTTGAGAGAGTATGAAACTAAATCAAATGGAGCAGAATGTAGAGGTATGTTTGATCCCGTCCTGTAATTGTACATTGTTTTAGGCACTTCAAACTTGAAAAAATGAGAAAAAAAAACTAAATCAAATGTGCCAACATAAGCATTAGTTCCTATGATGCATTTTTTATGTTATAATCATTGTTTCTTCTGTGGTTATGTGTTCATTTATATGAGTATTATTATTAGTAACAGGAGTAATAGGAATAATAAGAGTATTAACTATATCTGGCCATAAATACCAATATTTTGTTCTGAAGTAAAACTAACATCACTGTACTGTATTTAGTCCAGATTCTATTCTATTCTATTCTAAACAATAGAGTAGGACTGAATAGAATAGAATAGAATAGAAATCATTTGCAATAACAATAAAGCAATAGTCTTACAAATTGTGTGGTTCAAATGTTTTTGGCATTTAAACTCATTGATCCTCAAACCCCTCAGGGGAGGTTGGCAAAGGTGAGATGCCAATCAAGATCAGTTTTAATTCAGATTCATTTTACCAATAGAAAATATTTGTCAACAGCAGGCTCCACAATCTTCCCTGTCACCTGTACATATTTTACACATTATCGCTAAAGTTTACTGTCCGAGATCAAATTGTGCCGTTGTTTTAAAGAAACAAATGTAGTTAAAGCATCAGATGCGAAAGTAGGAGATGAAGGGTCGACTAAGCTGAGGGTTCATTGTAAGACTGGTGGCAGGAGAGGCTTCGATAAAATCATCAACAAGGTCATTGACAAACTGAGACTCAGTAAAAAAAAAACAACAAACATCTGTTTATCTGCAACATAATTCATAGCACACAACATGTCCTTGTGATATTTTACAGAATATTTACATGCGGCGTTGTTTTATATGTAGATTTCTTTTGTTTATTTAACCACAGAAAAGAAAAGCTAAAGGCAGGATTCAGTGGGCAACCAACAACCATTCACACGCAGCTATTCCTGATCCAGACTGGAACAAATCTGAGTGAAGATTCAATCCCGTGAAACGTCAAAGCTTGACTCGTATCCATGCCTGGCTCAGATGGAAAAGTCTGGCTACAGGCACAGTTTTCCTGGCTTGTTGTCTCACCTGCTCACACCGGAGAGCCCCCAGGCACCGCACTCGCTCCACTGACATTTCCACAAATCCCTCACGGCTCTAACACAAACTTAAGATCAAACAAAGAGTTTGTCCCACGATTGAACCCAGGTCTAAAGTGAGCTGGAGTCCTGGAGATGACCCTCAGGGTCCCCTCTCGTCTCCTCCCTGCTTGCGTCCAGGCTCAGATGTTCGTGCTGGCGGGTCCTTTCACCAGACCCTGCTCCTTGCGCATCACTGGAGCGTGAATGCTGCAGTCCCGCGCCTCGCAGAACCCCGGCACGCCCGGGATCCCGACCTGGCCGGTCTGACCCACGGCCCCGGGGGACCCACGGGGACCTCGGGGACCCTCCACGCCACTCCTGGGCTCTGCAGGGTTACCTGGCAAACCTGCCAGAGAGGAAAACACAAAACAGTGAGGTGATGTGAAAAACGGGGTAATAAAAGTCAGGATGAATCTGAGGCTGTGAAATCCATCTGCAAGTTGCAGCTGTTTCCATTAAAGGCTATTTTTTCACCCATAATTTTCGTAAAATCTCATCCTTTGAGACTCCACTTTGAGGGAGATGGATGTCCAAAACATCGTTTTTAACATGCTTTACTTGGTGTTTTAATGACATTTAGGAACCGCTGAGTCTCCTTTTCAACACATGCTGCGTCATTCGCACCAGCGACCAGACAGCCGGAAGAAGTGTTTTTGTCACATTTTTGTGATGAACTTTGATACGTCTGAAAAACCACCTCATGGGTGCAAAACAATGTTTTCGGGGACATCTGAGAGGTATTTTTCAAACTGTAGGTGTTTTTCCACCACCAGTTCTTTGTTTTGATATTTCAGCTTCGTGCCTTATGACTCCAGTGTGCTCAGCGTGTGACCCGTGCACTGACAAAACATCTGCAGCTGTGACAGACGCTATGTAACAATCTGAGTGACTGTATGGCACCTCTGGGTCCCTGTGGTCCATCCGGCCCTGGCAGACCCACACCTGGAGCTCCCGAAGCACCTTTCACTCCTTTCTCACCTGCAGAGAGAAGAACAAGGAGCTGGTGACTGTGACCTCTCCACTCGAAGGTCTCCGTTGTGAATGTGAATGTGAATGAATGCACACTATTCATTCACATTGTGTTCATAATTAAATGAAAGTAGATATATAGAAATAAATCATGAAACCTGTACAAATAAATAAATAAATACAGACATACATACTTACCCATTTAGCAATTGATTGATGTTTTTATGTAAGTAATTTATGGTTAAAGCTTTTTCATTGAATTGAAGCTCTGGTCTTACCGCGCTTCCCGTGTGGCCCCTCCTGGCCCTCGAGGCCTCTGTCACCTTGAGGACCTCGGGCTCCTTTGGCTCCAGCTTTTCCTGCTTTTCCCTGACAAATGGAGGCAGGGGCGACAGAGGCTGATATTAATATTCATACATTCATATATTCCTGGGCCTTAAAGTCGTCTCTGAGCGGCTTACGGGTTTGCCCGGGGATCCCAGCGGCCCTCGGGAGCCCGGGGGCCCGATGAGTGTGCGGTTGTTGATGGGGCAGCCCTGGGAACACTTGGCCCGGATGGAGGAGGCGTACTGGGAGATCTGGGCTGTGATCACGCCTCTGCACAGCTGCAGGACCTGCTCGTCCGTCAGACCAGGACCCTGCCCGACAGAAACCACTCAGGATCATCTGCTACGCCTCAGTTACATCATCGTCTCTTCAATAAGGTCGACAGTCAGATTATTAGAGGAAGAGGAAGACTAAATACTGCTCTATCTAGCTCTAAAACAGGTTATAATAAAAATATTGTGATCTCCATGAAGTGTCACCTATTGGTTTCTCTCTTTTTGAGGCTTAAGGGTCTGATACTCACTGAGGGCCCGGGGGCACCTTTGGGCCCTGCTCGGCCATTAATACCCGGGTCTCCGATGGGGCCTCGCTCTCCTCTGGGGCCCGGGATCCCGGGCGGCCCCACGGGGCCTGGGACGCCATTACGCCCAACAGCACCTTTGGGTCCATGCTGGATGAGGATGTTATATATTTAAAGAGAGAAAGAATGAAAAAAGCACACTTTTTTTTTTAAGATGTTAGTTCAGAATGATTTATAGAATGACATGCTAACAACATCTATGCAACAAATGACAAATTAAAGCAGTGACTTAGATGAACTAGAGTGTATTAGATTCTGACATTATTTCTGGCACGTGACTGAGCAGAATTTTATTGATTAGCATTGCTTAGCATGGTTTGAGTCAAATTTTAGATTTCATGATTTTTAAGAAATTAGGTCAAAAGTCTCTCAGTTTCTTGTGAATATTTCTCTAGTCTCTGTGACAGATCTTTAAATCTTTAAATATCTTTAAATATTTTGTCTTCATCCTTAGATGAAGACAAAATAAGGCTTTTAAAAACCTTATTTTGGGTCTATATAATCTTATATAATCTCTTACATAATCTGGTCAGTTTGCTAGTGTTAAACACACAGATTTGGACACGAGGCTGTAATCAGCCATGCTCGGAGTGTGTTTGTGTATGGCGCTACAGACAGAGCGGAGAAGCGCACCTGTCCTTTGTCTCCTCCGTCGCCCACTCCTCCCTGAGAGGAAACAGGACCACAGTCAGTCAGTGCAGCAGGCGTCGCAGGAGGAAGTGAAACACGGCTCAGTCTGGTAATACAGCTCATATTACCTTCTGTCCTTTGACACCTTTGGCTCCTTTCTTCCCTGATGCCCCCTGCAGAGAAAACAATGAAAAATGACTCTTTTATAGCTTTGCAATAACTACAGTTTACTTAACAGTTCATTTTAGATCTTAATGTGCATTTATCTGGTAGTTGGTTGGGTACATCTTTGTATATTTGTGCATCTTAATATGTAAATATGACATTCTATATCATAATATACACATCTATCTATCTATCTAGCAGTTACTCACCTGTCCACCATCAGGACCAGTCTCACCTTTGGCTCCCTGGACGTAAAATCACATCACAGTGTGTTACAAATTGCACGTACATGGACACGCTCCCTACCCCCTTCACAAACATGATGATGATGCTCAGTAACTGCTCTGCATGGTTGACCAAGCCCATGACTCTATTGTTATAAACATCTCTACATCTGTTTTCCATGGTCTATGAGCCTAAGTAGTTCTGGTAATCATTTTTGTGTAATTTCCATGTACATGTCATACTGTGAGTAAAGAAAATAGACATGATAAGAGGGACAGACTGTTTACATTCCTGCTTTTAGACTCGTATTTTACAACCTTATTTATTTGCATAATAAACACTTTTTATACCGGTTTATACTGTTAATTATGCTGCTGACGACACACAAATTTCCCCATAGAGAGATAAGATTCATTAGTGTGTTTGTGTGTGTGTGTGTGCACCCACAGTAGGACCCTGCAGGCCCTTTGGACCTGGTTTCCCTGGTACTCCAGCATCTCCTTGCTCCCCTATAGCACCCTGTATACACATGGACAAAAAGAGAAAAAAAACACCAATCAATTACTGTGATTTCCTCCTGATTGAGAGCATTTAGGCTTTATTGATTCCAGAGTCACTTTGGATAAATACATCTGCTTAAATGACTAAATGACTTAATGTGTCATACAGACTGAGACATTGATCTTCAGTCTGGAGTTTACCAGAGTTTACTGAAGTTCAGTTCAGTTCAGGGTTTTGTCTTTGTTTTTTTTCTCATGCTTTTTCTCGTGTCTTTTTGCGATTAGGAAATCTTTTCTTCTTCCCCATATTTTATGGGGAAGTTGTGATTAAATTACACAGAGCGTGTGTGTGTGTGTGTGTGGGTGTGTGTGTGTGTGTGTGTGTGTGTGTGTGTGTGTGTGTGTGTGTGTGTGTGCGGTGTGCATGTGTGTGTGTGTGTGTGTGTAGGTTCCTCTAGGGACGGTCCCTTTTTAATTCCTGATGGACTATCATTTGTAACCACACCAGGGTCAACACAACTCACGAGAACCTTCACAGAGCTGAACTCTGGGGACTTTCTTGAGGTTTTTATGGATGGTGGTTTCACTGACATTCAGCAAAGTTTCAGAAATTTTTCTGTTTCTGGTTTAAAGCCAGGACTGAGTTCCTTTGAAATAAACTCAGAAACAACAACTACTAACTGTAAGACCCATCTATCTATCTATCTATCTATCTATCTATCTATCTATCTATCTATCTATCTATCTATCTATCTATCTATCTATCTATCTATCTATCTATCTATCTATCTATCTATCTATCTATCTATCTATCTATCTATCTATCTATCTATCTATCTATCTGTCTATCTGTCTATCTGTCTGTCTGTCTGTCTGTCTGTCTGTCTGTCTGTCTGTCTGTCTGTCTGTCTATCTATCTATCTTACTCTCTCTCTTGTTTTCACACTCAAGAGTTTCACAAATGGACTCTCTTTTGGGGCTCTTCGGCCTGTCATGACTTCCACATCCATCGTCAAACATGTGACCTTGGTCGTGACGCGCTGCGCCGCTGTGTCACACGCTCACTCACCGCGGCGCCCGTCCTGCCTCGAGCTCCTCGCACGCCCACGTCGCCCTTGCTGCCCTGCAGGGGAGGAGCACAAACACGTTGCGCTTGTCGTTATTTACCTTCCCATTGTGGACGGAAATCCACGAAAGCGTGACGCGAGAGAAGCTTCCACATGTTCCAGTGTAATGGTGTGAATGCAAATGTTGCTCTACTACTCCAAGTCTGTTTCATCCCATTCCTCAACAGGCCTCTTTTTTTTCTAGATTTCAAACATCTTTTTCACTGATTTTAAAAGCTGTCATTTCTGAATCCTTCCTCCCATCATCCAGTGCCAAACTTTGAGGCAAAACAGCATTTTTAACTTCCCCTTAAGATGATCGAAATTAGCTGAAAAAATCATTTAACCTGAAATATTTCTCTTTGTTTTTACAATTCAACTCTTGTTTTAATTTGTACTTTTCCCTATTTATGACCATTTGTGATATTTGATTGGCTTGACCTTTTATTCATTCATCTTCTACTGAAATGCATTTGCTGTCTGTCTGTTACCTTGGCGCCGATCAGACCCGGATCTCCTACCACGCCCGGGACTCCGATTGGACCCTGCAGACACAAACAGCAGCCATGAGCGAGGGAAAGTTTGATCGGAGGATGGAAACCTGTGTCTCATGTTCCCGATCCGGATGCACTCACATCTTCTCCGGGGTCTCCGTCGCTGCCCGGCAGGCCGTCGAGGCCTTGGGAGCCCTAACAGAAAACCAGGAGAGGGAGAAAGGAAAAATGATGAAGGAGGAGAGGACGGAGGCTGCAGACTCACAGTGAAAGGGAAAGTGATGAGCAACGAGTGTGTGAGTCAGGACTGAGCAAACAGCGGCTGCACTTCCAGTTCAAATTTGATTGAGACAAATCAGAATTAAAACTCAATTACGTTGCTACAACTTACATTATCAAGTTTGCGCAACACAGCGCAGACACACACACATAAAGACACATGCACACACTGATAGTGGTCAGTTGTGGTTTCAGTTTCAGTTTCCTCATTCTGAAAGTCAAAACATCACAAATCATCTTGGGGTTTTCCTAATTTGGGGTTGTTATGAGACTTCAGGCCTCAGGCTTTCCCCGAGATAGAAATCCCCTCACACTTACACTGCTCTCATTGTTGTCAAATTGACTCATTATTGAGAATATAAAAGTCAGACAGAAAGTAAATAAGAGCTCTCTCTTTCTCTCTCTCTCTCACTGTGATGATCAGTGTGTGTGTGTGTGTACCTTTGGTCCAGCGGGTCCAATAGGTCCGGGCTGTCCAATATAACCCTGAGGAGGACAAGAACGCAGAGCTGTTTAAAGTTTCACACAATGGGAGAGAAACAGAGCTATAACACATAGAAAATTAGCAGTATTATGACACAATATTATGAAATAATGGAAGTGAAAAAGTGAAAGTCCTTTAAATGAAATCATCAGCCAATCCAACTCTCTGTGTTATATATACACACATCATTTAAATATCCATATCCGCAAAGTGAACATAGTTTTATTGCAAGTCATTTTCATTGTAATGTGTGATAGTGATTTCTTACGAGGTATCCTCTCTCGCCGACATCACCTGGAAACCCGGGAGCTCCGGTCTGACCCTGAGGAAGAGGATGAGGAGGAAGGAGGAAAGAGGAAAGGAAGGAGTGTGGACAGTTAAAGTCACATCGAGTCATCTGTGACGTCTACCATCCTCTGCTGGCGAGTAGAAAGAAGTGCAACACTTTGATTTTTTCACTTCTATCCCAAATATCAAAGTGTATGTCATCGCTCTTTGGTGTTAACATAGAAGCAATGGAATACTGGTTTCAGTTTGCAGTTTTACAGCCCTTTCATAATCATGCGTGGAAGCTATGGGAATACTTGTTTCAGCACAGATCTAGTGCCTTTTCATGCTTATCTGGCAACCACACAGACTTCACTACGACTGGCTTTCTTGCCTGCCACTCATGTGACTGATCGACTGATTGATTCTATGTGAGTTTATGTGACTGTATGTGACTTCACATTGATTTTTGTGACTTTATGTTCCAGCATGGCCTCTCAGCTTGTTCCTGAGGAGTCCACAGGTTTGGGTTCATACCTTGGCTCCGTCCCGTCCATGAGGACCCTCTTTACCCTGGCTGCCCTGGGAGCCCTGGGCAGAAAACACAGAACCAGAGGTGAGAAAAAGCCTTGGATTCCATGTTTGCTGTTCTGTTATAATCTGGCTTCACTTCATTTGAGAACACTGAGGTAAAGGTATGTAAATGTGTGTGTGTGTCTTTACCTTGATACCTCTACCTCCCTTTTTCCCTGTAGGTCCAGAGTCACCACGTGGACCCTAAAACCAAACAAACCAATGACAAAGACAAATAATATAATGATATAATAATATAATATAAATAATAATAAGACAATAATTGTGTGTGTGTGTGTGTCCAGTAAAATAATGAGTGATAATGAACACCCGCAGACTGAGCATGATTCAGACCTGTAAACACCTTATTCACAGTGCAAATGTTGCAGCATTTTGCTACATTTCCCAGCTACAATGAAGAAGCTACGATGAGAAGTGTCTTGGATGGGGGTAAAGCTCTGTGATGTTGTAAACGTTTTAGGAAGTGAATGTAAAGAAGCTTTGGAAGCTGCAAACATGGGAATAGGGATATTTGGAAGTGGATTTGTGGAGAATTATGTCAATATTCAAAGTGTGTTTTCAGTTTTTCCACCGGAGAAGCGTCTGTTTCCTTACAGCCTCCCCAGGACCTCCGACTCCTCCTCGGGGTCCGTCCATCCCAAAGTCGCCCTGTCACCAGGAGGAGAGAGCAGCTGTTCACCAGGATGACAGGAACATGTTCCTCTTTCACAACAACAGCACAACAGCCACTCAAAGTTTTTTGAAGGTTTTGGGCCAATGGGAACATGAGAGCTTCTATGTACAGTGCATGGATGTGATCCAAGAGTTCCAAGAGTTCGATATCACAAATGTATTAATTATAAGTTAAGTGATTGATTCACACACTTGTGTAACAGCAGTGTGTGTGTGTGTTTTACCTTCAGACCCAGGTCTCCAGATTCTCCCGGGTCTCCTGGGAGTCCAGGTTCTCCCTAATAACGACAGATTAAGTTGCTGTTAAACAACTAATTGTTAAAACAAATTATTTGTTTTATATATTATTTTAGACTTTGAGTTAGTTGAAGCACAGATCACAGATTTGTTGTTCGACACTGAAAATACCCAGCAGTCAGTGAACTCACCATGGCTCCAGAAAAACCTGACGCCCCCTCGTCTCCTTCAGGCCCTCCGTCACCCTACAAGATGAGAGGTCAAAGGTCATGACCACATAAACATACAAACAAACAAAGGACTAAAAAGAAGTAAAATGAGCTTTTATTATTAACAATTACTGAGTCAAACAGCTTAAAACCAGCTTGGATCCCTTGCCTGTGGCGTAATGTCTCTGCTTTTACTTTCACTTTTTGTTTCATTTTGTTTCATTTTTCACTTTCTCTCTCAGTCCTCCTGCACTTTCCAATGCTGCCACTGCTGTGTATGTGTGGGGTCAGTGTCTCACCACTGGGCCGGAGTCTCCTCTTCGTCCCTGCACCCCTTTGATTCCTTTATATCCCTGCAGGACAAATTAAACAGGAGAAGCAGGTGAAGCTGTGACTGGAAATGAAACACAACCGTCTGCAGAATTCAGTGTGAGATTCTGCCTGTGTTCAGAGCACGGGTGCAAATTCAAACAATCATTGACAATGTGCTTTAAAACACAAACAATCATGTTAAATACTGAAAATAGCCCCTGATTGTACCTGCATGTGGAGTAATGGGTAAGATAGTTTTCATTTCAAGCAAAGCATTCTGGGAAATGAAGCCTTCTTCCATCACGTTCCACGAAACAAAAAGTAGATTCTTTCTTCTATGATAGAGCATTTAACACTCACTGTTGGAGCAAAAACATTTGTGAATAAAAGTTTAAATATAATAAAACATCTGGAATAGTTGCTCCGCTTGCTGCCTTGACTCAAAGTTCAACTCAAATGTGAGAACAGAATTGAAATCCTCAGTTTGGTTGTGTGTGCGGTGCTGTCCTGGGTCTCACCTCTCTGCCTTGGGTTCCCGGCTCACCTCCTTTACCCTGCACTCCTCTGGACCCCTGACAGGGACCAGAGAGAAAGAAGCAAACTTATCAGCCTGTTTTTTTTGCTAAATATCAATAATCTGAAATCTATAATGATGCTGTTTTCTTTAACTGGGTATAGACGCCATTGTCGTCATTCAACAAAGTCGAAGTAACAGAAATTGGCATTCCAGGTGTCCTATAAGGCATGCATGTTGTACTGTTTGGTGGAATACATTTTTACAACTGTCCCAGCATGGCAGGTCTTCATGCTCAATTCAATTTGTGCAGAAGAAGATGTGACAGCACATATGGATGTTGCACTGTGCAATCTGAGTTGATAGGGGAAATTTAAGAAAAAGACCATAACAAACATAAAATCATCATCTATGAGTTAACATGTAGGCAGAAAAGTCACATTTGGGCCACTTTTGCCTGCAGAGTGAACACAGCCGAAATAAGCAAATATTATAATACATGTGTTATATCACTGTTTATGAGTTATTGTGTCAGAGTCTGCTTGGTACCTTCGGCCCGGCGAAGCCAGCGAATCCAGGCTGTCCAGGTTCACAGTCGCACTCTGTCGGCCCCTCTTCCTCCCCAAGGCCGGCGTCGCCCCCAGACTCCTCTTCGGAGGAGTCGGTGTCCGGTCCTACTGCGGGGAACTCGTACGGCACCTGAAACACCACAGCACTGTACCCTGACACACCTGACACATTGTTGACAGGAAGCTGTGAGTGACTGATATAGTGAACAGCATTTCTGCTCTTTTTGGAGAGCTAGCTCTTTTGGCTCCCAAGTGGCACCTCAGATTAGTTTGCTGCTATGAAGAATAATGTTAAATTATGTGTAAAATGATGTAAGTGTGTAAAATGTAAAGATCTCTATGACAGCAGGCTCCCAGCCGTCTTGAAGGTTTGGAGCCAGAGGAAATCAAATTTGGATGAGAAGGTGGGGTTGGACAGGAGTGAGCCCCTAACCTCTGTGTCACCCATTGGTTTGTGAAGGGTTGTCAAATGTCAGTCAAATAAACACTCCCCTAATTATTTTGTTTTTTAAAGTTTTCTAATAAAATATAAAAAATATTTTCAAATAGAACACCAAATCACACTGGTAAGACACTCAAGATGTTGAAACTGTTTTGAGCATTCAATGACTGAATTTCATGATTGAAAATGATGTTTTTTGACTGAGTGTGCATTAGAGACAGAGTTTTTTGGAGCCAGACCTAGTGGATCTTGGTGGCATTGCATGCAAAGTCACTTCCACACTGGCTGCACATTTCAGACCAGAAGACTCTATCTCTATTTTGTATACACTGTCTATGTTCTGGGCTCCCTCTCACCTGCATGCTCTCTTTGTCCTCCTTGGCATAGTGGGACTCGGCAGTGGGGGCGTACGGGAAGACGTCCTCTGTGATCATGGTGACCCGAGTGGGGGCGGGGCCGTACGGGTCGTAGTCGCCCTCCTCGGGCCTGAGGTCCTCATCATAGCTGTGGGTGGGCTCAGGGGGATACTCTGAGGGTAAACAAGGGAGAGAGAGTTGCTGGTCCACTATGGGAGAAGTAGTTGTGACTGTTTTTGCAAAATTGTGATGAAGAAGTGATATTTCTAAAAATCCTGATAAAGTCCAGCCACTACTTGCAGGTTTTTCCACTGAATGGTGTTTTTGCATACGAGACATAAGTTTATTCCACAAGTTATTCTTTTAAGGACAGAGTTAAAGTACTGCACTGTGAGCATGCTCACCTGGTTGGGGAGAGGCTATACCGTCATAGCTGTCGACCAGGGAGCCTTCGTAGGTGTGTTCCTCACCTGTAGACACACACACACACGCACACAAACATGGACATATCAAATTAGTATTGTGCTCATTCAGGGGTGTAGTGCAAAATGAACACCAACACTGCAGAGAATAGAGAAAATAAGTCATATCATGACATTATATAAACAGATAAAATGTTTCCCCAAAAGTTTTCAAAAAATAAATATTCCCACCAAATTTGAAAACAACAATTTTGTCTTATAAATCTGTGAATTCAGCTCAACGCTGACAGATATTTGTCGCTGTTTTTTAACGTCTTCCCGTCCAAACAGGTGATTGAGAGCAGCAGCTCTGACCTGAGTGGTGTCCAGAATATTCTTCCTGGCTGAGCGAGGAGGCGACAAAGAGCAGGAGCAGCAGGAGGCCCGAGGAGGGAGACGCCTGCAGAGAGAGAGTTTGTATGGGTCAATAACAAAGCTGCAGAGACTCTTTGATATTTCGGCTTGTTTTTGTCCTGATGTGAAAAGAATTCTTGGGTTTGACATCATGAACAAGTTTTACACAATAAATAGATAGATAGATAGATAGATAGATAGATAGATAGATAGATAGATAGATAGATAGATAGATAGATAGATAGATAGATAGATAGATAGATAGATAGATAGATAGATAGATAGATAGGTAGGTAGATAGATAGATAGATAGATAGATAGATAGATAGATAGATAGATAGATAGATAGATAGATAGATAGATAGATAGATAGATAGATAGATAGATAGATAGATAGATAGATAGATAGATAGATAGATAGATAGATAGATAGATAGATAGATAGATACAGAGCTATAACCAAGACAAGTTATTTCCAGGTCAAGGGTCAGGTTTGTCCTCATTGTCTCCTCATATTAAAGAGTGCAGGAACACTAGAAGATACAAATATATATTAAGTTGTGTGAGTGTAAAAACACACAGTATGTGTCACATCAGGTCCATGCACTGACTGAACCCGAGGTCGGAGGAGTGTGTTAGTTCACTCTGAGTGTCCAGGTTTAGTTTCTCCCACGTCATCGGGATGATCAGGTGGGCGGTGCAGAGACGACCCGGCCTGCAGGACCCTCAGGGCAGAGAGGAGCGAAAACCCTGACCTGGTGTCTCTCTTTGACGCTTGTGTCTTTTTGTTCAAATATACAGTGGAGTGACAGAATAAACTTAAATGATCTTAACGAAAGATCACGATGAAAAACAGAAGTAAATCTCAGGATAATATCACAGGAAATCAAGTTGGAACATGTTCCTCTGATACACTGAAGAAAAGCTTCTGACTTCTGACTGCTGTACATGATGAATAAAAACTAAATAAATTAACATAAATTAACAAATGTTGTAGCACGATTAAGATCACTTTAACCTATTTGGTCTGAAGCGATTTGATTGAGATGAAACCTGCTTCTCCAGTCATGACTAAAGTCCATCCACGAGTGCATGAGTTTTCCAGGCTCTAAACTGTGACTGAGAGTTTAAGTAATTTAAAACACTGCAAACAACAACAGGTACCGACAAAAGACATGAAGGTAAAACCCTGCAGGATCACAGTCCAGAAGCTGCTTTGTTTGACGAGGGTTTGTCATGACTGTCAAAGACCAGAAACGACACAGAAGTAACAGAGACTCCATCATATACAGTGCTGTGCATGATTTGATTTGTAGTTTTAGGAATACAAAAACAAATACAAAAAATATGTGTGACCTGGTAGCTATTCTGCATCACCTGGACAGAGAAAAGAAAGAAAGAAAGTGCTGCAAGAGATCATGTGGTATAAACTCCAGTGTTATGCACAGTTTCTCTAGAAGTGTAAATAACGTCAGGAGAGTGCAGAGAGGTCACACTGAGTGCTGGTGTTTACCTATAGAAGCAGGTTAATTATGTTTAAGTCATCTTATTATGTTTAATTACTGTGTTTTTCAAATGTTATCTATATATTTCTTGTATTTCCTGCATTAACAAACCTATGGATGGCTATTAAAACAAGAATAACGCTGGAGATGGCCTTTGACTCTTACACAGTTGTGTATATTTTTCAATATATATTTAGATATAAATTACATGAAGTACTTTCATTGTGGGAGCCTGTTTGCTGAGCACAATAGTAAAACTCTAAAATCTTGAATATCCCTTCGAATGTAACCACAGTGAAGTATGTGCCCACCTCTGGCCCCAGGCCGGAGCCAGAGCAGCTTACCTTGATGCTGGAGGCTCCCATGGTGCTGCAGAGTCCCCTCACTCCAGCACCAGCACCGGCAGAGGCTCTCGGGATTCAGACGAGGACGAAACGAGGATGGAGGCGAACCTGCTCGAGCTCCTCCTGAGCTGCTGTCCTCACAGCATGATGCTCTCGCCGCCTCTGCAGGATCCTGCAGGTTCCCAGGCTCAGGCCGGCTCCTCTCTGCGTCTCAGCAGGGTGAGAAATACCTGAGCCACCGTCCAGCATCAGCAGGAAAACACAAAGGCCGAGGGTGAGGGACGGACGAGTGGACGAGCCTCACAGCAGCACAGTTCAAACAGTTCAGCAGCACATTGCCTCGTTAGGACGATCAGCATTGTATGAAAAGCAAAAAAGGTTCAAAGCAAACACAAGTGCGCTCATCCGGACAGAAGGGAGAACTTGTTTGTCTTTAGGCACTTAGAGCACTTTCTGCTACAACTTCACCTGAGTGAATAGTGCCATATTAATAAAGTTTGATATGATTCAGCCTGGTGATTTTTGAGACAGTAACCGGCAGATTAATTGTTTAGAAATTGTCAGGAAAAAAAAGCATTTTTAGGTTGCATTGAAGGCCTTTATGTGTGGAGAGTACATGTTGACTGTTTTGAATGATTGAAGGTTGTCCCATTCTCTGCCTTCAACCTCTGTGAGCTGCAGGGCCGAATGACGCTGTTAAACTACATAGCAGGTGATATGAATATCGATGGATGTTCTAAACTCTTAGTTACACTGAGTGACTAATTCTAGCTCAAAGGCCGAGAATCACTTATCACATACTGACATGTCAAACTCTTGTGAGACCAAGAGTCTCTGAGAACGACTGTTAAGGAGTAAACAAACATGGAGGACAAATGACTGACAAACACAAACATGAGATTCCTAAATATTACAAATATTTCATTATATCTTATTTAACACAAGCTGATCACCAACTATAAATCATGTTAATGCCTAATTTCAAGATTTCTTTTCTAGAGTTGTTCTATGAAAAGATATAACTAAACATCTGAAAAAATTAGAGGAACGTGGTCACTTCTATGAGATACCATACATATATTTATATTGGTCTTGATGTCTATGTCCATTTCCTGCCTCCTACCTGCTTGTTTTCATTGACCATCTGCAATGTGTGTTTGACAGACATGACCCCAATGCATCCAGTCACTCTAAAACTATGAACCCTGTTCCCCTCACACATTCTGGGCAGCTGGTCAGGATGACGTCCTCCTCTAGTGCAGACTTAAAGATTAAGAATTGTGGTTAAAACTCTTGTAACATGTCCCTAGGTTTGAGAAAACCAAAAATCTCAAGATCAATCATCTCTCGTCGTCATCAGTTCTCTCAGCAGTGAAGCCTGGAACAGCAGTGACCTTTGACCCGGTGATAAACTCCTGCCACCTTGACACTCGGGTCAGACATTCCTGAGGCTGAGGCTGTGGTCAACCCAACCACAGCAGCCAATCAGAGGCTGCAGGGGGCGGCAGGGGGCGCCTGCTCCACACTGACAGACTGGAAAACACTTCTGATTACTGAGACACAAAAAAAAGACTGAGAGTTACTGCCTGTTCCATAAACTTTATTCGCTTTACAAAATGAACTTCAACATATCTTGATCTTTAACATCATTTGATCGGACGTGCGTTTGAGGCCAGTTCACTTCTCCTTGTCCCTCTCTCTGTCTCTGTCTCTCTCCCTCTCGTCCCTCTTCTTCTTTTTCTTCTTCTTTCGGTCGTGGTGGTGGTCGTCGGGGGAGTCCCTGTCAGATCCACAGCAGAGAGTGAGTGTTACGAAACATTAAGAAACACTGGCAGACGCATGACAGAACTGCAACACATGATTATTTCTGCGACCGAGGTCCTCGAGAGGACTTAGATGGATTGTAAACACAGTGGACTCGATGAGCTGCTGCATCTCTGGCGTGTTCTTCCTCACCTCTCCCTCTTCTTCCTCTTCTTCTTGCTCTCTCCGTCTTCACTCCGCTCTCGGCTGCGGTGGCGTCTGCTGTGCGAGTGTCTCGACTCGGAGGATGCCGAGCGCTTCTCGTCGGACCGGCGCCTGGCCCTCTTCTTCTCCTCCTCCTCCTCCTGCAGCTGCTCCTGCTCCTCCTGCTGCTCCTCCCTCCACTGCTTGCTGAGCTCCTCCGAGTGGACGCTGATCACCTCTCTGATCACCTGCAGGGAGACGACAAACTCCTCAGCTTTGGACCACAAACTTTTTCGGTATGATTTTCTGAGCTGATAAAGGGAAGAAGATGAAGAACTCTGCCTCGGTCACTTTAAAAACCATCATATGTGTATCTGATTTTGGACAAATATGAATGTGTTCGAGATGTGATTTTTGAGATGTGACTGCCATAAAAACACCAAATTTTGAATTTTGAGTCAGATTTGTGCCACTTTTATGTGAACTGGTTGGCTTTAACTGAAGCAGTTCTCAAACAGTTCCACAGGTTGACGTCTCTTTGTCCCTGGATCATTTTCCACAGTTACCATTTCATTTTTCACCATTATATTTCGCACTCAGTGTGAGGTCGCACCTCAGTGTAGGACTTCTTAGTGATGTGAACGTTCTTGGCTCGATACGACTGGCGCCTCCGCTTGTAGTCCCTCATCTCTGCCATGAGCTCCAGGTGAGTCTTTGGTTCATTCTGCTCTTCATCTACACACACACACAGACACACACACATAAACAAACAAAGGGTTACAAACAGAAGAAGAGAAGCTTCTTTGTGGTTCTGCAGATTTGTTGTTCTTTTAATTCTTAAAAATATTGCTGATTGCTTTATTATTTTGCAGTGATAGCATGTGATAGTTGCTGAGTGAATGTTTCATATCTTGTGCAGATAAGAGTTATAATATGTACATTACCACCATATAACTGTGGTTATATGGTGGTAACTCAAGCTTAATTTTAATCTAGAAAAATCAGACAAGGAAATGCTATGTGCTCTAGTAGAGAACAGAGAGCAATCTTGTTAATAAATATATGTTGGGACTTTAGGGTCTACATAAACTATTCATAAAAATTCAGAAGACCAATGATCAAGTCAAACTACATACACTTTTTAAAAAACACTCGGAGCGCTCACCTTTCTGCAGTTTGGACACCAGATCCACATAGAGGTCGTCGTTGCTGGTGGAGGCTGCCGCCTGCTGTTGGCTGGCGGTCCCGATCACGTGATCGTACAGAGCCAAGCGGTCGGCCACGGTGAGGTCACACAGCTGCCGCTTGTGGTTCTGAGGCACATCAATGGGCTGGCTGGAGTACTGACCTGCCAGAGGACCAGAGAGGCTTTACACACAGACACACACACCAGCAACACAACGTGGTCCAGACACAACAAAGGTGTCTCTGGACAGGCACAAAGCACCAAGTGGATCCTCCACTAGTCTTTGGAGCTTTATGTCTGTGCTACACTCTGGTACTACTTCACCAGGTTCAAGATCTGGAAATGTTTGCCACTTCACTAAAATTTCAAGACCTTGTTGATATTTATGAATCCGAGTAACTGAACAAGAAACGGAGCTCCTGAGTCTTCTTGAAAGATGTTATTTCTCAGGTAGGTGTGATCGAATTTTAGATGACCAGGTTACAAATGGGTCATGAATGGAATCAAATTTCCAGGATAACAGGTCTGAACTTCTGAGGACTTTCCCCCGCACGTAAAGGGAAAAGAGTGTGTGAGTGTGTGTGTGTGCTTCGAAAGGATATGATGTTAAAGGATACTACGTGTTATCAGGTAAGCCTGATCCAGAGCCCAGCTCCTCCCTAATACTCACCCCTGTCGCTGCAAACAGAGCACACAACATACCCGTTACACTTTGAGCAGAAACACTATATTAAATGAGGGTGAGACTTTAAATGCCAGCAGCCTCAAGGTCACTGGGGTTCATGCAAACAGAGGGAACAGAACCAGGCTGTGAACTCTGAAATTTCCCAGTTATGGAACAGATGAAGGCATATAATCTAATCAATCTGGTCAGGTGTGCAGATAATAGACGTCAGATGAAAAGGTCTCACACCTTGCCAGAAGACTCCTTCCATCTTCATGAGTGGTGCAGCAGAGCGGGCCTTCAGGATCACCTGGTGCTGCGTGGACTTGTCTGTGTGAGGGAAAAGACACGATGAGTCTAGGACTGAGCTGATCGAGGCAGAACACCACACGGTCAACAGCTATCTTTTACAACCAGGATTTCATCTTACTTCATTTCTATTAGCTTCAAGCTCAACCTGAGACAACATAAGCTCTGAGAAGTGGCTGCTCAAGAGGAAACATAATCTGGACTTTCCTAGGTGGTGATGATGGCCATCAGGTCTTACGTACCCATCTTGAAGCTTCTGACACTGCTGTTTTCATAACACACAGATGGATCCACCATCTCTGCCTGAAAAACAACGATCACAGTTTGATTGCTCTGTTCATTTCCTTCCAGGAGCCAAATAGGAAGACTCTTCATCAGTCCTGTCAGTGTGCGTCTTGTGTGTGTCACCTCCTCCTCGGCTGAGTAGCCCATCTGTCTCAGGCTGCAGGAGGCTTTGTGTTTCTCCAGGCTCCTCGCTGGGACTCTGTGGTTGGGGTCGTACGGACACTGCTCCAACGCTTCCTGAGACAACACCAAAATACAGAATTAGTGGAAGTCCAGTAAATTCTGTGCGACAGGGTGATGAGTTTTCAGATCAGATTTTGAGTCTTCTCTGGAACTATCTAAAAACATCCTGGAATTCGTCTCCTTTTTTTTTTTTTAACAATTCTGGATACGCACTAGATCCTATTGTCTACTCAAACAGAATGATGAAGAAATGGCAACGTTTTACATCTTGTGGACATTTTAAGCATTCTTGAATGTTCTATTCTATATAATTTGCCGATCTGGACTTGTTTTCACACAGAGGGCGAGGGGTTCTCTGAGCTCCCATCGTCTCCAGTAAAACAACACACAGTACCACAGTAACCTGGGGGAGGAGAATCTCTACAGACATGAAGCTGAAATAAAGGCAGAAACAAATGCAAAACACAGGTTTCATCCTGAATGCTCAAGTATTTGATCAGCCCCGATAAAACCGTCTTCAGTCCACTCACCAGCGCGGGGTCCTCGTAGTTTGGCGTCCATCCTAGCGTTTTAAATATGTTATCTAACTGTGTTTTACACTGTGCTGTAAATTCCTCCAGCTCCCTGAGTCGGTCCTGTCGGTCCTGAAGAGTCTGGATCTCCAATTCGTTCGACATTTCGATGAAACTCGTCCCTGAAATCAGCGATGCTCGGTTTCTTTGCTACATGGACGCCATCTTTCCTGCGCCGCACGGCGCGATGATATGACGTAGGCGGTGCGCGTCGCATTGACGTCAATGCAATTGTCATCTCGGGGCAGGGAATATTGTTTTTTAATATTATTATTATTATTTTAATTCTTCATCAAACGTTACACACTCACATCTATTTCCAGAAACACACACACACACACACACACACACGCACACTTGCATAATTAATTGAAAATGTACACGGATTATGTATCAAACAACTTGTGTAAATTGTAATTTTGTAGTTGAGGCAACATTTACACACACTGAGAACATCATTAGAAATGTTTTTTATTCTGTTTTATTCTGTCTACATCCTTTTTTAAATAATGCTGGTAGTTTATATCATATATAATTTACTGGGTTGAACAAAGATAAACTACTACACAGTCACATTTGCATTATTTTCTTTTCTGATTAAAATGATAACGATTACAACTGATTGTACCATGAAGTAAAAAAAACACAATGACACAACAAGAACCAGGACAATGAAAGTTTCTCAAGGCTCGTGTGCGCTACAGTGCAGTATTTTTCAGCAGCTCTGTACTCAGGAGATCGTCTGTGTATATGTCATCTGTTCTGCAATGAGACAATCAGACAAATATATATTTATAAGTAAATCAGCAGAAGTTATATATCACAGAAACAAATGTACAGTAATAGCAGGGTTCTGAATTCTAATGATAATTTGCCCAGTACTTACATTATTTCTAGAGTGTCTTCAACAGCAACTTCCTCCACTACCTCCACTCCAACTACCACGTTCCTCCTCACTTCATGGAGCAAACACAAAAATGTTGTGATTAGCATTTGTTCTTAATCCCATACAGTGCAGCAAGAAATGCATTAATATGGAACATTTCTACAAAAAGGGTGTAGAAATTACTCACAATGATTATGTTTATAATGACATTTAAATCCAGTTATCCCTTATGAACCACACTTTCTGTCTGTCATCTCACCTCTTAAGTACATGTATGGAGATCCAGACCAGGACGGATCTGGACCATCTGCCTCCCTCTGCTCGTAGACACACACACACCTCTGCGTCTCCATCTCAGGTACGCCACAACATCGAGCATCGATCAAACACGGTGAAACGTTCAGGCCATTAGCACCGATCACCATGTTTGGCTGCTGCAGAGAGGGAGCACTGGGATGTTGCTCGGCCGGGCCAGAACTGCCAGGGACAGCGACAGGTCGGCAGGTGGAGAAGCGAGGATCAGCTGCCAGACTCATGTTATCACAACCTGGGGAGACAGGTGAGAGGAATCCATGATTGACACCCAACAAATCTTCTACCAGGTTTACACATAGATAGGTTATGAAGCATATTTTTCTCCACCAGTGTCCAGAAAATTTCCCATGTGACAGAAACACCATATTCTATTCTATTCTATTCTATTTCATACATAACATGGCATGGGTTACAATTATAATTAAGGGGGTAACAACTAAGTTACTTTATGGCAATCCTTCCTAGGGATTTTCTAATTTCATTAATGCATTTAAAAAATAATTTTCTTTTTTTTTTTAATTCAGGGTTAATCAATTTAAAATGGATACAGGGTATTATGTACCCTGTTTACAATAACCCAAAATACACACACATGCAAATATTAAGTCTATAAAACATTAACATTTACCAGAGAAATGCATTTTATTCTGTATATTAAATCACTGAATAAACTGAACAGTCCAGTGCTTGGCTTCAGACTACACATCACAGTTGATCATATGTGTGATCCGTCTGTTTCCTGAACCTGCTGATGACACCTGCTGGGTCGGGACACAGACTGAACAGGACACGCATGCGCATACAGCTTATTTTTCATCTTTTCAATGTGGTATTCTCCAGATTTCCATATGTAAACCTGTAAACCTGTATCTTTGAATTGAATTGAATTGAATTGAGGAAACTACCTGTAGTGTAGAAACAAATAGTCGGATGCTCTTCTGCTTCTTCCTCTTCCTCTTCCTCTTCTTCCTCCTGGTGGCTACACAGAACAGAAGAAAGGCCTGAATGCTGAGTATGGAGGCACAGAGATCGTCTGGGCCTGCAGACCAAACAGTCTAGATCCAGTCTGTGCATCCTAGCCCGTGCTTGGTCTTCAGGGTCGTGCCTGGTCCCTGCCTGATCCCATCCACTGGGGCTGTGCCTCTGAATCCAAAGATGGAGCAGCCCGTGGGTTTCCTCAGGGCTGGAGCTGGTCTCAGCAGCACTCCATGAGTCACTCCAGAGGGCATGCTGATAGGGCAGCTTGTCCCAGCGACTGATGTAATGCATCCTTATATGACTGGTGCCTGTGCTTTGCATGCATTTAAACATTTAAGGATGCCTCATATGACCAGTCTTTCTTGCATTTCACTTTTTGATCTAACTTCAAACCCACAAAACAAGTGTTGTGTGTTTGTATATGATAATGATTTTTCCTTTCACCTTCTCAGGATTTTTTTCTTCTGTTATACACATCATAATATATCAGAGATCAAAATGTAGAGTATCTCAGTATCACTGTGACATGATACCATTGTCATTGTAGACAAAACAGTATTGTAGTTGGAAGTACAATTGAGTCCTTTATGTTGTGAATTTTTTTGCTCAACCAAATGTCACAATGTGTCCCTTGAGGAGATTACCTTTGGAATAGCAAAAGGTTAGTGTTAGGGTTAGTAAGAGGTAGCAAAAGGTGTTGGAGTAGCGAGAAAAAATGCAGACAAGTATGGAAACTGATAGCAGCATTGTTTAACAATAAACCTGCTTATTTCGTGACCACTTCTTTCTTCTGCTAATGCTACAGCATCAGCTCATACTGTAAGTTGGGATATTAGGCTCTGTTAGTTTGTTTTATGTGATGTGTCTGGAGACATCATGACACTTTAAATAGCGCCGACGTGAATTGAAACAATGTGTGTACGTGGCCGACTGTCCGGTTTACTCCTGAGTAGACATTCTTATCTTTAGTGTTTTGTTTTTACCACCCATTGTTGTGGAGGAGAAAAAAGGCTGTCCCTGGTTGGCCAGAGGTCACGTGGTTCAGCTCGACCAATCAGTGTGAACTGCACCTTTTATCACGGAAGCTGCTGAAGGTGTGTCCTGTCCGTTCGCTTCATATATATTAAAAAGGTCCTGCCACTGCCTTTCTCCTTCATCTGCTCAGAAACCCTCATATCTTTCCTCACCTCTCCATCTCTCTGTGTTTATTACCCTCCTTTCTCTGTTTGTCCTCGCCCACTCGCACCTCTCTACAGCCTGTCTGTCCCGTCTGAGCTCATCCACCAAACACCGCCGCAGACCTTTAAGACTAAATGGCTTATCCAGGGTACGGAGCCGGCCCCGGAGGATTCCCAGGACAGGTAAGAAAACCTTAAGAGCAGAAAAACGTTCAACGGTGTCAAAGCAGAGAAGCTGGTGTCCGCCCACCGGAAGTGTGCCCAAAGTTGAAGTTTACATGGTTTATACTCTTCACACTTTGTCGAAACGTGTAAATCCATCCACTCGGCTTATAAGCTTTAAGTCTTGTCTCTCTACAATGGGATATTTAATACCTCTTCTTCGATTTGATGGTTTTCATACCCGAAACAGCTGCAGCACCTGTAACATCTTCAATACATCTTCTTCTTCTTCTTCTTCTTTTTCATTCTGCCGCTTTGAATCACCAGCCTCATCTCCTTATCTATTTTGTAAGGTGCCTGATGTAAAAAATAATGTCACCTGTAGCTATTTTGACTGGCTTGATACAGAAATTCATGTAAACAGCCTCCATCCAGCCTCCATCCATCCATCCATCCATCCATCCATCCACTGTTATACCCGCATTATACCTACTGGTGTTGCAGGTATGACCTTATCTCCAGAATTTCCAACATGTTCTGTCATTCTGATGTACTTGTTCCCCGCCCTCTCCATCCTCGTCAGTTTCATGGAGACCCTCAACATTTTAGTCTCTCCTGCCTGCAGCTCTGCCTCCTGACTTCTCCTCTCTTTACCTGCTGATACTCTCTAATCACACCTCACATCTGACACTTTTCTCTAACACAACCTTTGCACACGTTTCTTCAAGTCTTTTCCACACTCCCCTTTGCTGACATTCAAGTATACACCCATGTTTGATCATAATAAAGTCTTTTACCTGAGTAGATTGCCTCTTATAACTGCACTTTTCCGGTCCCAATGACCAGAAAGTTTACACAAAGCTTAATGAGTTTTCTCACTGTATGCACAGTCCAGCAGACCAGCTCAGCCTGAAGTAAAAGCCAAGGAGAAGGCGGCACAGGTTTTCAAAGGCATATCTAAAAGCCTCCAGGGTGGATCAGACTTGAGAGTCAAAGTGCATGCAAGATATTGCCAATCTACGAAGACCTATGAAGCAACAGAATTTTAAGATCAGTCCTTAATTGCACTGGTGGGTAGATCAAGGAGATTACTCAAGTATTACCATCGTCCTTACACAGACATGTGCCAGAGACAATAGACACTTCACCATGTAGCTGCAGGCCGACTGGGATCGAACCACTGACCCTCCAATGAGCATGCTGTCACTGTGAGGCACAGTCACCCCGTTACTGCTGTACATCAGAGTACAATTAGAGCAGAACAGAACAGAAAGCCTTAATTGTCATTGTACAAATTCACATACAGACAGTTGGCACTTGCACGGGGAAAAAATTATGCAACAAGACTGTTACATAATGGACACTAAGGCAATAGATTACAGACAGTGTGAGTATAAGGAACTTCAACCTTTGACTTCTTGCCAGAAGGGAAAGTTTGAATGGGTGTGTGTGTGTGTGTGTGTGTGTGTGTGTGTGTGTGTGTGTGTGTGTGTGTGTGTGTGTGTGTGTGTGTGTGTGTGTGTGTGTGTGTGTGTGTGTGTGTGTGTGTGTGTGTGTGTGTGTGTGTGTGTGTGTTCAGAGGGGTTAAAGGTGGTCATCATGTTCGATCCCAACCATCAGAGTAGATGCTGAGCCTCAAACTGGCTGTGATGCTGCGTCATCAGTGTGTGTGTGAATGCTTAGTAATCGGCGTGTACAAACACAGAGGCTGTTGTGTTTTTCTTACTGATGTTTCAAAGTCTGTCAAATAAGATTAGAGTAGTTGTAGTAGGATGTTGACGTGAAGCAGAATAACGAAGGAACCTCGACTTGATTCGTGCGGTTTTTCAGAAGAAGGTCTATCACTTCATCCTGTTTACTCTGTGTGTGTTTATATGGGAGAGTGAGCCAGAGCTGGTGGGCTGGGTGAAGAATGCAGGCAGCTGGCAGTGATTATCCACACAGCTGACTGGACGCTTCCAGCTTTCTAAAAAAATTCTTCGAATTACGTTATTCAGTGACATTCCTGTGGCCTGATATCACAACCTACTGTCTGCGATCAGCCTTTAGAGGAGGGAGCTGGTGATCTTCAGTTTGCTCCATAGAGGGTGCATTTATGATGCCTTTATAAACTATCAGAGCAATACTTTTTAAAAGCTCAAATTGACATTGATAATTGAAATAAGCGATCATTCTGTTTGTTTGTCAAATTATGTGCATCATTCAGAAAACTTGTGCTTTTTGTCTCAGCAACAGGATCCTCTCTACGGATACTTTGCAGCTGTAGCTGGACAGGTAAACCCGCAACACACACACACACACACACACACACACACACACACACACACACACACACACACACACACAAAAGCATACACATACAGAAAAATTATAGCAGCAGTTTGTCTGTGTCAGAAAGCTTTTTTCATCGCAATAGTGTCACTCCTCAGGAAGGTATAGGTGTTTCTAATGAATGAATGTGTGTGCGTGCATGCGTGCGTGCATGTGTGTGTGCGCGTGTGTGTGTGTGTGTCTTTCACTCTGGCAGGATGGGCAGATCTCAGCAGAAGAGCTGCAGCAGTGCCTCACACATTCTGGCATCTCCGGCTCGTACAAACGTAAGAACTGCAGACGTCTCACCTTCTCTGACACAATGGTCGTTGTGTTTATTCAGCTCTGTTGTCATTGAGCAAAGTACAGGTAGCAGCCAGTAAAATGATCAGTGAACCATAAAAAGTAAAAAGTTTCACATTAAAGTTCAGCAGTGAATCTGCAGGTTAAAACAGGGTTCTCACCTGTCCTGGAAAGTTACTGAGCAATATGCCGGTCTTGCAAAATGTATTGAAAAGGAGAGAAAATCCGACTCTGGATGAGGGAGTCTGCAAAATGAAATGACAAGTGCATGAAATGACCCCTCCCTAAATGACTGGGAGCTCTGTGTAAGATGTGTCAGCATTAGGAAAGAGTGCAGTGATCTGGCTGCATTCAGTGTGTATGTTGCATGAAGATACACACTGTACATCCATTCCCCCTGTTTCGGTTGTGAACCTTCTCTTCTTGCGTTTTCATTTTACAGCTTTCTGCCTGGACACCTGCAGACTGATGATCGGCATGCTGGACGTATCCTCCACACAATGACAGGACACTTCATGAACTTTATGCAGGGTTTATTCTCACAATAAAAGGCGAAGGTCTGTGTGTGCAGTCAACACCACTTACATGCAATCGAGTCTTAGTGGAGACCTAGAATGAGAAACAGGTTACCCAGGCTTCACCGGGTACGGTGTCATCAGAGGGTCATGTTTATTGGGTGATGAGTCTCAGAGGGAAACCTTGACGGAGGGCGTCTCAGAGGGACATGTCCGGCACCATGGGCTTCCATGAGTTCAAGGAGCTGTGGCAGATCCTGAACGGCTGGAAGACGACGTTCGCCTCCTACGACCGCGACCACAGCGGGACGGTGGAGGGCCACGAGCTGCAGCAGGCGCTGACCGCCATGGGTACGATCGCACTGTGCTTCTCTGGAGCTGTTGTTGACCCAGTATTTAATCAGGTGCAATAGGTTTATGCCCCCAAAATGTCATTATATATGTGAAGATGAATTCATAGAATGAATGTGTATATGATCATTTGGCTTCACTATCTTGGGACTTGCAGAAACCTGAAACTACAAAAAATCGAAAATGTTTTACAATGTTCTGGTATCTAAACTTATGAATTAGAGCTTTATTATAAAAGCACCAAAAATGATGAACATGAATGTAAGCCAGTAGAACACTGAATAACAATGACAAGAATTGGATCTCAGTCCCTCTTTCTACAGAAGTGTATAAAAGTGTGTTTTCCTTGTGCAGGTTTCAACCTGAGCCCTCAGGCCATGAACGTCATCATGAAGCGCAGCAGCGTCCAGGGCCGGATCGCCTTCGACGACTTCATGAACTGCTGCATCAGACTGCGCGCCCTGACTGGTGAGGGGAGGCGTTCCACTGGGAGTCCAGCTCCTGACCTCGTCCTGACCCGATCCTGACCCGATCCAGACCTCATCCTGATCTCAACCTCGATCGACTTGATCCTGACTTGATCTTGATCCTGACCCGATCCAGACCTCATCCTGACCTCGACCTCTTCCTGACTTGATCCTGACCCCACCCTGAGTTGCTCCAGCCAGACTGAGCCAGTCACACAAACCTCTGTTTGTGTGTGTGTGTTTCAGATCACTTCCGTAGGAGGGACACCAGCCAGACTGGACAGGCCATGTTTCAGTATGATGACGTGAGTCCTGATTCATTCATTACATATCTATCGGCCTGTCTCTTATGAGATACGTACATATATACCTGTAGTTTATATATGACCTGTGTGTGTGTGTGTAGAGTTGACAGCCTTTATATTCATTGTGCGACATCAAGGACATTGTTAAGCTCTGACTTTATGTTTTCATGGCAAATCTAATAAAATGTAAAATGCTGCACAATGCAGTATGATGCAACAGAACCCGAGAAATATACAAAAGTTTGCATTAGCAGTATTTTTTTAAGTATTTTTTTAAAATATCAAATGTTTGAATAGTCTTCTTGTCTTTCTCTTTCCTCCTAAACCTGCTTTTTGTATTTTTTCTAGCCTTTTTGTCAGAAGCAAACTGTGAATGTGGACACTGTGGAGCTGGAGATAACAGACAGTAAAGGTGTTTGTGCTGTGTTCAGACGGTCACTAACAGGACGTGTCTCTCCACAGTTCATCCAGGTCACCATGAGCCTATGAAGAGGACCAGACGAGACAGCATGGACTCGCAGGCCTTTCATAACTCTTTGTTTGTAACCACCTACAGAGCCCTGATGGATTATGGTCTATTTGACACCACTGCACGCCTAAGCACACTAAAACCCTTCTCTGAAGTACATAGTAAATGTACTTTGAACTCGGCATTATCCCGTAGATGTGGATACGGCTTTACTGCTTAATGATGTACAATTTGTGGATGCAAGACTATTCAGATTGAATGGTCTTGGTAAAGGAAAGCTCAGCATTAATCTGGTGGATTCTGGACATGCAGGTAGTTACGATTTAAGGCGTATACCTGTTCTATTCTGTGTGCACAAAAATGTCTAAACATGAAGTCCTTTTTAATCCTGAGATGTTTTCACTGACGAACAATTATTTCTGAATAATGTAAACGCTATTGTGAGGGGATGCAAAAGTAAAGTCTCAACACCTCTGAAAGCACCATAACCCTCAGGGCTCTGAACTTCACTGTCTGTCTGTGTTTTGACTTGTAATCTTTCACACTAACCAAAAACATTCCTTTTCTATCGTTTTTAACCAACTGCTCCAACTGTAACAACCTCACCACTGTAACCTCAAGCCACTATGTGCCTGTGTCAGAACAAATAAACCTGTCACAGCTGTCCCCGGCTGCTGTTTGGCTCTTATTCACTCGCTCCGAGGACGGAAGGAGAAGCGGACCGCCTCTCTGCCTGCAGGTGTCACACCTGCAAACAGGAAGGTGAAGGAAATGCTCTGATCGAAGGACACCCAGAGTGGTGGAATGAAGAGTTTTCCCTTGTTCTCTGCGGTTAATATAGAACACTGCTTTCATCAGAAATGCCCAAGAGTCTTGTGTTTAGCTGTGTGAATATTACGCACTGTTTCTGCACAGATCTAGCTCCTTTCATGCTTATCTGGCAACCACACAAAGGCTTCACTCTGGCCAAAGACGCTGACAGAAACCTCACTGAACTGCTGCAAACTCTGTCATGTGACTTCATTTACCCACAGGCTCACACTCATTATTTTGGAGGTGGGATGCCAGAAAATGAAGTTAAGTTTCAGTTTCGATTACATCCATGTAACATTGCAGCCGAGCACTGGAATCGTCTCACATATCAAATCCTTAAGGAGCATCCCGATCTTCTGCTGGATCACTGCCACAGTTCTGGAGGACAGGCTGAGGACCAGAGAGGATGGAGAGCTGCCCGGGACCCTGACTGACATGGATATCTGTTTTCTGGATGTTCAGATGAAAATGTAAAGTATGATGGGAGCTGAAGCTGATCCACTGTGGAATCCAGAGATCCAGAGAGATCGAGTCTCAGGCTTTTGAGCAGCTTCGATGTCTGAAATTGTGCTTTTAATCATGTTCACTGAGTAGCTTTTCCCTTCTCTGTGCTTGATTACATTTGATAATGAAGATGCAGATACAGTAGAACCTCTAGCCATTTTTTATTTAAATCCACTGTATCTGGAGGATTTCTTGCAAGTGAATTATTCTCATGAACATAAGCAATGAAATGCAACGAGAAGCTGCAGCAAGTTTCTGTCGTCAAAAAGCCACTACTGTAAATGTAACTGTATATCTAAACACACACACACACACGTATAGCTCCTATAGTTCAGTGCTTGTACATCTAAACAAAAAAGGTTTCCTCCACGGTTTCTGCTCCTGTGTGCTGTCAGACTATGGCTGACTTCAAGAACTGAAAAGACAGGAAAAAACATCCAGTAAGACTGTGAAATACTTAGATATCGTTAAACTCATGTCATCATTTACAACAGGAGCAAAATCTTTTGAGTTTGATAGTTTTTCCTCACATCAAAGTAAGACTGCATTTTACATTGCTGTATTTGCTAATTCTTATCACACTGACATTGATTGATTTATGGATGATGAGACAAGCATCAATCTGGGCTCAAGTTATTTCCTTAGGACGGCTTATTTCCGTCCTAATGCTGCAGTCCTCTGCAGATTTGCTCTGACAGAATAGACTAAAAACTTTGACTTTACTCACCTGCTTGAAAGAGAAAGTAGCGACTTTGCAGTCACATGGCAAATTCATCAGGTGGGCCTTGAAACGATCTGAGACAGGAGACAAATATTCATGTGAAATATGAAAAACACCTAATTGAATTATACATATAATCAAATAACACTTGCAGTTATAATTAATAATGCATAGTACAATTTAAGTTATGCATATCATTAAAAAGCAATTGTTGAATTACACATAGGGGATGTGCATTTGTATACATATGCACCTGTGTACAAATGTTTCAGCATTGAAATAAACTTAAAGTATCAGGCTGTGGACTGTGGACAGTTAAACCCTAGGAACCAAGCACACTTTTTCTGAAACAGCTCTTACTGTACCTTCAGGATAATAACAACAACAAACTGTATCTTCTTACTGTGTTTTATGTCAAATGTGTCAGTCAAATGTAGTTCAGGAATTCTGAGAGACCAGAACAAGAGCAGGACATCATCTCAGTGAAAGCAGCATGAGAGCCGTCACTGTGGACTCTAAGCTAGATGTCACCTCTGAGGATCTGAAGTCTTGTCACGATGGCCACAAACTCATTGTAGTCGATGCCGCCTTTGGTCTGATAGTCCTGCCACATCGCCATGAAGGTTTCTTCGTCTAAGTCAAATTCTGCGTGAATGAATAGGGAAAAAAATGCAAGTCAGACTGCTCTGCTCTTTCCTGGGATCCTTGTGCAGTTGAGGAGAGGACGAGTTACCGCGGGTGGACAGGATTTGTCTCATTTGGGTTTGAGAGATGGACGGTGGAGTCCTGCTCTCATAGCTCTCCACGTACTCCCTCCTGGCAACAGCCACAAAGTGCTCCAGCTTGAAGACCTCCACCACGTCCAGGTCTCTAGATTTGTCTGTCTGAAAGCACTAGTTAAAGAAAATAAATCGATGGGAACTCTGTCAATGCTCAAATACAGTTACCAGGACGAGTTCAGAGACGTTACAGCTCAGAAGTGAAGCGTCAAAGGATACGTCCATGAGAGTGAGCAGCAGCTGGGCCGTCTTCAGAGTCAAGGCTACGTTAGGGTGAAGAAACAAAATGGTGAAGACCATCAGAGAATTAGAAGTAGTATTTGGTCAAGTTTGTCAGACATGAACTGACATTTGCCACGAACGGAGTAGCCGCCGGCGATCAGCTTTGCACGGATGCCCTCAGCGTTCAGCATCTGAGCCAAGGAAAGTTAAGTTAATGTCCCGCCTCAAACAAAAACAGATCAGACCCTTCATGGTGTGCAAGACACTTACCTCAGGCCTGCTGTCCTCCTGAGAAGTAAAAATAAAGATTTAGTGAAGTACTCAGGGTCATCAGCACAGTTTGACCACACTGGAATATTTCACTTTTCTTAATATTCCTCACTCACCATGACACACATGTGCTCTGGGAACACTCGGCACTGCAGCTCCTCGGGCCAGGAAATCCCAAAGTTGCTCATCAGACCCTCGCAGCCCCGCTTGGCCCTCTCGCAGAACGACCTGCAGGGCCGCTGCACTTCCCCCGCCACGCACTGGGGGGCGTACACCCTGCACATGAAGAGCCGTATGTCCACGGAGCACACGGTCTGGACCAGGGAGTTGAAGAAGGACATCTTCATCATGGCCTCTCTCTGGCTCCTGTGGCCCAGCAGGTTCGGGGTGATGGTCTGGTTGTAGGACAGGCCCTGGCAGATGGGGATGGTGATGGGCTCGCAGACGCCCCCGCTGCTGCTCACTCCATACTGCAGCACACACACACACACCACACACACACACACACACACACACACACACACACACACACACACACACACACACACACACACACACACACAAACACACACACACACACACATGCACAGTGAGGCTACACACCTACTTCTACTACTGGGGTCCTTATACATAAAATTACATCTGTACAACTCCTGCTGCTGAGCTCCTGGCAAATGATAAAATTTTAGAACATATGAAGTAAACATAAATATTCATGTTAACTCTAAACATAAATGTTGAATCTAAATCTAAACATCACTTTGTAACCTCAATCTGCATCTTCTCGGAGTGTGAGACAAAATGAAACTGCATTTAGGAAATGTAACTTACTAAAAATCCAAAATGAGACAAAGTCCAGTGTTATCAATCCCTGAGGTATTTCACTGATCCACTTACTGCCTGCTCTGACAGTCTCATTAATTATCATTTCCAGTTTAACGTGACAAAGTGAAAGCTGTTCAACTGCTGACACTGAAGGGAAACAGAGACTCAACCTACACTTGGTTTAAATGAAGCAACTTATGTTAAGATGCACCTATCTATGCAACTATCTCATTTAGACCTCACTTTAACTGATTTGAAATGAGAACAGTTATTTCACTCTTCTACCTCCTCCAGTACACCTATAAACCACCTCTTCCCAGTGTGTGTGTGTGTGTTTTCATCACAGCCATGACTCACCTGTTCACAGTTCTCTAAACTGAATCGTTCACAGCTCAGACTCTCCGGCCACTGGAAGCCAAACTTGTTCATCAGCGGCTCACAGCCGGACCTCGCCTGCTCGCACAGCGTTCTGCAGGGAGGCCGAGGCTTCCCAGACACACACTCTGGAGTGTAGACGGAGCACAAGAAGGGCTTCAGGTGGGGGGAGCAGCCGACTTGTACCAGGGGGGAGAACGTGCTCAGCTGCAACGCTGCATCCCCCTGATTCTTTTGTCCGCTGAAGTTGGGCATGACGGTGTCAGTGTAGGGCAGGTCTCCGCACAGAGGCACAGCAATGGGCTCGCAGGTCCCAGGGGGCGTTGGGGTGACGCTGAAGATCTGCGGCTGCGAGAACAGGCACAAGAAGCAGTGAATTGTTTGCGTTTTCATCATCATGCAACTGCATTTTAAATCATTTTGTCCACTGATGGGTAAGTGGGGCAAAGTTGCAAAGAAGTCTGCGTTCTGAAGGGTTTTTGCCAAGAGGTTTTGAGCTGGTATACCATCTGCTCCAGGCTGTAGCTGGGCTTACAGAAATCACCCATTGCTGAGGTGTTTTTATAAGGAGGCAGTGGAAGGAGGTGCAGGTCTGTTTTTCTCCTAACCTCTATCTTCTTCCAAACCACTAGTCTCCCTCTGCCCTGAATTTGTATGTTGCTGTTCTTTCAGTTGTGGGTAAAACTGCAGAGTCTGTGCTGTGCTTGTTCACTGGTTGTTAAGTTTTACAAGTTAACAGACGTTTAAATGCCTGCCCACACTGGAAGGCAGTCATGGTCTAAAGGTAAGAAAACTGGCTTTGAAATCACATTCTATATCAGTGTAGTACAATATCACAGAAATCCTGTCTTTTTTTCTTGTTTTTTTTAAGCCTGTTTTGTTGTGCCTCTTGTGTTTGGGTCTGTGGTGGGATGAACAGTTTCTATCTTTATGAGCTTCTGGCCTCGACACACAAAGGGATGCATTGTGTGCTCCAAAGCCTTCACAGATCCTCAGATAGATCCAGAACGATGATGTGGTTGTGGTTATTATTCTTCTCTACATCACTCATGGTGTTGATATTTATCTGGGATCCTGTGGGTACCATACAGTTCCACATCCAGCGACCACAGGCTTTTAATACCCTCCTCACAGGCTTGTTCCTTTTGCTCCCATAGGTAATGAGAGTCAGGAAATACATCAAAAACCTGATGAGTCTACTCAAGTGTCTCGAGGTAAAATCGTTATAACTGGGACTTCAAACATAGTTGAATGGAAGCTAGCAGACTGACACTCTGCTTCTGGATTTGTTTGTTGGAGTTGGACTTATAGAGTCGGAGAGTATTATTAAACTATTCCTGAACTTTGTCCTTTGTTTGTTGTTTCTCCAGACATAGCAGACCTACCTGTTCGCAGGACTCTGTGCTGAATTTGTCACACCTCAGACTCTCCGGCCACTGGAAGCCAAACTTGTTCATCAGCGTCTCACAGCCGGACCTCGCCTGCTCGCACAGCGTTCTGCAGGGAGCTTGGCTTCTTCCAGACACACACTTCGGAGTGTAGACGGAGCACAAGAAACTCTTCAGATGGGGGGAGCACCTCACTTTGACGAGGGGAAAAAACTGATGCACTTCCAAGCCTGCATCGTCTTGACTCCTGTGGCCGAGGATGTTGGGCATGGCGGTCTCGGTGTAAGGCAGGTCTCTGCAGAGAGGCACGGTGATGGGCTCGCAGGCCGCAAGAGATGTCGGACTAACACTGAAGCTCTGACCCTGCACGAACAGCAACGTGAATGAGCGAATGGTTTCGCAGGATACATTCATTTTCATCAGTTGCATGTTTTACTCGTAGTGGGTAAAAAAATTAGTGACATGATGTAAGAATGACTAAACAGTAATAAAGTAACAGAAAAAGAGAGAATGATTTTATCTGCATATCTGACCACTCATGATAAGCAGAGGGTTGTGGGATCCCTAAATCTGTCATTAAACCCTCCATATTGCTGTATGTGCAATATTACATTTTGACTTACTTGACACAGGGTTAGGGTTAATATTTACCCTAATCAAGCCCATTCCTCCTGGAGGTCTGACTCACCTGTTCACAGGACTCGGTGCTGAAGGCTTCACACCTGAGAGCGTCCGGCCACTGGCTGCCAGCGTTTCTCAGGACTGGCTCACAGCTGGATCTGGCCTGCTCGCACAGCGTCTTGCAGGGAGGCTGAGCTTTGCCCGACACGCACTTGGGAATGTACACGGAGCACAGGAAGGGCTTCAGATGAGGGGAGCAGCCTGTTTGTAAAAGCTGTCCAAAGGTGTTGAGCGTGTTGGCTGCATCCTGCTGAGTGCTGTGGCCCAGCGCGTTGGGCATGATGGTCTCCCGGTAGGACAGGTCTCTGCAGAGCGGAGCAGTGATGGTCTGACATGTAGGTGGCTGTGTAGGAGCCACCGGGCTGTGAGGACCCTGGGGAGACACACACAGACATCGACAATGACTGGGGAGACAGATTCCTTATGTCTGTTGCTTAAACCAAAAGTCTCAAGCAGAGTAAAGAAGGAGTAAATGATACTATCTGGTGGAAAATGGCTATTAAATGCTAGTTAATCAGTGCTAGATTATCGTAGTATGGAGACTGATTTCTAGATTGAAAGCTTCCCTTTGCAGTTCAGCACTGGCTTCACAACAATTAACACCTAACCTTGCACATTTCTTGACAGTGGGAAGAAACTTCAGTATCTGATGGACAAGCAAACCTGTCACCTCCTCATAGAGAGCCCTGGGTCCAAGCCTGGGACTTACTTTGATATGAGGTTTGATATGAAATATCAAACTTACCGATCATTTCAGTGTAAAAATAGTGTTTCGTTTCAAGATATGAGAAACGAAGGATGTTTCAGACGCAGCAGGTGATACTGTCACGTGTTCAAACCGACCTGGACGCAGCTGGACTCCGGCAGGGACTCGCAGCGCAGCCTCATCGGCCAGTACAGCCTCTTGCTTTTGAAGACGGACTCACAGTCGCTCTTGACCTTCTCGCAGAGCGCCCGGCACGGCTTCACCCGGGTGTCGTCCTCCGAGCTGCACTCGGGCACCGCCACCCGGCACATGAGAGTGGCGATGTGCGGCGAACACGCCGTCTCCACCATCTGACGGATCTGCTGCAGGTTGTAGCCCATGGCTCCGCTGGGGTGGAGGCTGGTGGTGTATCCCAGGCCTTGGCAGAAGGTGGCTGTCATAGGTTTGCAGTTCAGACGCGTGGCCTGGACATGCTGCAGACACAGCAGAGAGCCCAGAACCACCAGGACCAAGAGCTGCATGGCTCCAAGCACCATCAGAGCAGCTGCTCAACTAACAACGCGGGTGTTGGTTAAGCAGCAAAGCTGTGCTCAGAGTAGGGGGCGGAGGAGGTGTGGCACAGGTTAACAAATGAAGAACCTACAAACAGCATGCTGACGTGGGGCCACTGCACAGATCACATATCAACAAGATGCCAAGCACAAAACGAGAGGCAAACTGGTCCCAGAGCAGCAGCACGATTCAGAGAAATTCGACTCCCAGCTCAACATCTGGTTGTGATTGTGCTTGTTCTGTGTGTGTGTATGTGTGTGTGTGTGTGTGTGTGTGTGTGTGTGTCGGGGGGTCGTCTGTTGAACAAATGGTGCACAATGAAAACACAATGCACAATGAGCTGGCGCCTGGATGGAAAGTATTGTGACACCGAGGCAGGGGAAACAAATAAACACTCGCCTGTGACGGTAAATGGGAGATAAGTGAAGACTTACGGGCAGAACAAAACTTTCTCTCACTTCAATCAATCAATCAATCAATCAGTGGGATGAGCTGCAATAACAGAGCAGTTACACAAGTCATTTCATAAACTGCTGCCACATGCAGGTGTTTCTATAGAAGGTGAAGAGGTTTTGCACATTTCTGGGGTGATGTAAATGCACCTGATGATGTCAGAATAAATCCAAGCTACTCCAAAATCGATTTAGCTGTCAGGAATGAATGAAATCAAACCACATTCATTTTAACAAATGTTTTAATAGGTGTTCACTTGGAGGCAGCGTATGTAAGGAGTGTCACTGTAGGATACTGCTCTTATATAAAGAGCAGAGAGAAACAGCAGCCCAGTGCCACTCTCCTCAACCCAGCATAACAGGCACGGTCAACACTTTCACACAGTTTATAAGGCTCAGGCGTAAAGTCACTGCAAAAGGGCTCAGTGGTTCATTCAAGCGCCCTTTCAAAGTATAAATTAGGGATGTCCAATCATAATATTTTGCTCCAAAGTCTGAGTTATTTCGTTCTGAGTATCTGTCCATCCTAAGTCCTGATCGATGCTTTGGCAAAGCTACACGGAGGACACCAACCACGCAAACATGTAAAAGCCGGGAAGTTATTTATCATCATTTGTCCAAAATCAGCCTCTCTCTCTTTGTTATTGTGTCCTTTAGTTTCACACTGTAAATAAAACTTTAGGCAGGAATCAGAGAGAGAGTGAAAGCCAGAGAAAGGGACAAAGGACGCTTTGAATTACGGTTCGGGACAAATCAGTGATCTGGATTGTTTCCATGTGATCCTGACTGGGTCTGGGACATCCCCAGTGGAAATAAACCTCTCTGGCTCCAGATCAAATTAAAAAACAACACATCCAGTGATTAAAAAAATACCTTGTTTAAAAGTCCAATTTGACAATCATTTAAATCTCTCTCTAAAACATCACTTTGGCAAAGCTCTCCCTGCGTCTTTTCCATTCTTTCAAGTGCTTTCACTCCAGGATACGTCGTCTCGCGTTTGACATTTCCACGGCTCTGACTGCGACTCCTCTCAGGTTCCTTCTCCTCTGTCCGGCCGGTCACGGGGTGTGCACAACTACTTTCCCTGGGGGCAGAATCATTGGCGTGGTATTGAGAGCGGGGCCGAAAATAGGGAAGATCTTTTCATCAAACTTGGACGTGAGAGTGACCAGGTGCTTGGCAGTCCCTGCATCCCAGAACGACACCTCTCCTTTGTCTATGTTTAACTTGACCCGGATCCTGTCTGGAGGCTCTGCCACCTGCAGCTCGGTGCGCTCCGGCGTCAGGGCCATGTACTTCCCTTTGCTCAGACTGATGGACCACACGCCTCGGGCCGTGGACACGGTGAACTTCTTCTTGCGGACCACCGACTCCTTGCACACGCCCAGCATCCACCTGGGGTTGTCACCGACGACCACGTCCCACCTGTGCTTCCCGCAGGTGTAGCCCTCGGCGCCCAGGATGAAGACGCAGGGGTTGAAGCGCTCCGGCGTGTCCGGGGCCGACTGCAGCTCCGGGCTCTCCTTCACCGTGGTCAGATCTGGATCCAGACACAGCCACGGAGACGCCGTGTTGGGGTCAAACACCACAGGGTCTGCACACAGAGAGGCGAGGAGGGTCCGGTTAGTGGGTTAGCAGAGAGAGCATGTGCACAGCTATTAATTAGTGAAAAGATGGAAGACAAACTATACTATAACGGGATATGAAATATAAATGTAGTGGCAATCTAGCTATAAAAACGGAATCTGAAGACATTTCCAGCTCATGGGGGTGGGAAAATCTTTAAAGAACACGTACAAAAGGCCGGATGCCAAGAGACCTAAAACGAGCTCGTACGAAAAGTCAAAGATACTGAGAGTGGGACACAAACACGGCTGAAAAACTGTGGCTTCCTGTTTTCTTCCTATTTGCTGTGACAGCAAACTGAATGTCGTTGAGGTGAGGACAAAGAAAGGCACAGAAAGACCTTATCTTGGCCTTTGTGACACAGATGTTAACAATTTTCACACTCGATAAACAACTAATCCATTCATCAAAAGAGCAATCGACTAGAATATATACTTATATTACAGTATTATAATACTTATATTCATTGTGTGGCACTTACAGAACAAGTTACGCATTTAGAATCCAAAATAGTGATTGACTTAGTTGCAATGCAATTACCATTTAAAAAGGTGGAATACAGTATAGGTCAGATATAATAACAGGTGAGAATACAGTGACTGAATTACATGAGGGGACTGGAACTCTATGAACTTCTACAGAACATGTCTGTTAGAGCAGAGTCAAACAGTAGAGCATGTCAGACATGTAGACATGTGACATGTAGAGTGTAATGGGTCGTGCAGCAGGCTCTGATACTCACTGTACTTGACATGCTTCTGCATGCTCGTCCAGATCTTGAAGCTCAAAGCGCCGACATGTTTGCCCACATCCAGCAGAGAGCTGTCAGGGAAGCAGCAGTCGCCGCCCGTCCACTGGGTGCTAGAGCAGAGGTGGGGACACAGAGGGCACAAAGCCGCATGGAGCGGAGCGTCCTCAGAGAGCGGCCGATAACTTATGAATGCAGCAGTAAAAACGGGAAACGTGAAAGTCTGGTCCAGCATTGTGCAAGGACAAGTGCAGCTACTTACTTTTGTTTTAAGTCGTGGAAATGCTGCAACAGAGAAGAGAGCGAATGAGGATGATGAAAACAAGTGTAGTGGGGGGAGAAATGAGTGGGGAATTTAACTTTCTGGTCAGCTTATTTCACTTGTTCCGAGGACCTTTTTTTCTCAGATTTGGTGTTTTTACCTTGTTTTTAGACTGTGGATGTCAGTGATGCTACACTACATGTAAATACTTGGTTCCTATTGTTCATTCTTGATGTTCCTAATGTTCATTCCGGGTCTGACCCAGTAAAACCTCAAAAGAATTACAGCCAACAATCACATCAGCATCCCTGCAAAACCACCTCATGGTTCCACCTCAAGCATGGAAGCCTACGGACCTGCAGGAGGAGCAGGTCCTCGTTGCCCATCTCCTTCTTCAGCGTGTCGATGAGGTCCCTCACGGCGTTGATGTCCTTTTTGGTCTTGGAGATGAGCACCTGCATGGCCGCGATCTTCACCTCCTCTTCTCCAGCCAGAGCCTTCAGACGGCGGTCCTGTTCAGCCTCCAGCTCCCTGTGGAGCCTGGCGAACTCCGCCCTGATCTGCTGCTCCGCACCCTCGGCCTGGGCCTGAGCGGAGCAACCAAGCCGTTAACAAGAGAAGAAGCTGTAAATGTCTGAGGGTGAACTGTTCACGTCGTCTCCGCTACTTTACCCTGATGTATTCGATCGCGCTGTTGAATTTATCGGTCATCTTCTTGTACGAATCCACTTTGTTTTCAAAGATCTGCACTTTGAAGTCCAGCTCTTTCTGTAGGCAGACACACACAGAAACACTGAAACAGGTGAAATGTGTTCAGAGTTTTTTACACCACACTTTTCTCATAATGAGAAGCCAAATATATTTGCTAGGCAGAGTAAGTGTAAGTGTAAGTGGACAGTCTAGTGAGGAAAGTCAGTCAGTTTTCTTGTCACAAAACGTATTTCTTTCACGCTGCATCTCCAGATTTCAGCTGAGCTGCAGGTTTTCTGTTGGCATGAACAGTGTTCTACAGCCATGCAAGTTATACAGTTGTTTTAATGTTTTAACTTCCTCTTCCTCTTTTCTAGTTTGAGCTGTATATTCACTTGTTTGATTGGTGCTCTATAAATACAGCATGAAGAAAGTGAGGGATTAGTCATTGCTGGTAAATCCGGAGGATTCCAGACTGGAAAAACTGGGCGAGACACGAGGAATATGCAGGTGGCAGCAGAGGTGAGGAGGATGCTGAATGTGATGGGTTTACTGGGACAGCTCGGAGAGGGGCCTGGAGCACCACTATAAAGAAACTTTCCTGCTGAAAGATGAAAGTAGAGCTAATATTCCAGCTCTGGCTTCGGCTTCAGGCTCGGTCATGAATCCGATCAAAGGTGAAAAACGAGTCCTGCTGTCTGACACTGAGCCAGGTGCCATCACCTGCTTAAAGCCAGACTGGTTCAGCTCATTCATTCTTTAGAATCCGCTGCCTTAGCTAGTCTTACTTATTCTGACACAACACCTCACTTTTTGAAGTCAATTTGGAAAGAGCTTAAATACCAAAAGAATTGATTCCTCAAAAAATCAAAACTTAAAAAAAGAAAACTTCCAAAAGATCAAAACTTTTTGAATACTTTTTTAAGGGCTTTACAACTTTCTCAAAACTGTTTTTTTATGAAGTCTTTTTAAAAAACATTTTTTTAATTCTGCAGACACCTCGGTTAAAATGCTTGATAAGTTTTGGTAACTTCACAGAGGCACGTAGGCCTCATATTATACATCATAAAGTTCGGATCGAAACTTTGACAAACTTTTTAAGATCCCAGATGGTCTGGTAGCCAGACATGCTTTGTGACAGCCCCCCACTGACCTTGCATATGGACACCCCGTCCCCCAGGGACCACAGCTTGTGCGTGTTGTGCTGGCTGACACAGTCGTCGCACAGTGGGACCTCGTCCTTCTCGCAGTACAGCCCCAGGGGCTTCAGGTGGAGGCTGCAGCAGGTCGAGGTGTCCCTCTTCTGCCGGGGCTGCTGCCAGCCAGACTCCCGCAGGAAGGTCTCGCAGGCGTGACTCAGGTCCCGGTTGAAGATGACCTGGTCCTTCTTGAACTTGGTCCTGCACACGGGGCAGGTCCTGTTGAACTGCAGGCTGCCCTGCAGACACTGCCCACATAGGCTGTGGGTGCAGGGCAGCAGTGAGGGGTTTCTGAACACCTCCTTACACACGGGGCAGGTCAGGTCCTGCCTCAGAGCCGGAGGGTCCTCCTCGATCATCTCCTGGTCTCCACTGTCTGTAAAGTCCAACATCTCCGCCATGTCCGCCACTTTACTTTCGGTTCCTCCGGGGTCAGAAGCAGGCAGAAGCAGAGGGAGAGAGGCGCAGCTGTCGGTCTGGAGTGACAGATAAAGGGGCAGCAGCAGCACCGCTGAGGGCTCCGGGGTCTGGCTCCGTCTTAGGGTCCGTCAGAGCCGCGGGGTGTCCAAGCCAGGGCCTCGATCCGAACCCGGAAATGCTGTCCGTACTGCGCATGTGCAAGGGCTGTACGTGTTGTAGTGGGCTGACGATACCTGTGTGCGTCAGCGGTGGCGCCATATTGCTGTAGGCATTATGCGTAGATTAACCGTTTACTGTTACTGATTACTTAATTTTTTATCTTACTCATTGAATTGTATTATTACTCACCTAAGCTACCGTCCCTTACCTCTAAGAACTTATCTAAGTACGGTCTGGTCTACTGGTTGAGGACCTCAACTTGTCTCAACTTGTCTCAGGTTCATCTGATTCTCCCTCACCCCAGCTGCTGCCATGATGCTGCAGTGCCTGAATTTCCCCATTGTGGGACTAATAAGGGGATATATAATTTTATCTTATTTAGACACAGGAATGGACTTGAGGTAGTAGTTAACAATCATTATTTGGTTACAAATATGCCCTAAGCTAAAATATGCTATATTAAAAAATATACAAGCCCCAACATACATACGTTTAAGATTATGAATATGCAACATTTCCCTGAGGGAGTCATCCCAAAGTGATCAATAAAGTGAAATCTCAGTCTACAAATGTTTGTAGCGTTGTGTGTGTACTTCTCTGAGACTAGAAGACGCTGCAGGAACTGATTCTGAGTTATTGTAACAATGATGCATCTATTGAAAAATGAAGAAGAATAAGACACAATGAAATGATCTGTTTTTACTCCCATGGTGCGAAAATTTACATTGCAACAGCAGAGAAGATTGCAGAACGAGTGTCAACAAAGTAAAATAATTGAATCAGTAAAGAATAAGCACACAAACTGAAATGTGCTGTCCAGACGTTGTGAACAGGCTGATGGAGAGCCTTCCTGTAGGTGTCAGTCTTGTCCAATTGTGTTTACAACTGAGTGCACCACACATGTACCCATCAGGTATTAGACCGTTGTTTGACATTGGCTCTGCAGGTTGCGTGTGTGTGTTTTTTTTTCTAGAAACCAGACACTTTGTAGAACACACTCATGTCACATATTTTATTCATGTTTATTTGATTCCTATGCTGTATATTTTGGTTATGGTGGGTCAGTTTGGCCTGATCCAGTCACTCTGTTTCCCGCTTTCATGCCTGTTACATTTCCCCAGATCATGTGCGGGTACAGAGACTCTGTTAGAGCTGAACTCTTTGAGGAAGTGTCTCATACATTTTCCAAGTGAGGTCTATTTATTTTATCCCTTTCTATGTGTCTCACAGCACGATCCGGCCCTGAAACTTTCCTCAGTGTATTGTATTGCACTGGTATTTTCAGATGATAAAAGTAAGTGAGTGAAAGTCCAATGCTTTCTGTTATCAGTGTGTCACTCCTGTTTGCTGCAGCTTCTGGGAGATCAGATAGTTAATGTGTCAAACGACTGACAATGTCACCAACTCCAAAGCTTTCATTCATCTGCTGGCTCTTAGATATGCAAGCCACAGCAACTTGCCACAGTGTTTTGTTTGCATATTCAAACTGTTGTTGATTTCACTCACACAGCCTTCTTTCACTTGAATGAGCCCCTGTGGGTTGCATCTACCAGCAGGTGGTGTGTAGGGTGGTGTCTAAGAGAGATCACATTTCATCTGTGTGGCATTGATGGTAAACTGTAACACCCTTAAGTGAGGGACAGGAAATCCACAACGGTGGGTGTTTCAGGGGGCCTCATTTTATACCACTGAAGCTGCTAATGTTTTACTCTATGGATCCAAACATGGGCAGCACAAAACTTGTGTTTCAAGGCTCAACAACTACACATCAACTACAACTACAACATCACTGGGATGCTGATATAACTGGGATGCTGATGTGATGGATGTCAAGCAGAAATTTTTTTTTCATTTCTGAAAACACAAGATACAGATCTGGAAAACAACGTGAAATCATCACAAATGAGCACCATACCTTTATTTTCAATTTCATATAATTCAGTATAAAGGCCAAAGACATGAAACGTGACTCACTGCGGAAAAGAATAAATGAGTCATTCAGCCGTGATACTAAAGACAAGCCAGACATGATAACTAGAGAACAATATGGAAACACAAGCGGAGGTGACTTCTAGTTTTTAGTGTTTAGTCATCTTGACGTTAAAGACACTGATCCTTTTACACAAACTTCAGTGAGACAGCACATAAACCAGTCATGCATCGCACTAGTCATGCTATGCGCAGCAAGGGCCACGCTCCGATGTGGAGAATCATTTCCAAATTTTTAATGTGAAAAATGTTCATCAATGCGACTCTTATGTAGTGGAGCATCACTACACCTAGTCCAACCAGCTGTGGTCACCTTTGGTCAAACTACCGCACATCGATTTGATGAAGATATTGCAACTCTGCTGCAACTACCTGATCACAGAGGTTGACTGAAATCTGACTGATAAAATGAGCAAAAACTGTTTTAATAATCGATAAGTCGAGTAAAGCACTTAAAAGCATTTTTTTGAGAATGATTTTGAGACGCTAAGTCAGAATTCTCTGGTCTCAGCTTCTGGAGCATGAACATCTTCTGATTTCTTTGGTGTCTATGACTATTATAACAGAATGTCATTAGGGAGAGGAAACAAAAAAAGAAAAACAAACAAACCAAACCAAAAAACGTTTGTTGCATCTGAAATGAAAAGGTACACCGTGGTTACAACACAGCAGCCACAGTGTGAACATTCAAAAGTCAGTGTTGGATGTTTTGCTTTCAGCCCAACATGTTGGGGAACATTTCTGTTCACACTCCGTTAATATCGTGACAAATGGTGCAGAGAGCAAGAGGACAGGAAGTAGACTATTAATTTGAGACACCTGCAAATCAGGATCTGGTGACCAAAACCAGACGGTTTCCTGCGTGTGAAAGAGTCATATAGGTATTGCACACAGACAGACTACTATAAAACATAAGTAGAGCTATTGCTTTCGCTGGCTTATGTTTGTGTGTCTGGTACAGTCTGGACCACAGTGGGGTGTGTAGAGATGGAAAATCGATTCTTTTTCAGAATCTGGTGGAGTGTGGACTATAGACTGGAGACATTAGTCCCAGTGTGTACATATGGTTCTATGATGTGACACAATGGGTGTCACAACAATGTGGGGTAGAAATGTCAGTTTTGAGTACAAGGTCATTGTGGAAGCCTGAGACGGAAGAAGCATTGTTGTATCTCTGTGGAGTCAGAATATTGAATTATTAAAGTGTTTTTTTTTTATTTTGGGTCCTGTTCATATACAGTATGTAAGGTCAGGATGGAGCCATTAAAAAAGGGCATCAAAACAAACTCCCAGAGTCACACAGTTACGTAGCCCTCTGTCTGCAGACAGGAAGGCTAGTCACTGACAGGCATGTTCACACAGCCTGAATTGGAGTAACCAGAATGTAAACCAAAGTTCATATCTTCAGAGATACAAAATGTGTTAGAGGAAGCTCGTAACAGCCAGGGCTGAAACATTTAACCACTGAGAAACCTGTCACAAGGCCCCCAAAGTGTCTAGGCTGTGATGTTTGTGACACACTAATATATAATGATTCAAATCACGATATCTCAAAACCAAAAGCTGCAAAAGGAAAGAGAGGTTCAAACAAAGGGAAAACCAGTCAACTAGTAAAGTATCACCTGTTAGCTGCCATTCATTGTCATTCATGAACATCTAAGAATGAATCTGGCAACGTTATCTCCACACCATCCCTACGGAAAGTGAAAGATGTGAATCGTAGTGTTGAATTCAAACAATGCTGATGTCTTCTGTCTTTGTGAGCTTCTGCAAAAACTGTAGTGGAGCATAACGGAATCAAAACTAACACAAAGAGGTTTTTTTAAACCTTTTTTTTTCAGTTCCTCCCAGGGACATGTTTTCATGGTTTCACAGACCAGGCTGGTTCTTTGTGAGGTCTGTAGAGTGGCTTTTCCTTATTTTTTCAGTCACCAAAGACAAAATCTCATAGCAGCCAAACAGCTACTCGCAAAATATTTGATAATCAGCCAAAATGCACGAAAACAGCTTAGATATCTTGCTGCTTACACACAGTTTTTAAGTCAAAATTTATCCTGCACTGAACATCTGAAAACTGTGATGTCACATCAGGGCAGACATTCAAACACCACAAATGCACGCTGCTTCCATTTCACACTAAATCGTGGGTGAAAAGTTCTGTTTCCAGTCTTGTTTTCTGCAGTAACGTGGGTTGAAAAAGTCACTTGTGCAGCCGGATCCTGACACATCCACTGACGTCTCTTGATCTTGCGCGCACAGTGTCAGTGTTGCAGAGCAGAGGTGTGAAAACAACAGGAAAACAGTGTCAGTGTGGAGTAGCAGGACCCGGCGCAGGTGACACATGTACGTGCCTGTCTGCCGGGGGAACACACTGAGATGAGCAGAACCAAGAAGAAGAAAAAAAAAAAGGTGTGAAAAAGAGATTTGCGTTTTGGAGATGAATACGTCTCAAACATTTTATGAAAGTGATTTAGGTCGAGATTGGACTAATTGTCTGACAAAGATAAGGAGTTTTTGATAGGGGGAGGCAGGGTAGTTACTTTTCTTTAAGTCTTTAAGGACTTTGAAACAACTTAACTTTCAATCATCTTTTGTGATACTTCCTCCAGCCAACAAGACACTCGTGTTTCCAGGGAAACAAAGCATTAATGGAAACACTTTGTCTGATTAACAGTTTGCTCTTCCGGGGCTTTAGAAGAGGTCAAAAACCTTGAGAGATGATGGAGCAATAGGAGGACGTTCATATATACTTGAAATGCTTCAGTCTGACATGTAGCAGCTGCTGCTACTGCGGCTATGAGAGAAAACGTGTTTTACTGCGTCTCTCCCCTTAAAGCACAACAACAACCAGCTGCTGGTGCTTTACAGACTAACATAAGACACCTGTGAATACCAAACGTTTAAGAAAAGATTTGTCTTCGCTTGAACATCTGAATACGGATGGGATTTTCACATTCACAAACCTAGTCAGTACATGTTTACAGATTGTTTTACACATTTACCAGCCTGACTACAGACACACACAGTTCTGACTACACGCACACACACACAGGTTGGGGTACACATTTGTAATGATAATGTAACAATTCACATCAAAAAAACTGTACGCCCTATCTTCACTTGCATCAACTTACTCTTTTTAATAATCAGTAGCCCGACAACTTGTCCTTTTCGTTTTGTGGCTAAACCGTCTTCCTAAGTCTTCTTTAAACAGGTGTGTGTTTCTCTGCAGCTTCACCACTGTGGGGGGTTCATTCATGGAATACACCTGTTCAAGCAGTGTCTCATAAGGGAAGTCAAAGAGCCCTTCTGGAAAGCAAAAGTCATCAGACCCGAGTCCTAAAATCAGTCATGCATGTACACAACGTTTCCTATAATCCCCTTGCTTGTTGAGCAGAAACACAGAGCGTTAACGTATAATGTCACATCTTATTTCTGCATAGCATGTGTGGCTCAGTCGGGGCCCAGCAGATGTTATTTCTTGTAATTTCTGGTTAATTCTCAGGTGCAGCCCTCAAACCACAAGACGCTTGGTGTAAATTGTGAGAAATTTGACCAGGAAGTTGCCCCAGCCTATGTTGGTTAAGTGCATCTTTGTGAATATCTACATATAGAAATGTGTTTAAGTTAAAGGAATACAGAACTGAAGCAGAGACATGATATCTTACTGACAAGTGTCAAGCACGATGTGAGGCACTTTTTTTTTTTCTCTAGTCTCTTGCTTCCTCTGCTGTGGGTCTATAGCCGCCGTGTCTGGCAAAACGCCACCAGAAGGCAGAGAGCCTGCGCACCAAAATGGATCCGATGACGGATGACAGTTACTTGGTAAGAAAATGTCTCAAGACCTATTCTCCATATGTTGTGAAAACCTGATAAAAAACTGGCATGCATTTATGTGTTTGATATGAGGAATGAGTGGAGGAATGAGCAGAATGAGTAGAGAGCGTTTAACCGTGGTGCACCTGCTCGTGCTTGATCGTACACCATCCTCACACACAGAGAAATCAAAGAGTTCGACTGTGATGTGGTTTGTATTTTGAGAGAGCTGGCGACATTAAGAGGAAAATATTCAGGGGGTCTAGTGACAACCTTCAAAAAATTGAAGGTTAGAAAAGGTCAGAAATAAACTTCAGGCTCGTTTGCTGATTGATCATTTGCACATGCTACAAATGAATATGATAATTATTACAGTGACTGTCATTATCTTTTAATTTGCCCTCTTGCTTCCCCATCAATGTCTCTGAAGCATCTACTCTCGTCCTAAAGACGCGAGTGTGAAAAGCAACAATTAGCTACTGTTTCCAATTCTGACCTCAGGAATTTTATATTTTCATTTATTTTATCTATTTATTTTTAGCAAACACGGTGCTCAAGACTACTTCACGTCTGAAATGTTATTTGCTTTTACATCAAGATGGCTCACTTGATCTCTTTCATTGAGTAACTAATTGATTGCATTCAATTGCTGTCTTGCTCCTGAGCTTGTTACCTCACTGTATTAGGATGCAGATAAACAGATAGCTAGATAGATGATAGATAGTTAGACACATGATAGATGGATAGATAGATAAACAGTGCCACCATGTGGTTCAAATTGCTATGTTGAAAAATTAAAACGTACTGTCCCATCCCTTCCTCTTCCTTTTTCCTAGATCGCCGATTATACGTTCGATCTAAGTAATTATGACCTCGATTATTTATTCAACGTTACCAACGGGTCCCTTACTGGGGAGGAGTGCTGCGAAGGGGGCGACGTGTGTGACCAGCAGGAGGGCAGGAGCTTCGAGGCCGTGGTCATCCCGGTCCTGTACTCTCTGGCCTTCGTCGTGGGGTTCCTGGGGAACGCGCTGCTGCTGGGGGTGCTGGCTCAGAGCCGCAAGGCCTGGAGCGTGACCGACACCTTCATCCTGCACCTGGGCATCGCAGACGTGCTGCTGCTGCTCACGCTGCCCCTGTGGTCGGGCCAGGCGCTCCAGAGCGCAGGCTGGACCTTTGGCACTCCGCTCTGCATGGTGACCGGAGCCGTGTTCACGGTAGGACGCACCGCACACACACAGATCTGTCACTTGTCACCTCCTCGTCTCAGGCCTCTGTTAAGAAGTGACAAAGCATGTAAATACAAAACCAGTGCAACTTTCAGACTCTTTCCCATTTAGCGGGCAGAACTCTTGTTTTTCAGAGATATTTTTTTCTTCTAAATGTTCAACATTACACTATAATCTCACATCTTATTTTGAGAACTCTTGTTGAGTGGGATTATTTTACCGCATGGACAGATAATTCCTCTTGTTTTGAGGACCTTTTTCCCTAGATTTAGTGTTTTTATCTTGTTTTTAGACACCCCTGTTTTGCAGTGTCAACCTCAGAACTTCATAAAATGAATGCTGAAGATGATATTTTATCACAGATATTCATCTAATGAATATCTACCCTACACAGTTGTGATGTAAAAAGCTGAATCAAAATGAAAAGACGACAGGAAGGTGCCTTCACACCTTTGTTCTATCAGCTGTCAACAAGTTTGTTGTAGCGACGGAGCGAGGTGAGAATCAAACTGTGATCACACCACTTCCTCAAACTATTTAGAGTTCATCAGCCACTCTGAATAATCCTCCAAAATGTTTCCATATTAAGGCACGTGTTGTGTTAGACGCCTCTTTAAAGGAGCCTCCGTAGAACAGCTTTGTCATGAACATGGTGGAAGAACCCTTCATCTCCACAAAGCCAAATCCATGTCAGATATAATCCGTACTTTCTCTCCTGAGTCTGAATGTAAATTCATTGCAATGTCTGACATTAGCAATACAGCACAACACTGAGAGCTGCACAGACCTGTCTCCTCCTGACTCCGCCTCCTTTGCCTCCTCAGGTGAACTTCTACTGTGGGATCTTCCTGCTGGCCTGCATCAGCCTGGACCGCTACATGTCCATCGTCCACGCCACCCAGATGTACTCGCGCAGGAAGCCCTGGGTGGTTCACGTCAGCTGCCTGTGTGTCTGGCTCTTCTCCCTGTTCCTCTCCATCCCCGACTGGATCTTCATGGAGGCTACGTGGAACAGCAGACAAAACAGAACAGAGTGCATCCGGAACTACTTCAAGTTCGGCAAGGTTGCCTTGGACCAGTGGCGGCTGGCCTCGCGGCTGATCTACCACGTGGTGGGCTTCCTGCTGCCCTCGGCCATCCTCGTCTTCTGCTACTCCTGCATCCTGCGCCAGCTGCGCTGCGGCGCCAAGAACCTGCAGAAGCAGAAGGCCTTCAGGGTGATCATGGCCGTGGTGCTGGTGTTCTTCATCTGCTGGACGCCGTACAACATCACGCTCATGGTGGACACGCTGTACACGGACAACAGCAACGAGACCTGCAGCTCCAGGTCGTCTCTGAATAAAGCCAAGGTGGTGACCTGCTCCCTGGGCTACCTGCACTGCAGCCTCAACCCCATCCTGTACGCCTTTGTGGGCGTGAAGTTCCGGCGCCAGCTCCTGGGAATGCTCGGCCTCCTGAGCTGCAAGCTGATGTCGACCGCCAGGCTGTCCACCATCAGCAGGAGGAGCTCCATCTGGTCCAACTCCGGAGACACCTCCAACTCCATCGCAATCTGAGAAAGACAGAGAGACACACAAGCCTGCACTTCCACTTCAAAGAGTCTGAGAACAAAAAACGTTTTTTACCGAGGCAGAATGAGGCGCAAATCAGCCCTACTCCAAAATATTGTATGTGCCTGCCTCTGTTCTGAGTAATCGAAAAGTTTGCAGCAGTTTGGTTTTCAGTTTCTGGTGAAATGTCAGCGTCTTACATCTGATTGTGACTAATATAATGCTGGTTGTGTATATGCTCAATACAGGAGCAGCATCAAAGCTCCACTTACCACTGGAACAAGCTGAGAAGTTACGCTGCTTGGCAAGGAACGTAAACACAGACTGGTCATGTCAGCGGCAGGCAATCATTCCTCGAGAGGTCTCGATGACCTCTCAAATCACTTTACAGACAAGTCATACTCACCCATTCACTCCCACTCATACTATGGGGCTACACGTCTCATATGTTCAGCCAGGATTTCTAACTATTGTGCAAGACCCGGATCTGTGGGTCAAACATATTACCACCAGAAAAGAAGCCTCCTTACTTTCTTCACTTACAGGAGCAAAAAAAATCTGACTGCGCAAAAACTATTCCAGCCTGAGGTTGTACATACTGTATATTTGTCTGCAGCTGATCTGTGCAATGAGATGGTTTATACATGCCTATACTTCTTCCCACCTAGACCACCACAACGGCCTCTGTGTAGGCATTAGTTACTCCTCCCTATCACACCTTCAACTAGTTCAGAAGGCCGCAGCCCGCCCTCTAACCAGAGCATAAAGGCGGGATCATTTTACACCTGTGCTTGAAACTCGACACTGGCTCCCCATCGGTTTCATTTGCTTTTGCTTTTGCGAGGACTGGAGCCAACGCTGGAATGGGCTGCCTCTGCACACACGCCTGGCTCCTTCCTTGGCTGTTTTTAAATCCCACCTAAAACGTTTTTTTTATGCAATAAAGCATTCAATACAGCATGAATTTCTTATCCTATTGATCTGCATCTCTTTTTGTCACGTCCACTTCATGTTGTGCTTTCTGTTGGTCTATCGAGTCATTTTACTTGCTTGTCCAGCGCTGTTATTGCTTATAAGTGCTTAAAGACTTGACAATATATTACTGTATTTCGTACCTAGATGTTATTTTTATACTGTTCTGCCTTATATTGCATTTTGTATCCAGATACTTAATAAAGTTATATTTCTTCAACCGTGTGTGTTTTTAACATCACAGTCAAAGAAGAGAATTATTTTTTTAGACTTTAAGATAGCTTTGTGTTTTTACAAAGAGCCATTTACTTGCCCATGCACAGAACATTTGTAATGTAGAAAGTATAGATCATAAACAGGTGAATACATATGATGTACAGGATAGTTTGCTTTATTTTAGTTGAGAAGTTTGTTCCAGTCAAAAGAAAGTATTCAGATATACTTGACAGATTCACTTTACTTAGCTTCCTGCATCGGCCTCAGCTTCTCAAGATACAAATACATTCACAGCACTGATGTGTATCTACACATTTAGACTCTATGTGTTGAGCACGTTATATACGGCATATTTTCATGAAAGAACTCGGAAGATTGCACAAGCCAAAACTGTCATAAAATGCAAACCCACATGCAGCGGTTTCAGCGGAAACCTCTGACAGGAAATTAGCAAAGATCAGCCAGGACAGGTGTGACGAAAGTGACACGAGATAAGAAGAAAAGAACCACAGAGAGGTGTTGAAAACTGAGCGGAAAACTGAGCGAAAAAGTGCCAGAGCCTCAACGAGAAGGACTCAAGACTTGGTGACGGGGCGGCGCTGGTGTGAACTAACGGTGTGAAGCACGAGAGAAAGGTCCCTGCAGAATCAGCAGCAGCCCCACCGACTCCTCTCTCTCTCTCTCTCTCACCACCAATCCAAACTCAGCGCTCTGCGGTCGACGCGCTGCAGTTCTGTTTTCAGTCACACAGTCACCATGTTAACACGGCATCGACAGGAAAGCCAATTTCAATTCCTTTTAAAGACCTCGTTGCCGCTTCAAGCTGTGATCAGCGACACGTTTTCGACTTAACTAAAGAGTTTGCCTTAAAGATCTATCGGGGGCAACCACAGCCAGCACAATGACAGACCTCAGATCAGCTGGGAAGGAACAAAGCTCCAAAGAATAAATGAAACTAAAAGGTCAAGTTTATTCAAATACAGAATAAGAGTAGCAAGAGTAACACAGACTCTTAATTATTCACCATAAGTGCATCAGAAGAGTGATTTAGGAAGAGCTTGAATACCAACTTACTGTAATACCTCATAAAATTAACATCTGAACCTCTAAATACTTTTTAAGGGCAGTAACAGACTCCCTCACCCCAAGTGTGTGAAGGGTAGCTCCTAGCTCTGCTACCATTAGGCCACACTTAATTACTGATCTATAATTATATCCATCCATCCATTTATTCCCTCATACTGTATACACTTTTTGCAGTGTGTAAGTTTTGCGCCTTTTTTTTGCACTTTCTATGATTCTGCAGACACGTTTGGCACCTTCATAGAAGCCAGTGGAGCGCCTCCACTGACACACATCTAGGAGCTGGTGTTAGCACTAACAACACGCTTGTTACGCAGCATCAAGCTGACGAGCTGCTGCTGTCAGAGTCAACCGCCGTTTCCCACATTAGACCACGCGTGTCTCGATTCGCCTCCAGCTGAACTCTAACACCATGACAGGCCCCAGTGAAACTGTGCTGCTTTGGGACTGGATGATGAGGGTAAAAATAAAATAACACCCACACACATGAGAGTTCACTCTTTCCTGCTATTGGTGTAATCTAGTTGTTCTGGTCAAGCCACAACCTGCCTGACGGCTCATGAAGTGAAACACAAATGTAGTTCTCCTCACGGTGTGCGCTCTAATTGTTGTAATAAGATTTAATCTTCTCCAGCTTCTCTTTTTTTCTGCAGTTGCCACCTCCACTCTTTTTTTTTTACTTGCACTCATTATCCCTCACAAAGCGCCGCTCTGCTCCCTCTACAACAGACAGACATGTCTTCAGAGGGGAGCCAACAGAGAGTAATTCACCCGCCCCTCCCCCGCCCGCTTCCTCTGTCTCTATCACCTGACTGATGACATCACCACCTGTGTCTGTCATCCTGTGTCCACGCGGACATGTGGCAACAATGAGTTCAAGGCGGGAATGAGGAAAACACCGTGGGATATGCCCGGCTGGGAAAATTCCCACACACTTTGCAGTGCAATTGTGGAATTCACAGCCCTGAAAGCACGGGGAGGATTACCCAAGGAGAAGTGAAACTTGCTTGCGTTGTTATCAGCCCTGAAGCTGTAAACTGAGTTGCACTGTTTAATGAACACTGACACGGACAGAAGTTATGTCCAGGTTCAACATTGTGACTTTAACCTCATGCTGATCGTGTAACGGATAAAAAAAAAGAAAAAAAGAAACAGTTCACAGACTCCACAGTGTTTCTCACCATATGTAAAATAATGTAAAAACAGTTAAATCGCAATAATAATAATAATAATAACAATATAAAAATACAGATATCTAGAATTAGATTTAAAAGGAGTTATGATTTGTGGGAGTGAGCTTAAATGGTGCACCAGTGATGACAAAATAAAAGCATGACCACATCCAAGTCCGAGTCACTCTGGCGTTGCTTTGAAAGCTTCACATTAAAGTGCCACGTGAAGGAATTATTACTTCATAAATATCATCGGCACTCATGAGTCCTCCGCCTCTTCAACCCGTGACATGGCGTCATGCTAAACTCCCTCTGGGCTGGGGCTGCAGGCCTCTGAGTCACTGGGGGACAGTCTCGTTAACTCCTCGCTGTCGGACGGTACCTGAAGCTGAACCTGCGGCTCCGCGTACATCTGCTTCAGCTCGTCCGGCTCCTGACCCTGCTCCTGAGGAAGTGGCGCTTCCTCCCCGAGTCCCAGCTCCCACAGCGAGCTGTGGCTTTCCAGTGTGGCACGCTGCAGCGATGCCACGGTCTGTCTCCGGAAGTTTCCGCACAGGAGGAACGCGAGGAGAGGCCGGAGGCAGGCGTGGCTGCAGGCCAGGCCCCCGGTGACCAGCAGGGCGGTGTGCAGAGGAGCGTCCTGGGACTCGATCCGGACCGTGTCCATGATGAGCGCGACGTTGTACGGCATCCAGCAGAGAAGGAAGAGGCCGACCAGGGGCAGGTAGACCACGGGGAACCTGTTCTCCAGGAGGCACTTGGAGCTGTGCCGCAGCCTCAGCAGGATGCAGGAGCAGCAGAAGAGCAGGCCGCCCCCGGGCAGGAGGAATCCCAGCGCGTGGTGGACCATGCGTGCCACCAGAGAAGGTGACATCCGGGTGGGGGAAGCCCCGTTCTTAAACAGATCCTTCCTGGATGCCGTAGAAGCCCAGTCTGGACTGGTGAGGATCAGGGACAGGATCCAGACCGACACACAGAGGATGTGAGGCAGTCTGGGCCTCTTCTTGGAGAACAGCTGGGTGGAGTGGATGAAGGAGAGGTAGCGATCCAGGCCGATGAAAAACAGGAGGAAGATGCCACAGAAGAAGTTGATCTGGGAGAAATTAGAGAAAAAAATCCTTAACAGAGGATCTATAATGAAGAAAACACTGACAATTGGCTCTGTCCAATATTAACAGCCTATTCCCAGTCAGAGCAGTACAACATCACTCTCATCCATGCAATCATTCGCAGTCCTGGCTCTTCCTCAGTGTCTAGTTTCAACATATATAAAGCTCAGTGTGTTCCAAGACTGCTCTGCTCCAGCTGCCACTTAGATCGGGAGTTACGCAGTTTAGCAAGGAACGTAAAGTCCCGTGATCGTATCGTGTATCATGTAGATCGTATCGTGCACTTAAGTTGCGTAGAGGCATGTGAAGGTGGGCAAGACAGCCAATCAGAGGAAAGCCAACACATGGTTGCCAGACAAGCATGAAAGGAGACTGACCTGTGAAAATCCCAGAGAATCCCACAGCTCAAATAGGATTATAAAAGGCTTGTAAAATAGACTTTGAGGCATTTCTGATGAAACCATTTCCATAGCTTCTATATTAACACCTTAGAACAAGGAGAAACACTCAGATCAAGCCCCCTAGGTCCCATTTACACTCATGCAACACTGAGATATTGCATGAGAGAGGAAACTAACTCTTCCCAGAAATCCTCTGGGGAGTAAACTTGCTCAATAACCACGTTCAAATCGAAGATTAAAACAGGAAATAACGCCAGGAGCCAGACAAACAGTCGATCCAAAAACAACTTTTTCACATCTTCCGGGAGCAGAGCTCAGACTCACGGTACTCACATGAAAAATAACTCGGCTGAGGCGAGGGAGGAAGCCGTCGTCGAAGATCTCGGCCTTGGTGGCGCCCTGCGCGGCCCAGTAGGGCAGCGTGGCCAGCAGCAGGACGTCTGCCAGGCTCAGGTACAGCATGAGGATGTCGGACGCCCTCCAGGACCTCCACCTCCGAACCAATGCGTAGAGGAGGAGTCCGTTCCCCAGCAGACCCAGCAGCAGCTCCACGGAGCAGAGCAGCGGGATGAGCACGGTCCCGCCGCCACTCGGCTCCACCTCCTCCTTGTACTCGTAGTCCGCATCATAGTCATAGGTGCTGTTGTTGGTGAACAGCCCGTCCAGAACCACATCCATGCTCTTGCTGAGGAGAGAGAGGAAGTGAGAATGAGGGAGACTGACCCAAAACAGCAGCTTATCAACTGTCAGGCAAACATGTGAGAGAAGAGGCACCAAAAATCTCCCCGTGGGCAGGAACCACTCACATGGTGCGATGTCATTGAATGAAGCAACAGTGGAAAGTGGCCGGAGAGGAAATCGTCATGCACTCACACACAGACACTTGACACTTGTGCTTATTTACATACAGCAGGGGGCTTTCAGGTTTATTTTCAGGTTATTTACCTCAGTTTTCCTGGTCAAACATGACCAAAGTGATTATATAGCTCGAAAAATCTATGTATTTACAAATCGTTTTCACCTTTTTAGCAACTGAAATTCTAGTGTTAAGACTTCTATTTGCTCTATATGGTCATTATGTTTACTACGCTCTTTTAAACAAACACTCAGATGAGAAATGTTCCCCGTTACAATAACAATTTACATTTCCTCAGTAACAGTGGGGAACACTGAGATGAGGTAAGATTTATAGTCATCTTAAAGTGGTTCGGTCAATGACCTTGAGTGGAAGTGAAGTTTAATTCAACAGAAAATCGACCAGATTTCTTTTTTAAATGTGTTTTGTGAGTTCAGATGTCAGTTAGGAACAAAGCCATGGAAACTGCTGACTGATTGTCAAATATGATATGATAATAACAGACAAATTAAGCGGTAACAAGTCAGAAGGGTTGGACCAAAAGCTGTCATGTGCTCTGTCAGGTGCTGGGGGTGTTTTTTTTTGTTTGCAGTGCAACAAGGTGAAAAGATAAGTCAGAAAGGAAACTGAAAGGAGCAGAGACAGCTGAGAGGGAGAGGCCTGAGGCTTGAAGCTGCTGACACAAATCCTCAGACTCACCACAGTCAGAGGCATTAGACATAATGGACAATAAGACCTTTCATAATAAAACCTTCACAAAAAAGACTTTTTTTAACGTAAAGGCCTGGAACTATGGCACTATTATTACTATGGCATATTTTTCTTTGCGTTTCTGATTAAATATTGGTATTTGTACAGGTTGTTTTATTGTTTTGTGAGACGTTTCTGAAATGCAAAGTGCATAATGTATACAAATGCATGATCATTTTAATTGCAAGATTGTTTTCACCAGACTTACCTGCTCCGAGGCAGGAGGCGCTGTCAAGCAGCCAAAACCGCGCAGCAGCAGCTGCAGCTGTCGCTGGAGCGCTGCTCGGTCCAGGCCACAAGTGCGCACAAAAACACTAACTTTATCCGCGCAAAAAAAACAAAAAAAAACTTCTGAATTTGTCGAAGAGAATTAGGAGGACGAGGAGGAGGAGTGCAGGTTTTTTGAGACAGACCCGCGGTGAATCCAAAAGAAGAAGGCAAAAGAAGGCGCCTTACAGCAACCGCAGAGCAGAAGGAAGACGAGAGGAAAGCTGCGCTTCCTCCGAGACTCTACAAAGAGCGTCTCTACAAAGACTTACACACACGCTCTCTCTCTCTCACACACACACACACATAGCGCTGTACTCACGTCCTAGTGGATTGTTTCCCACCTCCAGGTCTCAGACCCTCTGACCCTCCCTCTCTCTCTCTCTCCCTCTCTGTATCACTCTCCGAGCGTCTCTTCTGGCAGATTTCTCAGCCAAACAACGACGCGTCGGTTTTTCAAAATAAAAGCCGCGCCAAATTCACTGAAACGTCCGCGGGTGTAAAACCCAGAAACATGGACTTTTAAACGGGTGGCCCTGTCTGCTTTCAGACGGGAAGCGCAGGATGTGGTACAAAAACAAAAAAACAGCACTTCAGACGGTATTGTGGAGAGGTTGCTTTATTTTGAAGGCCGTCTGGGTGAATTTCCGCACGCATGTTTGGTCCTGAAGGTGTAGGACACAAAGAACTGGGCGACACGCCGCACATGCCGCGTATCGCCGCTAGGTGGCGCTGCTGCGCCGTTCAATGGGGACAAGGAGGAGAAGGAGAGGCAGAACTCCCTCTCTTCCTCTTCCTCTCTTTTTCTATATCCTGTCTATCTTCTCGCTGACCCAAGTGCCATATTATAAAGTCAGATTCCAATGCATTGAGGTAAAGTCTAAAAAAAAACAACAATAAAATAAACTCATCTGTTCTGCTGCTGTCCCTGCTGTTTGTGTCAATGAGGAAACGTAGCCCATGAAGCTTTTTGCTATATCATACCTGACTAAACTGTGTACTATCAAACGGAAAAGTTGGTCTGGACTATAATTTTTCTCTATATAGTATAGTTCTCTAAATTGCTTTAAAAGGCTCTGGCTATTATAATCCCCTGAAATGCAGCTTTTCTCTCCTGCATTTTTTTTTTGTGTGTGTTTATAGTATAAGCAACGATATTCTTTCAGATTTGTTTCTTGAGTTTGTATGTTTTTGGTTTTGTATCATTTCTGCATTTTCAGCGACTGTTGCAGCGGTCCTCAAAGGGGACATCCTAAATCCTTAGATGCTGCCCTCCTGTATGGTGAAGCACTTGGGAACCCTGGATGTCGATGAATACAACATAACACATGATTTGCATTCTTAGTTTTTATTGTAAAATGTTAAAAACACTGTAACACATAACAGAGGTCGAGCTTTACAAAATGCAAGTGAGTAAACTGACTTCAACTCCACTGTGGTGAAATGGTGTCCAAAGAAAAGCGCTCTGCGTGACGATGTGACAAACCAAGCCACAGGCTGCACCTTTAACCTCTGAGTAAGCAGGACGTGAGGAAACCGAGATGTTTCCCAACAATTAAGCCAAAGTCAAAACAAATCAGCAAGATTTCACAAAGAGGCTACGTGACGGCATCAGTGTGTGGGTTCCCATTTTAGTTTCATAACTTCACCACAATGTAAAAAAAAAAATAAAAGAGTAAACAACTATAAAACAACACGTGATGAGCTGCACAACTGGATGGCAAGGCACCGGAGGAGTAAATACACCACAGGCAGAAATCGTTTTCTGCTGAGAACCTAGGAGACCGAGGCTGACGACCTGTTTTTCCCTTGGCCATATTTACATTGTGAGGATGGACCGTTCCTGGCAGGTCCTGAAACATCGTCACAATCCCGTTTGTGTATGAATCCGAACAGAGACAGAATATGACGTGAAATTCTGCTCCTGGTTCTTCCTCATTCTCTGACTCTTCCTTCGATTCTGGCTCCAACATATAAGGCTGGAAGTGTGGCCATCGCTTCATAGCTGCATGAAAGCTCCAGTTATTTAGTTCAGGAGCTGGTTGAGAAGCTACGCCATATAGCAAGTAGTTTAAAAGTAGTATAAAATCACATGATGGCAGGTGAGACAGCCAATCAGAGTGAAGCCAGATAAGTCTGATGTTTCCACAGCTAAAAATAGGATTATAAAATAGGTTCTTTCTGATTCAATCACTATTCCATAACTTCTACATTAGCACCAGAGAACAAGGAAAAACATGCCATTCAAACGTTCTAGGTCTCCTTCAATTTTCATTTTGTCCTTTTTTTGTACCAATCTTTTAATCTTCTCCCACACACACATCTCCCAGTCTCCCGATGTCCTCTTACACCATGAAAGAGTAGGAGGTGTTCTCGCTCTCTGTAGAGATGGAGGAGACAATGGGTCTCCTTTTACTCTTCCTCCTCTCCTTCCAGTCCTCCAGCCCAAACAGGCCATCTCTCTGTCCCAGCAGCCCCTTGAACATCCGCACCAGCTCCCTCCTGAACTTCACTCCCACGAAGCCGTAGAGCAGCGGGTTGAGGGCGCAGTGGGACAGACCCAGGCCCTCCGTCACCAGAGTCCCGAAGTCCACCACCCGTCCGAACACGCAGCCCCCGGCCACCACGCCCAGCCGGTACAGGCTGTCGGCCAGCTGGAAGCAGTTGTAGGGGGCCCAGGAGATCACAAACACAGACACCAGGGAGACGATGAGGCGCAGGGACTTGCGCTTCTGCCTGCGGGTGGCGTTGCAGAGCGAGCGGAAGATGCGGACGTAGCAGTAGAGCATGATGAGCAGGGGTATCCCGAAGCCCAGCACCACGCTGAGGAGCTGCAGCCCCACCAGCCACTGGGTCGGGTTCTCGGTGTAGAACGACAGGCAGCGGAGCTGCTTCTGGTTCTCCCCGGTGTGCACCTCCTCCACCTGCTTGAAGGCCACGTCCACGCCGCTCAGGCCCACGCACGCCACCCAGATGAAGGCGCAGGCGATCTGAGCGTGGCAGGTGTTCCTCTTCCAGCCGGAGCGGACGGCGTGCACGATGGCCAGGTAGCGGTCGAAGCTGATGCAGGCCAGGAAGAGGATGCCGCTGTAGCGGTTCAGGGAGAAGAGCGCGCCGGAGATCTTGCAGGCGGCCAGGCCGAAGACCCACTGGTGGACCCACTCCACGGCGAACAGGGGCAGCGTGAAGGCCAGCAGCAGGTCGGAGATGGCCAGGTGCAGCAGGAAGGTGTCGGTCAGGGAGAAGGCGCAGGCCCCGCCGTTCTGAGAGTAGCGGTAGCGGCGGATGACGCACAGCACCAGCACGTTTCCCACCACGGCCAGGACAAAGACCAGGCTGAACACCACCGGCGAGTAGCTCCTGCCCAGGGCGTAGATGTCCTCTTGCACACACGGGACCGCGCGACTGTGGCTGCTCTCTGGAGACGAAGTGTAGTTCTCATAGTCAAAGTCCTGCAAGGCAAGGCAAAGTTTATTTGTAGAGAACCACTCTGAAACAAGGCAGTTCATAGTGCTCAGGGAGTCTGTTCCACAGCTGAGGTCCCCGATGACCTGGTCGGTCAGCCAAGCCAATTGTAGACCAGTTATAGGCTTTTAAACTCTATCCTTTGACACACAAACATGCAGACAAAAATAGACTCTGCAAGAACAGAGAAATGTTGTCGTTTTGTTGAGGTTGGTAGAACAAAGTTCACTGCAGGACATGTACCAATTTCTGACCAATCACACAATACCGTAGCTATCAGACACCACAGGAGAAACCAGTTCTGCACAGATGATGTGTCGAGTACACGCTTTAAAAAAACCCAAACCCCAAACCGGGGCAGTGAAAACGAAAAGCCTGCAGCCCTGAGAGAGAGAACAAACGTCTGGGTCCCTGCAGAGTATCGACCTGAACTCTGCTGAACACATGTGGCGGCTCGCCACACAGATTGATTTGACATACAGATACTTTGATGATCATGTGGGGAGGTTCCCTCAGAGGAACTGTGAAGTTTTTAGACAGACAGATTGACTGTACCTACACAGCACCACCCTGTGGTTGAAAATGGTAGGTCAAAATTAACTTCTCTCTTCTTCCTTGGTGACAGATGGTGGCGTGTTCATATGTACCTTGAGACCTTTTAAGATCATGTTTACTCTGTTTCTCAGAAATCAAAGCCGAGCCCTGTATCAGCCTTTGAATCTGAGATAACTGATTTCCTTACCATGTTAGACCCACCCATACCAAGTTGAGCAGGCCTGAGAATTTTAGAGACAGGAGAAAAAGCTGCAGAGATGGATGGGAATTAGATTGATAGATACAATGTTTAGATAGATAGACAGAAATAAGAACTCTGTCGATCATGTATGGAAGTTCCCTCAGGGGGTGTTTAGTGATGTGGCGTGCAGCATTTTAACTGCGTTAGTGTCCCTAAAGCATTGATAATAGTGCACTGTGAGTTCTGAAAGATGAACCAGGAGTTTAGTGACTCTTCCTCGCATAGAAAGTAATTGTCTTGCTGTTCATTTTCATCTACGTGAACCTGGCTTGGGGCAGATTTTGAGAGGAAGATGAAATTCAATGCATGAGACATTATGAGAGCTGAGAGCAGATTTCTTTCAACGCTGAAGCTTGCACCGACCTCACTGCTGCACTCGCATCTACTTCAAATTATGCACCATATACTTTTTATTCTCATTTTTATTTCATTCTTATTCTTACCTTTCCTTCTATTTTGCCTTGAATTTCCCCCAAGGGAGAAAGTCTTTGAAGTGAACTGGACGAAGTAACTCATCTGAAATAATCTGCTGTATAATTATCTTCTCCAAAGCAGCAAGGCCCAGCGGCATGTGATTAAAAGGATGCAAAACGATGCACTCACCCAGTAATCTTCTGTGGTCGGGGTCACTTGATCCATCTTTGTCTCGGAGGAAGATGCTGCAGCAAGACCTGAAACCTGACAGTGGGGCGAGGACGCTCGTTCACATGTCAGATGAACACACTTTTTTTTTTTCACTGACCGTGTCTCAGATGAGGGAGGATCAGAAAGAAGAAGTCAAGGTTTCAGGAACTAAATCCTGCACGGAGGCAAAAGGAGCTATAACGGGGCATAGTAACCGACAGGGAAACTGTGACATATATTTTCAAGCCGTGGCAGCTGTTCAGTGAGACAGACGGTGCATGATTGTGTGTGGAAAAATATTCTATTTTCTAACGTTTGGAGCATAAACAGCTTCATGTACCAAAACGTGAAAAGGGAACATCCATGAAAAAGGAGTTTTAGTTTTACAAAACAATCCATTACAAAAGGAGAAGTGAAAATGCCACATTGGCAGGAATTCCAGTTTCTTTCTTCTTTCTCTTGTTTTGAGATATTAAAGAATGCAGACAGGCTGATGTGTAGTAGTGATGGTGACATGATCACTCTGAAATGCTGCAGCGAAAAATACAAAACAATAAAACAGCAGCAATGATAATGACAGTAGTAACAATAAATCCCCTGCAAGTCAGAGGGAAGGTGAGCTCACCCTGTGAACTCTTGTAGAGGTGTCAAACCACTATGGAGGGAAATGACTTACACAATTTCCAACTAGATTTGCCAGGACAAACAACAGGAAACAGCAATTTATCACCTCTGTGATAAAAGACGACAAGGTTAAAAGGAAAGCCCTCTAAAATGCTTTGAACTAATTGACAGTAGGGTTCACTGAATGCACTTTGCATTGAAGTAAGGTGTTATTATATCTCTCTTCAGTCTGTTTCTCTGTGAACTCGCCTTCAGATAATCTCGCCACTTTCTGACGGCTTCCTGAGTAAACACCCAAGAGAGGGCTTTACAGAAACTGAGGCGAGCACTTTTTTTTTTTGTTTGTTTTGCACCAGCGCACAAATGCAGTCACCGGTTCAGACCAGCTACAATATGTCGAGGGGACCGAGCGCAGTGATGTGTCATACTTTTTTTTCCTATAGATGCACAGTCTAGACCCAGAGTGGCAGCCTGCGCAGAATGTAATGTGTCAGATTCCCCTTTCTGTGGAACTAAATGGTTTATTAAAAACAGGGGATAATGTGTGAGGAACCGAACTCTTGTGGTTCCTTTCTGTCTGGACTGAGGGTCTTGGGAAAATGTTTTCTTGCACAACATCTCTGGTGTTTTGCTTCCCTCTGTCACAGTTGCCTGAGTGACTCAGAAGGTAAATGTCGATTGTGTGTGTGTGTGTGTGTGTGTGTGTGTGTGTGTGTGTGTGTGTGTGTGTGTGTGTGTGTGTGGTATATAGGGGGCCGTCTGCACGGTGGGACAATAATCACACATTTTTGGTTTTATACCCGCTAAGAAAACTGTATATAGACTGTTTATGCATCATAGAAGAAAATATCCAGCTCTCAAAATCTTAAGAATACAAAAAGTCTGCATCTGCATCACATTGACCTATTCATTGAGCTCTAAAGCTGCACTCAGATCAAGATATTGTTGCTGTATAATGAAACCAGAAAAACTGTGCTCTCTGATGGCGTCACTGGGAAATTTCACGCTGTTAATTATTAATTCGTTGACAAGGTGACACAGAGATGGTGGTGAACCACACGGTCACTGGGAGAGTGAAGGGTGTGTGTGTGGGTGTGTGTGTGTGTGTGTGTGTGTGTGTGTGTGTGTGCGTGTTGTCCAGGGTGGATTCCCTGGCTTTCCTGGAAATTAGCTGGCATGTGGACCCGTATGGATAACCTCAACCTGATTGAGTTTGATCTATTAGAGGCTCATTCATAAGCAAACAATGGCAAATGTGTTTTCAAGTTTTTTCACTTTTTTTGAGGAAAAGTCTGTTTTGGTCAAGTGAAAAAAATCGACTCAAATTCTTACTTTTGCAGGGAAAACCTCTTTGACCAAGGCCAGAAATGCTCTGTGACGTTTACGTCGCCGACGTTTACAAACACACTGTGGGATAATGAGTAATGACCGCAACACAATCAAACCCTGATCGCTGACTATTATTGTGTGCGTGCCATCTAACACATACCTCATGCTTTTGTAGACTCTGCATTGAGTTCTCAGTGACTCATCTGCTCTGAGCGCATAAAAAAAACAGCAAATGCAAAATCAGCGTTTTCTTTTCCCCTCAAAGTACAAAGATTTCGATTCCTCAATAATATACGGTTTTTGCTTCATAGGATGCACGCAAACAGAGAGGTCAAGAAACAGAAAGGAGCAGAATGATGTGTATTTTCACCCGTGGGGTCAATAAAGTTTGTTCATAAGTTGTAGAAGAAGAAGTTGTATTCATAATATACCATGTGGGATTTTATGCATTCAAGTACACCTGATATGTCTGTGAATTTGGCCTTTCACATACAAAGGCAAAACTGTTAAAATTGTGAACTATTCCCATAAAACCTTTACAAGAGGAACTTTTTACAGAAGTTAACTGAAAGGCGAAACCTCAAAAACACTGTCTGGCAAGTTCTGTCTGTGTGCATGGTTTTACAGTGGTGCAAGAGACCGGCGAATCGAAGCTCTCTGAAACATGACATGAAGTCAAACAATGGGCTTGAAACAAAGGATCCAGTGTTTGTAAGTTTGTCAGACAATCATTTCCTGAGGTTAGAAACTGTTGAGAAAACATGTGGCCCTCCTGGTGCGGTATCACCTTGTTTGATCAGTGAAAACTTCAGTTCTCCACAGGTCTGAAAATACAGAGCTGAGTATCTGGGTGGACCCACAGTGAATCCGTCACAGTGCTTCTGGATATTTACAGGTGTTGGGGAGCAAGTCACATAGAACAACAGAGGAATCAAAATTCTGTCAGAAAGTCAATGCAAAATTAAATGCTAATTAATTGTTGTCTTTTAAAGGTTTCATCACATTGTTTTTTGCATCACATCTGTTTGCATCTCCTATGGATGCATATTGCCACCACACTAGAAAAAAAAGGCTCAAGTATTATTATTATTATTATTATATTATTGTTATTGCTATAATAGTATCATTTTAATGTAATTATATGAAACAATCAAGAAGATAACTTATAAAACAAGATAAACTGGAGATCCATAATGGTAGAAACAAGAGGTGCGCAGCAAGAATATAGCTCATTTACACAAGTGAATTCAAATCTATTTTCTGCTCGACTTGAGACATGTTACATTCAGTGTGCATACCTTAAGAAGGAGTTTGAAACCAATGCGGTTGTGTTGAAAAATGAGCAAATCAAACCCTCTTGAGGTGGCATTGTTCCTCACTGACCAACTGGAGGGGGGACATATTTTCACGTTAGAACTTGAAATGCATTTAAATTGCATTAAAATGCAAAATGTATTGTGTTTTTGTCGCTTCTTTATCTTAATGAGTATTCTACAGTATATACTGTATTACATAACACCTGCATAAATCCCCTGAGCACTGGTGATTTGTGTATTTTGCAGGGTTAGGGTCAGGGCCATTTCCCATTCACAGAAACTGACTTGCAGTGAGTACACACACCACACCTGTTTTGAAGAGAATATTTGGTTTACAAGTTGGAGAGATATAAATTTGTGCTTTGTTCCCAAATTGCTGTGTGCTGATAAAGACCACATAATGTTAGGTGCACCCATGTGTGACGTACGATACGCCCACAAACTAAACACTGCAGCGTCGCCTCTCAATAGAGATTGTAATGCACAAATAGCAAATTGTTTGCTCTGTCATACCGGCCTGAAACTTGATGTTGCGTTGGGTATAAGAACTGCAGACGTGCTCTCAGCCTGGATTTATCCCAGAGACGTCTGCAGTGATTTTAAAGGAGCTACATAACATAACATCATAACTTCAGGAGAGTCAGGTGAGACAAACAGCCTTTTCTGGAAAAAAAACTGTGGATGTCCAGGCCTGCTTCATGGAAGCCTCTCCCTTGTTTTATTTGTGTGGATGGGACAAAAACCTGCAGAGGAACCATGGAGAAGGAACAAATGGGTGTGAAAACAGTCCTAGACATGCAGGAGGTTTAAGGGTTGTCATCTCCGATGATCCTCCTTAACCCCTAGTGGATGCTGTGAACATTTTTCATTCTTCGTTTTTGATAACTGTGGCTGTGTTTGTGTGTCTGGCTTAGATTTTTGGTAAGGTTGTGTGTTTTGATTCCATCGTGTATTTTCCAGCTCAACTACCACAATAAAGTATAAAAAACCTCGCAAAGAAGAAATTGTTACGTCAAAAAAGTAAGGCATTCAATTGAATGTTGCTGCTTATCGTTTACATATCCCAGGCTTCAATGATTCACTATAAAAATGACTTTGAAAGTGTAGCTGTGTTGTAGCATATTGAAAACAAAACCTAAAAGATGGCATGTTAAGGGTTAAAATCTCAAAGAGTGTGTGTATTTGATGGAATAGTTTGCTCAGAGGTAGGTGAAAAAAGATACCTCAATTAAAGTAAAATATGGTATTAATCTCTGGTATTTATACTTTGTGAGAGACAGATAACAGAGCATCCCGTGAGGGCTAACCTTTCTGTCGGTGAATCCCCTCTCTGCCCTCTGCAGCCATGGCGTTCCAGTCCAACGTGATCAACTCGCAGCCTCAGGTCACGGTCACACAGTACACGGTGCCCTCCGCCCCGTCCAGCTGGAGCTCCAACGTGTGCGACTGCTGTGACGACTGCGGCATCTGTACGCGTTCGCCGTTCACCTCAGCACGCGACGGCCAGAGCTCGGCCCGCGTCAGGCGACACAGCTGACGACACTGTGTGTGCCCTGTCCCTGCAGGTCTGTGCGCCACGTTCGTCCCCTGCATCCTGGGCTGTAAGGTGGCTCAGGACAACGGAGACAGCTGCTGCCTGCCCTTCCTTCCTGGAGCCATGATTGCCCTGAGAACAAGCATCCGCCACAGATACAACATCGGGGTAAGTTCCCTTCATGGCAATCAGGCCACAGGACAATGATGCACAATGAGGCTCACGGATGTTATAAGAAGGATGTTCATAGATATTATAAGAATTGGATACCGGGACAAAGATGGCAGTCCATTCATTTTGATGGACGTTGCTCGCCTGCTGCATAATCTGAAAAACTTTTCTGGCTTCAGTGTTATTTGACCCATAGAGCATGTGAAGTAGTCATTCCTGCCATGTCTGAGAGCTGCTGTGGGCAAAATGAATGGGTGAACTTTTCTTTTGTTGAAAGTGCATGACTTTTACTATTGCCGGCTGTGGGCAAAATGCTTTTTGGGCCGCAGGGCTTTGCTTTGGTTGCAGTACCACTGGGAAAAGCCAGCTCCCAGGCAGAAGTTTGGTGCCCTCTCCAGTTCTTGTAATATATCAATGGTTTGCTTTAGGTGCTCAAAAAATATGATTGTTTACATAATATAACTTAAACCTTAAACTGTTTTCCAGTGAAGGAATATAATTCCTGTCAAACCTGTTTTTCTGTTTCTCTCTTACTTTGTTTGGCTGGAGATGGCGTTAGTCACCTCGTCTCTGTGCCTTTGTCTCCTCGCAGGGCTCGGTGTGTGACGACTGGGTCGTCATGGCCTGCCTGCCTCTGTGCGGGCTGTGTCAGATGGCTCGAGAGCAGAAGATGAGAGGTTAAAAGAAGACCGTTGACTCTTTATAATTTGAGAATTTGTTGAAATCAACATTTCCTGGCCAGAGGACTACTTCTCCCTACACACAGTAGGGGTTCCTGTTGCACTATGTGGTTCACTCACTCATCAAACCAAATCAGTGCTGCTGCTGGCTTTAAAATAAACACATTCCTGCACTTTTTTTCCACGTTATTAAAAATGTACATTTTGTCTCAGACTGATGATGTTTACGCAGACACATAATGTTTTATTTGTTTTATAGAGTTTTCTTCCTCCACCACGAAACACTACAATATTATTGATATTCCATAGCTTTGCCTCTTGTCTCATCATAGCAAGGAATAGCAAACTTCACTAAAACTAATAATTAATACTAAATAACATCCCTCTGCTTTGTACGTATTTTCATGCTCAACTGGCCCGACTGCAAAGCACGATGGTACATGTTTCTATAGCAAGTGGTAATTAATAAAAATAAAAATGAATAATTAATAAAACACTAAAATACATTGTTTATTTATTCATATATCTATGAAAGAAACCAGTAAATAACATAATACGTTTTGCATTTACAATAGGTGAAATTGCCCTATGAAGCTGACAAGCTTTTAGAGAGGGCTTAAGGTGTGTGTGTGTGTATATATATATATATATGTATATATATATACATATATATATATATATATATATACACATATAAATGTGTATATAAAATGACTTACTTTTATGTTCAAACCCAGACTTAAAAATTCTCATGGAATAAAGTAGATCAGGTCTAAACACTAAAACCAAAGCAGTGACTTTATCATTAATTTCAATAGTAAAAAAAATGATTTAGCTTTTTGTTGGCTGGAGTAAATTTAGTTAGTTATTTAATGTTGTATATTGTGTATCCATGTGATGTTGTATGAAAAGTACTAATGTTTGGTCAGTCAAAAAGAACTTCAATAAACATCTCTTGTAATTCCTCATTTTTGGCCTCTTCTTGTTCCGTATCCTGTAACTTAAGAGAGAAAAGTGAGTGGGCAGGATCTTCCTCCTCCCAAGTCACTGTGAGCTCAACAAATCCAGGGCACAAGAGTCTCATCGAGTGGCAACAGCTCAGGTAAGGCTGTCACAGCAACGTCCAAAAGTAGATAGTTAAATAGTTCAAACACTGCACTATGCTTAGCAACTCCTAGAAGCTGTACTTTCTGATCAGAAAATGATGGTAGAAGATAATGTGTGACTGAGTTTTCACTTTTTGGTAGTGTAACAAGTTAGTAGTCTATATGTGCCTCTTTAAATATTCTTAAAATAGAAATGTCAGACAAGAAATTGGAGAATGTTTCAGAGCAACTTTCGTGAGGATTGAATCTGTGCAAATCGTGCCAATGGTCACATGCAATGTTCTGGTATTTGAGTCATCAAGCTCGCGGTCCTGTTGCAGAGAACTCTTCAAACCCCAAAACATTGGCAACTTTTCTGAACATACCAACTCTTTCATGGTATTTTTTAACAGTATCAAATATGAAGTTAAATTAAATTGAAAACTAAAGAAAACATGAGAAGGAGAGGGACGGACAGAGTGAAAAGGGATATGAAAAAGCCACAGGAGGAACCCAGTTTAAAGACTATTCGAGTGAATAAGCAACTTTGTTGACAAGTCACTATTTGAGGAACTGGGTTTGTCACCATGCTTTTAGGGTTACTTTGAATTCCACTCAAAAACATGACAACCGCAGCGTCTGCTTACGAAAACGCAGCCCATGTAACATGTGAAGGTATGAATACAGAACTGATACGTACGGTGCAGCCATTTCGACCACGTGAAAGAGACATGCTGCTCCCTGTCCTCAGATCCTCCTCAGCCACGAGGACGCTGATGAGAGAGAGATGGCGGCTCTGACGTCCGGGCTGTTGGCAGTCGCAGCTGTGCTCGGCCTCATTCAGCTCGTCCATGGATACAGCTTCAACAACTGCATTGAAGACCCCAACTCAGGTCAGCGGAGCTTCAAGTGCATCCGACGGAAGGACGGTAACATCAGCGACATCGTGGGAGACCTGCCGCCGTCCACAGTCAACCTCACCATCTCCATCAACCCTGTGACGCACATCCCCGGCTGGAGCTTCGCCCACCTCTCCAACCTGCAGCATCTCCGAGTAGACCACAACAACTTGACCGTCATCGATAGGTTCGCCTTCCATAACCTGACCCGTCTCCAGGCGTTGAACATGTCTTGCAACAACGTGACGTATCTCGACCCGTCTCTGTTTACGGACCTGCACAACCTCACCTACCTGTCCCTGACCAACAATGCTCTGAAGCAGCTCCACGAGGACCTCTTCTCCCCTCTGCTCAACCTCGAGACCTTGATCATCAGGCAAAACTTCCTGACAAAATTTCAAAGTATAGTTGTGTCCGTGTCACATCTGGAACATCTGCAGAGGCTAGATCTTTGCTTCAACAGTCTGACATCACTCCACCACCCTGCCAACGTTTCCCTACCGAAATCCCTCACGACGCTATACTTATGTCGGAATAATCTGTTTACGCTGGGATGCGCACCTCACTTTCTCAGCTCCGTCCAGTTGCTAGATCTCTCATATAACTTCAGACTCCCGACGGAGGCTTTTGAAAGTGTGGATTTAGGGCATGTAAACTATCTGCGTTTGCGTTCGACCAAAGTCACAGTAGTGGAGTTTTTGAAGAACAGTAACATCTCCGTAGGTCATGTTGATTATTCTGGCTTGGCTCTAAACAACAACACTCAGCTCGTGGCACTCTGCCAGTTGTTAAAGACTCGGGAGACCTCGATTAAAAAGTTAATTCTGGGTAATAATGACATTGCGAACCTGTCTAACTGCACACTGTGCCAATGTCCCAACATCACAGGCATATTGGATCTATCTCACAACAATCTGAAAACAGTAGGGTGTTTTGAGTTCATCGAGAATCAGACGAATATAAAAAGCATCAGTGTAGAGAAAAACCATCTGACCCAGCTCCCATGCTGCAAAAGCATGGCTCATTTCCCAAGGTTGGAGAACTTGACCGTTCGTTACAACCGTATCATATCAGTCAACTCCTGCGCTTTCTGCCATACACCCAACATCAAGATACTAAATCTGAACATAAACACGATTGCTTACCTCGATCAGGAAGCTCTCAAAGGGCTGACAAGGCTTCAGACACTCCGTCTGGACAACAACCTCTTAACTGATCTGTTCAAGAAATCCTTTGAAGATCTTCACAGCCTGAATCTCTTGAACCTGCGCAACAATCGTATTTCCGTCATATTCAACAAAACGTTCCGCAAACTTGGGAAGCTGATGACGCTGGACCTCGGGGGTAATAAGATCACTCACATCGAGCCGTCTGGCCTGGACGGTCTCAAATGTCTGTCCAAATTCTATCTAGATGGGAACAATCTCAAACAGATTGAAAATTCCCTTAACCCAGTGTTTCACAAAAGACTGGAAGTGCTGGATTTACAAGGCAATCAGATTTCCTTCGTCACTCCAGGAAAATATCTGACACCGTTTGTAAATCTCAGCAAACTCAGAGATCTGAAGCTGGACAGGCAGCAACCTCATGGCCTCTTTGCTATACCACATGGTTTTTTCCGCGGCCTCCACTCCCTGAGATCTCTGTATCTCACTGACAACAGCATAGCTTATCTCCCTCCCGATGCCTTTGATGATTTAACAGGCTTGCAGTTCCTCTCTCTGGATAGGTGCTGCGTTGGAGTGACCAAACTACATCCAGGTGTTTTTAAAAATCTAAGAAATCTGACTAAGTTGATCGTTGAAAATATGGGCATCCAGAACCTCACAAGCGATGTTTTTGGGAACCTCACCCAGGTGCAAACACTGCAGCTCAACCGTAACGTGATGCAGAGCATTGACGTGGACGTACTCGACAGTTTACCTCATCTCCACTATCTTGACCTCCGCAACATTCCTCTGAGCTGCACCTGCATTAACAGCGTGTTGAAAAACTGGACAGAGTCCAACCGGAAGGTCCAGGTGGTCTATCTCTACCAAATGACGTGCCCACAAAATGAATCTCGCAAATTCCACAGCTTTGAAACCAGCGTTTGCTACATAGATCTTGAAGAGTACATGTTCTTCAGCACCGCACTTGTAACCATCCTCTTCTCGGTCACTCCTTTGCTGTATGTCAAGCTCTACTGGAAGATGAGGTACGGCTACTACGTGTTCCGCTCCTGGTTTGGTGAGCAGTGGCGCAGACTCCGAGACAAGGAGGAGAACTATAAATACGATGCCTTCATTTCCTACAACTCTGCTGATGAACAGTGGGTCATGGACGAGCTGATGCCAAAGCTGGAGAGACACGGGTCCTCCTTCAGACTCTGTCTGCACCACAGGGACTTTGAGCTGGGCCGGGACATCGTGGACAACATCGTCTCTGCCGTCTACAGCAGCCGCAAAACCATCTGCGTGGTGAGCAGGAACTTCCTGAGGAGCGAGTGGTGCTCTCTGGAAATCCAGCTGGCCAGCTACCGGCTGTTCGACGAGCACCGAGACGTCCTCCTGCTCGTCTTTCTGGAGCCGATCTCTGAGAGGCAGCTGTCGTCCTACCACCGCATGAGGAGAGTCATGTTGAAAAAGACTTACCTGCAGTGGCCGGGCTCAGACTGCTCTGACCCCAAGCAGGCCCAGGACCTGTTTTGGAACCAGCTGCGCCGGGCCTTAAAAACCGGGAGCAGAGTGGACTTGGACGAAAGTTACAAAGGACATGGTTGTGTCATGGAAACTGAAGAAACGGTCAACTCTGAGAATCAAGGAGCAGAAGAAAGGCACTACTTGCAACCTTAAAAACTTTGACAACTTTATTCATGACCATCACGATAAACCTTCCTGTATGTGAAATGCATTATTCAAGTCTGTGCTGTGGACAGAGAAAACATGCTGTAAATATAGTGTGGCGTGACATGCATGCACCTTACATGTGACTTATTACTCTGTGCTATCCAATGCTTGACATGACGAGCTTTCACAAAACACATTCATGGCTTGTATTCCATTACATTCCGTTATGGCCTGTTCACAATCACTCTTATACAGATGAAAGTGTAATATACAGTTCTGCCTGTTAAATAATGCACCATACATAGACGTGTGCTTTTCTTTATTTCAACAAGAAAATGGGACAAGATGAGAGTTAACTCTTGAGATGACACTTATTGCTGTTGAATTTAGTCCCGAATATCTCCTGATGATTGGTAACAGAGAGCCTGCTTGATGATAGGATTTGGAGGGATACTGTTTTTAGTAGAGTCTCATTGGATGGAAGGTCCAGTCCTTCAGGCTTGGGGAAGAAGCGAGCAGAGGATCCCTCTCCAGCACGTGTGCTGGGGGATAGTGTGTCAGGCTGGTGTGTGAGGGCCTGAGCGGAGGCCAAGCTGCTGCGTGACTCAACTGGCTGATTCGGGCAGCGGAGGAGGAGGACGGAGAAAAAATGCATTTTTCACTTTCAAACAGCTCCGCTGGAAGTCTGTGAGGCAGCGGTGCTCCATCGGGGAACAGAGGGTGGGGATGCCATCGCTTGGGAGCTTCTCTGGTGAGACTCATGAGGTGGTTTTCAAAGGAGTCGAAGGTGACAGCTTCTTCCTGCTCCGGCCTGTCGAACTCGTCCTCCTGTCGCTGAGAAGCTGAGACTCTGACTCCCCAGACGTCGTCGGGCGAGGAGCTGAACAGATCACGAGCTGCGACTCCAGAGCACTCAACGTCCATAGAGAACTGAGGAGAGTGAGCAGGTCTGAAGATGTCATCCACACGCCTGACAGGGGTCTCCATGCGGCTGGTGAACCGCTCCGCAGGCTTCAAATGACAACCACAAAACATCATCAATATCATCAAGATATATATATATATATATAAAACATCAAATTCACAAAACCTCTATCTGAGAATCAGTAAGACAGTCCACAGTATAGGTCTGATGCTGAGTTCTAATTTCTTTTTTTGCATAGTTCACATTATAGATGCTAGGGCCACAAGACACTATTACTTTTGTAGTCCATTAATCTGTCTACTACTCAACTAATTGATCAGTCGTTTGGTTTATAAAATATTGCAAAGGTCTATACATGCCTTTTTGTCCTAACCTCAACAACCTTCAGTTTTCCGTTACAGAGACTGAAACATTTTTCACATTTTGAGAAGCAGGTATGAGCGAGTTTTGACTTAATATCTTAAAAATCCCCTTCTCTACAGTTTTCCATTACTGTTGCCATTTTTCCTGTCACAATTATTATTACTACCGTTTAATATTTTTCATCATTACTCATTTTGTTTATTACACTTTACACTACAATACCAATATGTTTTATTGTTACTGTTGTGACTACTTTTTTCATAATTTACTGAAAAGATGCTGTGGGGACTATTGTTTATTGCTGTGTATTGTGACTATGATATTCTTAGTGACTGGCTGCTGGGCATAGAAGACAAAGAACAACGCCACCACATATTTTGACAAGGACCATTTGTACAGCAGTGGCTGCTGCCTGTGCACCGAGGAGTCGGAGCGAGGTCGATTTGACATCATACGCATCCGATTCAGGACATGCATGAAAGTTTCAGATCTGGGTCAGATTTGAGTCAGCTTACGAAGTGGAGCCAAAGGTGAAAATAAACACGACAGCACAGCTATCTGCAGGTCTTACCCCTTTAGAAATGCGCTGCAGCTGTGGACTGCATTTCTGGGTAAAGTGCCTCCTTCTTGTCAGGTCAGATGTTGCGGTTTGCAGGGTGTGAAAATGTGGAAGCCTCACAGCATTTGCTTGAGATGCAGTTGCTCTAGCATCTGAAAAGAGGAAGACACAACTGAAAACCATGACTGTCTCAAGCGATCCTACCTAGTTGTCTCAGGAACAATGGTTTCTTTGAATAGCAGATTGTTTCCTACAATTGAGAGGTCGAAGTTTAACAGTGTAACCATCAAATTAACATTCATCAGTCATAACATTTTTCCCAGCGCTTCGCTTTGTTTTACACACAGTGAGTTAATCATTAAGCCAGTCCATACTGTGGTCTTCACCAGACCCCGGAACGGCTCCCACTGTTTGGACTCGGACAAGATAGTGTTTGGGCCACAAGATAGTGTAGCCCGAACACCAACATTACAAATCACCACATCATACCGAACCCCACACACATCGAGTTAGCGGTCCTCACCTGAAGCCAGGGCCTCATTCGGCTGCTGATTTTGGACTTCCTTGGCAGTATCAGAGCAAAAGCTGAGGCGTCGCTGCATCTTGCAGACCTGGTCCTTGAGGTGGGGTCCGTAGCTCTCCTGCAGAGCGCTCAGCAGCACCTGCCTGCTCTCGGCCACCAGGTTTCTCCGGCTCAGAGGAGGCAGCCGCACACAATCGAACAAACGTGCTGCCACTGCGCCCACAGACTCCGACACGCCGTCGGGATGTTTCTGTGTCGAGACGTCAGGAGTGCGTGAGCTGGAGTGCTGGGCTGGGCTTGGGCTGAGGCGGGGAGCTTGTGTTCGGCCAACATGCGACTCCTCCCGGGTATTCGGTTTGTGCTCGAGTGCAGAGACCACGGGTGTCCTTCGATTCTTGTTTAGAGTTTCTGATTTGTCATCATTGGCCTTCAAGCTCTGGATTATCACCAGATCGGCAGAACTGTGTTTAGAGGAGGAGACGCTCCTGACGCTTCCAGATGAAATATCAAGTTGTTGTGGCGGCTGCTGGCCTGGTGTGAGATCTGAGCCTGGACTCTCCTTCTCTTTCTCCATAGCTTCTGTTACAAATGGTGAAACATGACCAGTGCTGTCTCCTGGCAAATCAGTTTTGGGGTTCGGAGAGGGAGCAGGGGAAGTGACAGATGGCTGAGAGGTGCCGTTCTTGTCTTGCTCTTGCTTTCCACCACTTAACAAACGTTCGATATCGATGGATTTGACCTCATGGTTGAACAGGCCTTGGTGGCCTATCAGGCGACTGCCTGTGATGATACTGGGCTCCTGTGGAGTAGGAATAACGTTTGCAAATGGCACGTTGCGCTTTGACAGACAGCGGCAGCTGCTCTGGCAGCAGTTATGGACGTGCACCGGGCCCTCGTTGGTTTGGTGATGGCAGTGATGATGACGGTGATGATGTGAGCAGGGCACCCTCCCGCCACCTCTCACCTGACTCCTCTCCCTGCGGCTCTTCAGACGCTTCATTCTGTGTTGCCCGTCTCGGCAGGAACCTTTAAGGTGGGTGGAGAATTTGCTCAGCGAGCAACATTTTCGGTCTGTTGCAAAGAGCTTCTCTCTGTCGGTGGAGGACACCCCGTCAAACATGTGATTCATGCTGGGCTGGGTTCTGAAGAAAGATAAAGAGATGATAAATCTATGTCAACAACACAGATAAGGCAGCTGAGAAACCAGAACCAGGTGTTTTTGCACCAAGAATGATGAAATGTTTCCACAGTCTTGACAGATGATGAAAACCAGGATTTAACCTCTGTGGAGTTGTTACCAGAGCAGCAAGAGCACCTGACTGTTATCCAGAACAGTCATTAGGTTACCTGAGGTCTACAGAAAATGACGGTTGGATTTGGACGGATGGTGTCCATTGAAGCCAAGAGTAATGAGATGTGAAACTTCTTTGGAAATTTCCTCCACAAATTTGCATGGTTTATCGCAAGGTTTAACTTCCCCCCACAGCATGCTCTCTCATAGGTGTGAGTGAGAGGGTACATGGTGTGTGTCTTTGTGTGCATGTACATCCTGTGATGGACTGGAACCTGTCCAGGTTGCATTCCCTGCCTCCGGGGAAAATGTTGGATACCCAGCAGGTAAGATAGTGGATGAATGCATACAACAACGAACCTTTCACATCTCTTGAATGTACAAAAAACAAACCATAAAAAGAAAAACAAACAGTCTGTCTAGACAATGTCCGCAGCCTGGGTTTTCCTACTTTTTATACTTCTGCTTTCTAACTCATATTCCGTAACTATGTTTATTTATAATCTGCTGGTGACGACAAGAATGGGGTTGTCAGCAGAAGTGGCTGAAATTAGTTTTCTCTGCAGATTCTCTTGGCTCAGCCTTACAGGCAGTCTGAGAAGCTCAAACATTCAGGAGAAGCTCAAACCAGCAGTTATAATCTCTCCATCGTGTCCTGACTTTAGAAAGTCAGAAATAACCCAGGGAGAAATAACCCAGGGGTGATGTCCCAGATGGACATCACCCCTGGGTTATTTCTTCTTTCACCACCACAAGACTGCTGAAACAGTCTTGTCTAACAGCTAATAACAGCCGCTTCGGCCCTAGGCAGACAGGTGAGGTTGATTATATCAGCCACCAGGTGCAGCTGGTGGCAGGTGCATTTGGATTTGCCAACGAAACATGGACAATAAACGTGTCTTCTGGGAACACTCGAGCCACACCGACAACAAACCAACCCTGAGCTGTTTTTAAGGATCTGAAAATGAGAAGTTGAACTCACCGAACCTGCGCGTCCTCGTTTTTTCGCGTCGTCGTGGAAACGCGTCACAGACGTTCCTGCGCGCAGCAGCAACTCCCGCCAACACCGAGGAGCAGGACGAGTCCATTCACACAGGCCGGGGGGAGTAGGCTCTCCTTTGTATTATCGCTAGTCCCTCAAAAAACTGTAAGTATATCTTATGAATATATGTAATGCCTTAAAATTCCATTTTCACTATGGTATGATGATGAAGTGTGAAATTTAATACATAATACACGGAAAGTGTCTATGTCACTGTACAGGCGGTGAAATGGTAGAGGCGCTGGTAGTGAGCATCTACTTCCTGAAGCTGAGGTGGGAGCAGTCGATCTGTTGAATTAATGGTTGTTATTTTCAGGATTATCGCTAAATGTTGTCGCTGTATTTGACTGGGCCACTGCATTGTCTTATAGCACAGGCTATCGAAATTTGACAATAATTAGTGTGTGATAGAGATGCGTTAGAGGCGCAGTTTGCGTTCATAGCTGCTGCTGCTGCACCCACCTCGCTAGGTTCAGCTCTAATTCATAACTACAGGCTGCTGACTTGTCGATTTCTGTTTTCCTTGTCGTTAAAAGTAGCACAAGAGATCCGAGTGATGAGTGCAGGAGAGCTGAACCCGGCAGCAACCCCCACCCCCTGTGAGGACACCCAGGGAGATGGTCGCTGGATGTCTCTGGTGTGTGTGAACCACCTCCTTTCTGCAGCTCCATCTCACCCTGCACAGCGAACACCCCTGGCACCAGTTTACCTGATCTAGTGTCTAGAATTCAAAGAAAAGATAAACTATAATGGATTATTTGCATGCATGTGCACTTCAATGTGATGATTTCCTTATCAGATTGAGGTTAGAAAATGCACTTCATAATTAAAGTCAATATCATCTAATTTTAACCCCAAAATCAAATCATAATAATATCATGTTGAACTAACAGTGTTCACCTTTTCTCTATAATTCATCATTAGGTATGTGTACTACTGTGTGTAAGAACATTGTCCCCCCCCCCCCCCCCCCCCCCCCCCTCTTTTCAGCACAACCGCTTTGTGTCCGACAGTAAGGACAAAGAGCCTGATGTCCTGTTTGTTGGAGACTCTCTTGTTCAGCTCATGCACCAGTTTGGGGTAAAACACACATGACACAACTTTCATGTCTCTGGATTTGGCCACACAGTCTGTTCTGCTTCTTTACGTTCTGTGAATGTCAAATTTCACATTGATAGATAGAATTCATCCTTTCACCCCTCAGGATGACACACACACACACACACACACACACACACACACACACACACACACACACACACACACACACACACACACACACACACACACACACACACACACACAGAGTAAATAGAGCAGGCTCTTGAGTAACTCTTTTTAGCAAATATATGCACCAATATACATACATTCACATTTATAACAGTAGACGACAGGACAGTCAGTCTATCTAAACATATTTTATATTTTATACTTATTTATTTTCCATTTTTCACATTTCCATTTTTTGACAATTGTACTTTGCAGAGATTACCAGTGTTAGCAGAAATTTTATTGCTAAACCTCAGAGAAATCCTGGATCCTGAGTACAACACTAGACAGACATCATACAGAGGAGAAGCTTAAATATCCATAAGGGACACCAAGAATACGAAATACATAGGATCTGCATATTGGTGCAAAAAGAAAGATGATCAGGCAGCTGTGAGATCTGTGGAAGCGTGTGAAAAATGCGGAGGATGTGTGAGTGTTGCGATGCATTGTTATTCTGCTTTCTCTACAGATATGGCGGGAGCTCTTCTCACCTCTCCATGCCCTGAACTTTGGGGTGGGTGGTGATGCGACACAACATGTGCTGTGGAGACTGAGCAACGGTGAACTGGATAACATCAGCCCAAAGGTCCTATTCACAGTTAATGATAGAGATTGCGCTTGTTTATTCGCACAATGGACCGATTGTGCATGAAAGGATAGTACAGGCTTTTGTGAAAGTGATGTTATGTGAGGTACTTGTCCGTAGTCGGTGTGTTTTTACCCACAGTGGGTGGTGGTAGTCATGCTGGGGCTGCAGTGGGGTATCAGTGAAGGTCATGGTGTAGGAAGCTACATGCTTTTCTACTGTGAAGGAAGAAAGCTGTAACATTAGCTTTGCCAGCCACAAAGGCCATGTCAGTGACTCAGCTCTGTCTCTCAGTGCCTTGTGCTCGGCCGTGACCTGCCCTCTCTTTTGTTGTTTTAGGTTGTAGTGCTGTGGGTCGGCACTAACAATCACGGTCACACTCCTGAACAGATCTGTGGAGGCATCATGGCCATTGTCCAAGTCATAAAGAACAAGCTCCCTCACGCCCAGACACTGATACTTGTAAGTATTTTTTTTTATACATTCCTTCATGTTGCGCCACTCACCGGCCTATAAACAAAAGTTGAGACTTTTGGACCAAGTTAATTTATATTCAGAAAAGAATGAAATATCTTTGCTTCTCACACTGCATTTGGAACTTTTGTCTTGGTTATGAAGGCTCAGAAGGAGCAACACATGAACATGTAGTCATTGGTCTTCATTTAACACAGTTAAACTTGATCTAAAAAGCCAGTTCGTACCAAAGTGATCTCATGCCACTTTACAGTAGAGGAGTTCAGCTCCAATGTGTTTATCAGACATAAATAAACAAACAGAGCCCAACAAATCACACACAGGAGCAAGCTAGGGAGCAGAGTCAGGCTCGGGGCGAGCAGCCGGCTGCCTTGACTGGGTTAGATTGGAGAGAAGAGAGAGAGAGTGAGAGAGACGGAGAGAAATACATCCGGCATTGTCTGATGTAATGAGGATGGCACTGGTATCAGGGGTCAGGCAGGGTCATGCAGACGGTTCTGGATCCAGCACAGCATCCATGTGATTCTGAGAGGAGAGAAAGCACAAAGACTCTGGGGAAGCAGTCAAGTGAGTGCTTTGCACATCTGAGAGCGGAGGAGAGAGAGAGCTGTTTGGAGAGAGAGCAGATGTTTTTATCCAATGAGACTTAACAGACGAGAGCAGAGCTTTCAGGCTCCATCACAACACAGACCTTCATTAGTTGTTGATAATCACAAAATTAAAAAAACACTTTCATTTCTTTCTCCTCATTAGCAGTCACGATGAACTTATCTATACCCACCCCATTCCCGTTATTCAACACTCACTTCAGCAGCTTTCAACCCTTAAATCCCGCTCTACATCCTGCTCTATACCAGTCAGTACTGGTACATGAGCAGAGCGTTGGCACTACTTCAGAGGACATGGCAGGAGGTGTTAGGAGAAGAAAACTGTGTTTTACAGCGATGCATTTACTTCTCGAGTGTCTGGCCCTTTAAAAACGGGGCAATCGGATGTGTCTTCCAGGGAATACTGCCCAGGGGTAAGATGCCGAACCCTCTGCGGGAGCGAAACGCCGAGACCAACATGCTGGTCCAGAAGGCCGTGTCGTCCCTCTCCCACGCCTCTTTCCTCACCGTGGACCCAGGCTTCGTCCACTCCAACGGCAGCATCTCCCATCAGGACATGTACGACTACCTGCACCTGACCCCGCAGGGCTACCAGGCTGTGTGCGAGCCGCTGCACGCCCACCTCAAGTCCATGCTCGACAAGCCCGCTGAGAACTGAGGACTCCGAGTTACACTACCACAGTGGTCCTCACGCCTGGTCCCAGAGAGCACACCCTCAGCTTAGTCACACTTTGGATGATGGATGGAATCAGTTGTTAAGGGCTAAGATCCACACACAGTATTTGTGTTAGTCCTCCTCGTGGTGACGCTCGGGGACCACTGTTCAATATAAATGAGTTAAATGAGACGATGAAGTCTTTTGTGTTTATGATACAGTCCGACGTTAAACGTGCTTTGTGATAGGGAGACAAAGTCTGGCTCCAAATTCCGGTAAATATCTGTTCCTCCAGCATTGGCTCTCGGAGAGGTATTATGTAATTCTCTGTCACTTGATACAGATGGTAAATGTGATGGGGGGAACTCCCTGTGTGTTATCAATGGAGTCAGGACAATGAAATGTCACGTGACAGAACATCCCTAGAAAACAAACCCGGATGTTCATTGGTTATGAATAACGCTTTTGAATAGATGCAGCAGCTCCTTCTTCTGATGGAGATTTGCTGTTGCTAAAAAAAAGCCTTATTCATAACTTCGCTGTGGACATCATCCCTCCAACTACAGCTCTTGTGAGACCATGGAAACCCATCGTCTGCCTGAGGCTCCGACAGTGAGAGCTGCTGGTAAGAGAGACGGTTCTTTCAATGCCAGGAAAATACGTCAGCTTTACAAAAACAAAGGAAAAGAAACGGATACAAGAAACATCCCCACCGGGAAATTTGGCAGAGTCTTGTCTTATTGGTTTATGGGTTTCACGTAATTCAACGTTACATTCCTTGATAATAGCTTTACTCGCTCTGTAATGATGTCTTTTGTAAGCTTTATTTGAATGACCAAATGTTTTTGATCGACCTTTTCATCATGTCTGCATTGTCCTTCTACCTTACTGCTGCACCCTTTGTAACCTGAACATATTGCGATGTGGGCGCCTGTGTTTTGACATTGGAGTAGGTTGTGTATGTGTGTGTATATATACAGTATATATATATCAATTTGCTTGTGCTTCGGGTTTAATCTCGGCTGCAGAGGCCTGTCAGGCGGTCTGAAAAGGCTTCACTTCACACTAAAACGCTTCTGAGTCTCTTGAACAAACACTGCGCTCCAGAGCTTGATTGCGGTTCATGATGGCTGACTGTAAGTGATGAGCGGATGCATTAAAACTGAAAACAAAGTGGTGTCAGTGACTCTTGATTGATCGTCCAGCACTGCGTGCTGACACTGAGACGTCGACTGCCACTAACACAGAGCCACGTCTGAGCCTACCATCAGGTTCACGAAGAGGACTCGTACTCGCCTGAGATCAGCAAGAGATTTATTGTATGTGGTTGAATGGCTTTGCTCCGGTCTCACACACACCAAAGAGTACAGAGGCACATTTAAGAAACTCGAGGAGGGTGAACAAGTCTCATTTTGCTCCTAAATATGCATCCGGCCTTGACAAGACTGACACTTGATATGGATTACAGCAAGCATGATCACGCACAAAGGTGACAGTTATGGCGTCTCTGTTGTGGTAGTGCTAACGAGCCGAAAGTGTCCATAATTGTCTGAATGTTTCACAGGAAGTGAGAATGAATATGCCTCTGGTGTGTTCCTCATGTGAACTATAAAGGGTGTGATAGCAGTGGCACAGATAGGTTTGAACTGGGTGGGACAAAGATGTCACTTTTCTAAAGTGAGGGGGACGGATCAAAGTGCATTCGAATCTGGGTGGGTCGAATCCCACCTGTCCCACCCTCTACCTTCGCCCCTGTGTGATAGGTAAATACCACTTATATCTCAGCTTTGAGCAGCAACAAGACACATCAGTGCCAACAAAGTTTCACTCGAGGCTTGAAAACATGGGCAGTTCTTTTGTTGAAGCTCTAGCGCATATCATGCGGGTCCGTCTCGAAGCAATGGGGCTTGACTGAAAAAAACACTTTCTTTTTTTTTCCTTGGCACCGGCCCAGCAATTGTGTGTGAAGGTGCAGCTCAGCCTGGACATGTTTCATGCACCTGGCGGTGCATGAATGCTTCATGGCTATAATTTCAGAAAACAACACTGTCCTTTATAAGCAGCCACGACAACCGTCCTGCTCTCACTCTCTCACGGCTGGCGTCCACACAGGATTTCCTTCCCAGGATTTACTGAACTGCACTGACGTGAATACGACATGGGATCGAGGATGCTTTTGTTGTTGGTTCTGGCACTGCTCGTATGTCCTTATCACAGCCAAGGTATTGTGTTTTTCATCAGACTGAGAAAAAAAAGATGACTTTTATGATGTCACTTTACATCCTTATTTTGTAATCTGTTTCAAAGGAGTTCCTGAGAAACAGGAGCAATCCTTGATTGTCCACAAACCCAGCAATGGTATGTAAAATTAATGCTTTAAACACTTTTTTCACATTTGCTGAATCTGAAATTGTTATCGTTAATTTGTCATATAAGAAAATGTCCATTGTGTCCTAGCTGCTGATGCTGGAGAAGCACTGACCAACGCAAATACTATCAACACCCCAAGACAGGTCAACAGAGCGTGTAACTGCGCAGGTGAAAGCAAAGGTTAAGATTAACATTAACAAAAAATAGAGACCTCAGCATTGTGAGACTAGACGACTAGAACTCACTACTCTGACACTCTTGGGTAGAGAGATACAGAAACGCTGCCGCTGCCAGCAGCCATCCAGACGCAGGCATGGAAAACGTGAGTTATCAATAATGTCTGAGACATGTATGAGATCAAGAAAATATAATATACATGCATCTGTTTTCCTTGTATGGAGTTGAGTGTGTGATGACAATGAAGATTATTTTCTTCTTCTGTTCCTCTTCGTCTTTCAACTTTTCAAGTGAAACGCTTTTGCCAGAGACGGGAAAGTAGGAATCTGAAGAGTTGCAGCATTTTCTTTAAACCGAGGAGTGGCGGTCCCTCCAGGAAGTATGGTCCCAGCGTCCCCATTTGAACAACACCATAAAATACCAGAGTCTGTTCATGCATGCTTTTATCGCTATTTGACATACTGTATTCACATACACAACACATTAACACATTTTGTCTAAATGGAAATGATTCCAACACCTGTTTGCATGACATCAGGTCACTGTTAACTGTTTTATTGATTGAGAAATAAATACAAATAAAATAAATCAAAGCACAATGAGAACAAAAGCTACATGAGCTCACAGTGAATTAATGAATGCTTTTTTACAGTCTAGTGCTGCTTTGAGTGATTATACGAGAATTGTTTAATTGAGCAAGTACTGAAGGGTTTTCATTCAAAGGCAGAAACAACAACCGCCATAGAACACAACTACTTTCACATGCTATAGTCATACTATTTGGTGCAAGCTAACACATTACAGGCAAAAAATTGGATATTTCTTGACGTTTTTATGCTTCAATGCAACTATATCAAATTAAACCTAGAATGCAGTTGGTCACAAATGGGCACAGATTATTCCTGTCTCTTAGCGAGAGGCCTCTCCAGCCTGACTGAGTCTGGTCTCGGGTGCAGGACTCAGCTGAACAACGCAGAGACGGACAAAGCGAACACGCCCAACAACATCAGACGACTCAGGGACGGGATGTGGAGGGCGGAGGCGTGGCCTGAGACAGAGGGACAGAGACAATGAAACACATTATGAGACGTTAATTAAGGTCTTTTTGTCTTGAAATATTGAAATACATAGTGATAGTTTTTGCTTGTTGCCCTCCAGATGTTTGTCCTAACTGCAAAGACCACTGAAGACATAATGAGGGGCTCACTCACTGATGGTAATCGTTTTAGTGTGGTTCATGGTGATGCCGGTCACATGGTTCCTGGCCAGACATGTGTATTTCCCTTCATTTATACGTAATGCAGGGAAAAACAGAGTTTGGCCGGTGTGCAGAACCAGAGATGGGTTGTCAAAGAACCACTGGTAGTCACAGAGAGGCCGAGAATCAGCCATGCACGTCAGCGTCACCAAAGAGGCCTCCGGTACTGAATCTGGACCGACGATGGAAACAGTCAGAGGGCCGTCTGCAAACACACACACACACACAGAAACAGACAGAGAGAGAGAGAGAGAGTAAGAAAGTTGGTTATATACTATACAATAAGTAAAGTTTTCTGTATTATATAATTATGTATACATGTATACATGGAGGAGGAGATTATTTCCATTATTCTCCTCTGTAATGATAATAATAATAATATCAATAAAGATGAATGCATGATTTACATATATAAGATATAGTATATATAGTAAATTAAAGTAATGGTAAGTCATAAATTAGATAAAAGTCATAAATGACCTAATACCATCAGTAACCAGAGTTGATGGAGAAAAACTGACATACAGAATATTTAGAATCAGAGACTGAAATTTCCCTAAAGAATAATGCTTAATTCCTGAGATGCCTAGGACTGGTAAAGGTGATGTTGATGACTGTATTATGATAAGGACAAATCAAATGAGTCACTTAGAAGTGAAATGAAACTTTTGTGTCTCCTACACACTTTCTTTTACTGATCATCTAAAGCACACTCACAGTTGACCCGCAGCATGTACGCAGGGCTTGCATGTGCACCAGCATCATTAACTGCCACGCACTGATATGACCCGTCATCCAGCCTGGTCACTTGAGGGAAGCGCAGTGTGTTGTTTCCTATATAATGGGACTCGTTCCACCCGGCTGTCGTGGCGTTCATGTCGAGGATCTTGTTGTCTCTCATCCAGTAGATTCGGTCGTGCGGGCCCTCGACTTCACAGACGAGCATGAAATATCTGGAGTCGATCGGAACCGTGCCATTTAACACTCTCACCACTGTAGCCTCTTTGGAAACAAATCACAATGGAAATATTAGTTTGATCTGTGATGCAGTCCTAGGACAGACTCTGACTGGACGAGTCAAACTGATCCTCACCCCGGACATGGAGCGACGTGGAGGCTGTGCTGTGACGCTCGGTCACGTTATTGTAGGCCATGCAGGTGTACTCTCCACCCATTTCCAGGGAGAACACTTCACTTGTAAACACGGAGGTATTGGACACCACAGTGTTGTTGAAATGCCAGCTGAGCTGACTGGGAGGGGCCGACGCAGCCGAGCAGGAGAAGTTCACTGTTTGTCCTATCTCTGCCACATGTAACCCTTCCACGACAGGCGTGTCTGGTCCGACTGAAACGGCACAGCAGTATAGGCTGTAATGGTGCACAATGGATCTAAACAACGTGGGCTGATCTCCTTAACACTTTCCAGATAACTCACAGTTAACTTGGAGTGGGTAAGCCTCGCTGGTCCTCTTCCACAGGGCGTTGGAGGCCGAGCACTGGTAGGTCCCCTTATCGCTGCGGTCCAGAGGATCGATGGTGACAGTCTTGTTCCACATGTGGAAAACTGTCCTGTTGTCTTCATGCAGTAACTCATCATCTCTCATCCAGTAAATGTCATCAACAGGTCCAGTCACATTGCAAGATAACTGATAGGAACGACCTTCTATAGGAGGATCCATAGATGTTTCTACTTGGACGTCAGTTATTGGTGCTGAAAAGTGAAGCACAAGTCAACAATGATGATACAATTCTCTGCAGGGCTAAACGTCTTGTTTCATGCAGGGGAAGAACAAGTCTCACCAACTGCTGTAATCGTCATGTGGGCTGTGGTGGTTTTGCCAGTCATGTTATTGTAGGCCATGCACGTGAACATATTTGTTTCTTTGGTAAGAGGAGGGGTGACGTATTCAGACGTATTAGCCACCAAAGTATCATTGTAGATCCATGTGTAGGAGCTGGGAGGGTTTGACAGCGCTTTGCAGCTGAGCGTGACATTGTCTTCCATCTTTACCAAAGTTGGGCCCATAACAGTTGGCATCTCAGGACCATCTAAATAAATACACAACATAACATGCTTTACTTCAAGGCCAGCTTTGGAAAAATAATCAGTTAAATTACACTGTTTTGAATCTTCTAGATTTTCTTGATTGTCAAAGAAAATCAATGGCTGGTGGTGGAGAAGGGAGATGATTTTGACTTTGATCTTAACGTCAGGAAGAATGTCATCCTCCTTCATCCCTACTCAACTCAAGCACTGATTATGATTGTAAATCAAGAAAGACATGATGGGCAGCACTTACAGAAAACATCCAGCATGAAATTATCGCTGGACCTGCTGCTGAGTGGACTGGAGGCCTCGCACGAATAGTTCCCGTTGTCAGAGAGCATGACGGGGTCAAACGTCAGGGTGGTGTTGTCCACTGAGAGGTGTCTCCTGTCGTCTGCAGACAGCGGATACCCAGCATGCTGCCAGATGATTGACATAACACTCCCGTATCCATCACACCTGAGGGTGAAGGTCTGGTTCAAGACTGGTTGAGCTCCAGCGATGTTTATGGACACCATGGTCACTGGAGCTGTGGAAAGATAAATGGAGGCTGTTACAGTAAACTGGTGCACATGCATTACACAATGACTCAGGCACAAGGCAGCGTCTCTGGTGCCCTTCCCTCATCATAGATCGTCACATATGACCAAAAAATGTCTGACATGATTTACCGTAAATAGTAAGCATGTGGGAGGCACTGCTGTTTCGGCCGGTGACATTGTTGAAGGCCATGCAGACGTATTTCCCAGTCATGTTTAGGGTCAAAGGCCCAACCGTGACATTTGAGGTGTTTGACAGGGGGGAATCGCCAAAGTACCACTTGAAGTGGCTCTGAGGGATAGAATCGCTCCGGCAGTGAAGCGTCTCTTGAGTTCCTGTCAGAGCTCTGGACGCCCCCGAGATGCTTGGGGTCATCGGGCCATCTTTTGATTTCAGACGAAAGGTCAATCGTTGTAATTACGTCACTTGTTTTTGTATAGTTTTTGATAGATTCACATACTTACAATTTACGCGGACGGTGTAGGGTTCGCTGGTTTTGTTGCTCACGTAATTAAAGGCCTGGCACCGATACTCTCCATCATCTGACTGCCAGACTGGGTTGAGAGTCAGCGTCTTGTTGCCCATGCCGAACATGGTGGTGTTGTCAGCAGAAAGAAGCCAACCGTTCCTGAACCACTGAATGCGGTCGAAAGTGCCGTTCACGGCGCAGTGCAGAGTGAACTGCTCACCGTTTATTGGTGGTCCACCTGCATGATCCACCACAGCTGATGCTATTGGTGCTGCACAATGAGAAAGGAAGGAAAGACCCGTTCATGCAGTTCATCCTGCTGTGAGTTAACTTAGCAAATGTTATAGTAACTTTAAGAGGCTGGAGATTTTGGGATCCTTTGTGTAGAGCACTGTGAGATATCTGTTTGCTGTTACTACTTCCTGGCCTTTGCCACATTACAATTAAGCATCTATTCACTGTTTTGTCTGGTGAAATGCAGGTTCAATAGATGCTTCCCAAGGTTCTTGGCCCGAGCTTAGAGCTAAGCTAAACTGCTATGAGATTGATGTTGATCCCGATCATTGTATCTATCTATCTATCTATCTATCTATCTATCTATCTATCTATCTATCTATCTATCTATCTATCTATCTATCTATCTATCTATCTATCTATCTATCTATCTATCTATCTATCTATCTATCTATCTATCTATCTATCTATCTATCTATCTATCTATCTATCTATCTATCTATCTATCTATCTATCTATCTATCTATCTATCTATCTATCTATCTATCTATCTATCTATCTATCTATCTATCTATCTATCTATCTATCTATCTATCTATCAAACTATCTATCTATCTATCATCTATCTATCTATCTATCTATCTATCTATCTATCTATCTATCTATCTATCTATCTATCTATCTATCTATCTATCTATCTATCTATCTATCTATCTATCTATCTATCTATCTATCTATCTATCTATCTATCTATCTATCTATCTATCCAGTGATTTATTTATATATCTACCAAACATTTCAAAGATGCAACAAAGTCTGCTAACCCATAATCTTGACCGCCACTGTCTCGCTGGAGAACCTGGAGGTGATGGTGTTGTGAGACAAGCACTTGTAATCTCCTGCGTTGCTCACTGCCACGCTCTGCAGCTGGAGTGATGAGTTGGAGTGGTCGAGGTACTCTCCGTTGAACAGCCACTGGAACTGAGCTGGTGGGCTGGAATCAGCCGAGCACTGCAGCGTGATGGTAGATCCTGTTATGTAGACGTAATCCTCCGGTGTGACAGTCACCACCATGCTGCTGGGGCCATCTGAGTGAGAGGGACAGTAGTCAGAGCATGCAGTATGCTTCTCTCATTCTTATTTGCACTCCTGGTTACAGACCCCATACTGTGTTCGCTGACAAAGTTGAATCTAATGTCAATCTTGAGTGACAACTCACAGCTGATGCTCAGATGCACCGAGGAACTCATTTCCTGGCTGATACCGTTGGACACTTTGCACCTGAACGGGCCCTGGTCGTAGCGGGTCAACCCGTCCACGGTGAGGACGGACCCTCCATCGCTGAACCGAATCCGTTCATCCGCCGTGACGGCAGAACTGCCGTTCAACCAGGAGTAAACCAGGTTGGTACCGCTGGACACAGAGCACCTGAGAACTGCTGTGTCATTGAACTCCACCAGGTTGCTTTCACGAGCCGCAAGAGTCACGTTTGAAATAGGCACTAGAGGGAATGGAAAAACACAAGCCACTCCTTTGTCACAATTTGAGAATAGAATAGAATAGAATGGAATACACCTTTATTTACAATTACTTACAATTTACAATTAATCAGCTTCAATAGTTGGTATGTGACGTGAGGTGACTTGACCTACAATCACCTGAAAGGAAGCTATGACTATGTTGAATAATTAATAATGTCCCGTGCCAAAAAAACATGGCAGGTCCTAAAACATCATCACACTCTCATTCAGAAATTAATTTCCACTGTTAAAAAAGTGTTGATTCTGACTAGCCTATATGTGGTTGCCAGATCTGTGCAGAAACAAGCTTAATATTCCCAGAAGGGCGGTAAAATCAATGCTGGCGTCTTGGATTACAATGACCTAAACTAATGAAAATCTCCACACACAGCATGAGGCATTCCTATTGGGACAAATGTTCCAAAACTTCTACGTAAGCAACAAAATAAGAAAGACAAATACCAGTTTTAACCATTCCAGGTCCCCTTTAACATGGCAGGTGGAAGTGGAAACATTATTTCCAATGCACCATCCACAGGAATCATGGCCCCTGGAGTCTAAATCAACATTTTAACCCAATATTTTGACTTTTAAGTGATTTTAAAACTCCCCAGCTGTGCTTTGCTGTACTGCAAAAGAGCAACTGTAAACATGCAACAACCACAAAAAAACAATGGGTACTTCTGAGTGTAAAAAAATCATACAACAATAATAAGGAAGGGTGTTCATAGGGGAGCGAATAGCCACGAGAAAAGAAAAAAGATGACCTTTACCTTGCACTGACAGCAGCAGAGAAGCAACAAACACGTTCACCGACTGCAACGTCCAGTTTCCAGAATCTTCCACCGTCAGTGATGTTACCGTCAACGATGAGGTGTTTACATTGTATATAATCCTGTCTTTCCACTGGTTATTAACAATAAGGTCATTACCAAATATCATGATAAGAAGAGTGTTATTGAACACCCATGCACCCTTAGCAACTTTCTCCTGGCTTAAGAGCGTGACGTTGCGCCCCACTTTGATGGGATTCTCTGAAGCTGATATTGTCTGGCTCTGTGCAGGAGCTAGAAACAGAATGCAAAGAACAGATGTGATTCAGTCACCTTTAGATCTATTATCCCTGTGTGCATATCCCAGCTCTGATAGAGGACATTAAAGTGCATTGAAGTTCAGAGTGATCCAGCCATACCTGCTGCAATGACAAGAGTGGCCAGGACGACGACAAACACCTTTACGATCTCCATTTTACTCCTCAGCTTCTAACTTTCTCTTTATGTGAAAGCGTTTGGCTCTGGCTGCGAATCTGGTGAGGTTGACTTCTGATCTTCTATCATATGCTCTGCATCAGTTCAGCTTTCTGTTGTCAGTATGTAAATGCTTGGTGTACCACCTCCACAGACCTGGCCACACCTTGTTTTGCCCTGGTCCACCAGGGACTTTTGTAATACACACTGAGGAGCGTCCATTTACTGTAAAGCTCGGTCGTTCCTGCAGTTTTTATGCCCATGTGAGGTAGCTGTGCGGGGAACTTATGAAACGCAACTAAATGGAATCAAGACACTCAAGTGCAGTCACATCCTCAAATCCTACAGAGCAACGTCTTAACAAAGGTGAAATTAACACTGGAAATTCACATAAAACTGCTAAAATTAAGGGAGTTATGAAATTTCTGAAATTTATGAAAGAATGGGCCTACCTCAAACTCTTTACTTGCTTTTCTCACGTCTCACAGATACATGTCTTGCCATCACATAACTTTGCTGTTAAGATTAAATGGTAGAGATTAACACATCCATCTTCTTACCAGATTCATGGTGTCAGTCTACCTGCATCTCAGAGTGTCTCTCTGTTTATGTCCGAGAGGAGTTGACAGAAATCTTCCCTTTGGATGGACTCTTTGACCGTACTCTTATGTTTCCCTAAAAATCTGAGTATCATTAATTGATATTTGGGTTGCTCTGAAACTCAGCCCGACAAACTACAATACAGTCACAACATAAGTTTCATTTAGAGATCAGAGACAGCAGTTTAAGCACGTAGATGTCAATTCAAACTGGTGATTATAGACACAATCAAATTAAAAAACAAACTAATGTTCTTGTGAAATGTTGGCTAGAGGCATCGTGACACATTAAAATTGCTTTTAATGTTGTATTGCACAACATCATCAGTGGTTCCATCGACATATGTGAATGATGTATACTGTAATATCATGCATGCATGCGTTTACAATAGACTTTTTGTCCTCTCTAATAAGCTGAAGTTGAAGTTGCATTTGAAGCTAATGGTTGTCAAATAAATAGACAATAACTGGAGCTAATATGAGGGAAAGAGAGAGAGAGAGAGAGAGAGAGAGAGAGAGGGGTTGTGTGTCTCTGATGTGTGTTGTAATACAAGTTTGACTAAACCTGAAGTCTGTGGGATGCTGGGACTGTGATTGCCACATCAGAAAAAGTCAGGAAATTCAGATGAAAATACTGAATAAAGCTGATGACTTTGTGCCGTCTTAACCGAACAGTATGGTCTCTGAATCAGTTAAGAAATAAAGTAATGCTTTATGAAATCAGTATTAAAAGTAATTCATAAGTGAGATAAAACGTAGAACCCTTTGTGTCCATACACGTCATACATCCTAAGAGATACATCCGTACATCCGTATTCAAGAGACGAGGCATGTTGGTAGCAATTGAGCCAACAGAGACAATATCAGTGAAACTGAGGGAACAGAGATGGAGACAGACACAGGTACTGACGCAAAATGTCCAGTCATATGAGACAAACAGCAAAACACACGCATGCTCCGTCGCTCCAGCACTGGACTGAGGTGCTCGGCTTGAATGTCACGAGGCAAAGGGAAATATGTCCTGCCCCGACGTTCCGATCACTGTTTGGGGCTCCGTGTTTATTCTGACAACAGGAACCGGTTCCAGTGAAAACAGCTGATTGGGACATTTTCTCCAGCCTCTCCCATGCCTTCATGTCTCGCTCTACTTGTCTGTTCCGTTCAATTTGTGTTGGCCAAGGTCGTGTCGCAGAGACTGCGGAGGTCCAGAGGACTGAGGGGGCTCAGGGGTCCACGGAGGGCTGGACTTTCATGGTGCCAGCAGCATTTACAGGAATATGGATGACACAAGAGACTCTTTCGTCATTATTACACCGTGCATGTAATAATTTCACTTCCCTTCTCCTTCTCTGGAAAAATGCAGAGTATTAGAAAAGTCAGAGTTTTAAGGGAACTAGCTGCACTAGATGTTTGGGCACTGAGGCCAACCTGCAATCCAACTAAGTCTGTTCTTGCTCAGATAATTTATCTGACATACGAAGGGTTTTTGAAATAGAATAGAAAATAGAAAAGTCTTTATTGTTTACAAGGAAAACAAGGGTGCTCCCGCAGAAAACAACCACAATTGTACACAGTAACTATATAAATAACGACAACTCGGTATAAATGACCTAAATAATCTATTTTCTGATAAACCCTGGATAGGCCACCAAGGGCCAATGCCGAGGTCAGCTGATTTGCCATCATATATCTATTTGTAATTAAATATATAGCAGCTGACTTGTAGGTGAAGGTCTGTGAACAGGCAATAAACAAAATGAGAAATTATGCCTAAACATAAACCGGTGCAAGGGTCAGTGTGTGCACGTGTGTGTGTGTGTGTGGGTGTGTGTCTGTACACCTGTGATCAGAGGATCACCGCTGATGACTTTATCATAAAATATAAAGGCATAAAAGAATTAAATGGATTTAATGGCATTAGATATGAACAGGTACATAGATACACACACACACACAGACACACATACACACACACACACACAGACATGCACAGCAGTCTGACTCTCACAATACGTTATTTGTTTTATGTGAACTGACCTATTTACCCTACAATAAGTCAAAATGTTCTTTTTAAAATGTGAATAGCGACTGTCACCTTTCAGGTACCGATAGTGTTGAATCTCACTAAAAGGCAGGATGTTATATCAGTGATAAATAAAGCCTTATGTTGTCCAAACTGCCAGAGGCAAACCTGAACACATCCAGATGAACATCATTTGAATATTGCGTCCATGACAGTCAAAATGTGTGGTAATATCATACAATACAAATCTTCATATGAGTCTCTCAGGTGTCCTTTTGTTCTCCCATCTGTTTAGAAAGTGCCGGTATTGGCTGGTATCAGCTTTACTGGCGCTATAACAAGATTAATCAACATCCTATAACATGATCTTTTAACATCAGGACAAAATGCAAAAATGCTAAATTCAAACATGGATGTAAATTTGTGGACGCACTCCTGACCCGGAGCTTCTCCACCGAGCTCAATATAGTCTGTGAAGTGAGTGGCTGCAGGTGCCCTCATGTCCTTTGCTTTGTAATGAAACACTGAGGAGGAGGTGACGCATTCCTCAGTAAAAACATGGAGTCATGCTGAGCTGTGCCGGGCGGCGCGTCTGATGATACGCATGTGTGGAGTCGAGGCCGAGAGCCCGGGTCTGGGTGGTGACGTGACTGTGATTAGTTATAGAAGTACAAATGAAGTACAAGAGAATAAAAGAACAATTGGTCATCGAGTGTCTTAACATGGTAGTCGCAACAATAAAATAATAACTCTAGCAGTCGGTTGTCACGTCGACAGGCCGGGATCGGTAGGTGATATCTTGGGTTAAAGGTGATATAATAAAAACAGGCATGGTGGAGGAGTTTGACCGACACGCACCGTTAGCTAAGTTAGCCAGGGAGTTAGCTTACCGATCGGGCATAAAAGTCATCGTTTCCACATGTGTTTAATGCTGTGGTGATAGTGCCAGGCTGGAGGCAGTAGCTGGCAACATATAAACCCAGGCCACTATTGGCTGGAACGATGTTAACGGTTATTGTTTGTCAAATCTGTCAAAAATTCTTAAATGATAATATTCAGACTAAATATATAATTTTTCATGAAAGCACTACCTTTATGTTGCACCCCTCTGAACCCCTGTGGATTTTTTTTTTCTAATATGGCTTTTTTAAAATTCTACATATTCAATTAAGTCAGTAGCAGAAATGTTGAGTATTTATGTTTTTCTGCTTCAATATTGCAACTAAACCACAGGTTCAGCTTCAGCCTCAGGTAGGATAAGAGAGTGGACCGCAAACATGAGGCTATGAACAAAGCAAACCCAGAGGTGGCCTCTGTCTCCCTCGTCTGTTTGCTCTGTGCGATTCTCTTATCTGCGTCTGTGGAGGAACAAGGAGAGGAGCTGACAAAAAGACACTAGTTTACACTGGTGTCTTTTCTGTAGAAAAGTTTCTAGATAAAAGCTGAATCCACAAAGAGATTCTTTCAGTATGTGAGTGAATGAGCAACACATCCAGGTCAGAGGTCAACGTTAAATCCCAGACTGTCACCTGATCCTGAGAGAAGAGAGGGAATGAGATGGAGGGAAAACCAAAACAAATCAGTCAGTGCATCTACATGCACAGAGAAGCAGAGCAAATACTGCCTGAGCACGTCTGTGGCGTCCCATCATAAGTCTGTCCTCGTCTGAGAGTTTTCATCAAGTTTACTTCATTTACTAAATCGAACCGTTGACTGGAACATGTCGCCTTCTCAACACTAGGTGGCAGCTGGTCAATATAAACCCCTTTCCTGCTCCGCCCATCCATGCATGTTGAATATTCAGCTCCTTTAGCTGACTTATCATGAGCACAGTCTCATCATCTATCAGGAAATGGGCGTCACATACTTTTTGTTCGGGCTGCGGAACAAGTATACAGTTTGAAGCAGATTACAACCTTGATGTACTTTAGTTGTCCAGAATGAGACCGTAAACGTTTTTTTTTATTTGTCAGGTAAAGGAAGTGACTGTGAAAACACGGTTTGGATTCACATACAGTGAATTATATTTAGATGACGTTTTGGGCACTGTTGCCCCACGAGTCTCAGTTTGTCTCTCCTGGTTTTCTTCTTTCTCCTGGTTGTCCAGATTCCTCCCAGAATACATAAGCATGAGTGTTTGGGTTGATTGGAAACTCTAAACTGCCCCCAGGTGTGAGTGTTGTACTATAAAATGGGTAAGACAATGGACTAAGGTACAAAGTATTGGCAAAGTAAAGACTTTTTTGTACAGGATTTCATGTTAGAACTGCAGAACTTATTTTTTTGTGAGTTTTTCTGCAGATTTAAAAGTTTAATTCACACTTAATCCATGTGAAATGTCACGCTTGCTGTAAACTGGCCTTTAAATTAAGATGGATTTTATTGAAATTAAACTAAAATTACTTCTTTAAAGCAAAACCACTTGCTCTCATCTTTGACAAATGCTTCTTTTAAAGCTGAAAGTTAAAAAATGTCAGTGTCCTCTCTTTTTTGTTGTCATCCTTTCCAGCAATGAAATTTCAGAAAATGGTTGAAATCCTGAATTGTTTTGGCATCTTCTAGTGATGTGGAAGTGCTTTTTCTCTGTTTGATTCTATGAATGGAACAATGCTCCACTGGAACTGATTACAAACGGATGAGTGTGAATTCGGAATAGGATAAAACTGAATACTAAGAGAACGTAACTTGTTGTTAGACAAACGGTGCACAAGCATCCAACAGCAGAGGTCGTTGTCCCTCAGGAGCTTAAATCTCTGACCTTTTTCCTCATTTTCAACAGTGTGTGCTAATTTATGAACCCCAGCCTGTCTGTGTCAAAACCTCAGGGTCAAAGTCAAATGTGCTAATTAAGAAGAAAAGAAGAAGTAAATTGGTGAGAACAGAAATGTCTTTACCGTGAAATGTGTGGAAATGTGAAGCAGAAGGAAATGATTGCATTGGAGAGCAGACTGTGCTGACTTAAACAGCATGATATGAGAATGGCGCAGTTTATGACTATATGGTGTCAATGGAATAAATACACGATTCACCTTCATGTACAATCAGTTTATTATAGAAGCTGCAAGTCCGCAAGTTAGTTGTGCTCAGACCTAAATCAAACTTTCACAAAAAGCCAGTTAAAGCCATAAATAACAAAATGTCTTACAAAAGCATGTATGGCTCTTCAATGTAACCCTGAGAAGACTGATTACACTATGAAGCTAGTTCAATGACTATAAAGCATTTCTTACAGTGCAAATTAACATGTTTTTGTTATGTACAATGATTGTTGTTGATAAACAAAGGTCTTTTTTAAAGGGTACAAACAGCTGTGACCTACAAAGCTTTATTCTAAAATACAGCAAAGGTGTGTTTACTCTCCAAGCGGCAGTTTCCATGTCCAAACAAAACGTTTTAAACTCTTCACGTCATCACGTCGAATGGACTTCCAAGGTAAAGTGTGACTAAGGTGTGGAAAAATACTAAACAGGACTTCAGGACTTCACTAATATATAACCAGGGGAGGAGGACAAACATTCATCTGCACAGGCTGGTGAAAATCTGTATGGAAGTAACTACTGTTTTAAAGTAAGTTTCAGTTGGAATGAACAAAGCAACACTATCCTGAGTCCTGATCCCTGAGGTGTCAACAGACCTTTACAACCATGACATGTTCTCTATGACGGGCAGCTATAATCCAGATCTTTATGAGGGTCAACTGACCATTTGAAAGCAGGTCATGTCCTCACACGTCCTGCCCACACCAGAGAAAGAGGCAGCCATCGTGTTCCCTGAGGGACTAATAGACAATAATATTCCATCTACAATATTAGATCCACTGTTGGTTTGGCTTTTCAGCCTTTTTTTTTTGTTTTTCCTTTTTCAGCCTTTCAGTCTTGGACAATGATTACGCCTAAGTTACATCTTCACAACTTTTAAGACATTGCTGTCAATAATCATTGATAGAAGATGATGGTTTTCATACATTTTAACTTGATCAACTTAAGGCCCCAAGGGCACAAACAACCAGGGACACACATGCGCACCAAAAGTTAATAAAAGTTAAAAGTTAATTCACTTCCTGAAATGATTCACTATGGCCTAGTTGTAGATATGAAATGCAGCCCTTTTAAGGAAATAACTCATATCTGCTGGCACATTGGTTTGATGCACAGTTTGTCGTAACACACAGCACTGTTCCGCAAGTCAGAGTTACTGTTTGTCAGCTGGAGGCGAAACATCTTAACACCATCTCAGCCTTTACTGACATTGTCATAAGCATGTCCTTAATTGGCCCTGTTATTTCTGTGCAGGAAACGACTGAGGTATTTATTAATAGCCCATTTCTAAAGGTCCTTTCGACAGACCTGAAGCCAGTTAGCTCTGTCTAACTTCAATCAATGCTTCTTTCTTCTGGAGCTCAAGTAGCAACAGAGAGAAAACCCCTGGTCTGCTCTAATCTTATCAGTGCTGTTTCAGCTGTGTGTGTGTTCCCTTTTTCTCTTGTGTTCTCTGTCCCTGTGCGTCGCAGCTGACTGCAGGCTGAGCTCTGGAGTTTCGACCGTGTCTTTGTCTTTGTGTGACTACAATCTAGAGCATGATGTGGTTAACCAGGCGCTGTTGTCACAACATCACCTTCTCAGGAGATAAAGAGATAGGAGACAAAATAGAACTTAATCTTCAATGAATAACATCTCTATCGATCTTTCCATTCCTTCTTTGGATACGCACAGTGTCAAAAGCCCTGATGGTTGACTGCTGGGACGAGTATCCACAAGTCATTTAAACACATTTAAAGACAAACATATTCTATTCTATTCTATTCTATTCTATTCTATTCTATTCTATTCTATTCTATTCTATTCTATTCTTAACAAGTGATAGTTAGTATTTTGCAATATGTAGAAAATAAAAAACAAAACCCTAACCTAGGAGCTGCAGACTGGACTCTAAGCTAAGTTTGCTTGCTTATGGCACCACACCAGCGTCGGGCATAATGATTCACGTGTGGAGGAAATTAACAACCTTCATTGTTCACTGTATCTATCTTTGAAATGTAGAGCATGCAAACTTTGGCAGAGACTTTGTGTTTACCCTCCCGGCTCATGGCAATATCGCTCCGGAGCTGGTTGATGATTATCCACCATTAAAGTGCTTTGACAAAGTAAACAAGACCAGGAAGAGGCTGAGAGAGAAGTGCGGGTTTCTCAGACCACAGCTCCTGGCCAGTCAGATGCGCCATCAGGCCTGGAGTGGTCACTTCTGCTGGACCTGGGCGCAGGTTGTTAATGCTGGGCTGAGCCCCCCGACCGCTGCATGTGTTCATTGTAGTCAGGGGGCACGGCCGCAGAACGAGCGTTGTTGTTCTCTCTGACCTCAGCGTATTCTGTTGAGTTGTCTAAGCCCAGCTCCACCTTCCTACCATTTCTGTTTTGGACAAACGTGACGTCCGCATAGTTCATTTCCTAGAAAAGAAGAAGGGAGGGGAAGGGGAAGGAGAGGGGGTCAGACCACTATTACTCTATAAAACAAAACTAGTTCATGGCTGTGTCCCACACACAGACTCATATGTCAACTGATGCTGAGGACTGTGGAAGGACAGATGGGCGAGGAGGGGCCCTCTGAGACAAGCGTTAATACTGTGTTAATATATAGAAAATGTGTTGCACAGGATTCAGTATTTCATTCATTCATCTGCAACTCACTAGTTGTACACACGTTCCTTTCTTGCGTACAACTACACATACCGCTGCTGTAAATAGCAAATAACAAATAAAATCTAACATTGAAAAAAGTCATGATCTTGACTGCATCACATGATTTAGCCTATGATCATCTCTTACAATATATCATCTTGTAGGGTTAGAGTCCACACACAAGCATTTCTGCTCATTGAGGTCTTGTGACTGGGTGTATGACAGAGCACACATGTGAACCCACACATACTGTACACGTGAGTGAAATTACATTGAAACCTTATAAAGCAATACTGGAAAGAGATTGTTCCTGGGAGACTGTTACCTGGTTCCCTGAGTTTGCTGTGTCATTCTGGTCATTGCCGCCTAGGTAACAGAAACAACCATGTCACAGAAGAATATTTAATCAGATATGACTGTATCAACACACAACAGCTTATGGGACACTTACCTGAACTTTTAGTCCCCTTCCTGTAAAGAGAAGAATTATCAGCATCAGTGTGAATCAACAGGAATAATCAGATATCTTACAATATAACTATAATAACAAAGATTATCTCTAAAATGTCACAAGTATTATATATACATACATATATACATACATTTATTATATATAATTATATGTTACACCAGGAGACATTTCAAAGTTCTAATGTATTTACTGTTGTATTACTCTATTGAGGGCATAAACATGAATGATTGAATTGATAATGTGAGTTAATCAGTTTAATATCAAAACCTGAAAACAGAAAAATGATTAACTACAAAGCTCAGTACTAGAACCTGCCCTCGCTGGTAAATGCTCTGCCAGCTGAAATGAAAAACATGTCATGATACAGTATGGAGACATACTCCCTGTGCTTTCTCCCTCTAAAAATCTCTGTATATTGTTTTTCTTGTGCTTGCCTGCCCGTCTGCCCTGTCTTTTACCATGAGGTTTCTCCCATTTTGTCTCTTTCAGGGGTTTTCTTGTGAGTCTTGCTCATGTTGTTTGCTTGCTCTTTTTAAGGGTCTTGAGATGTTGTTTTTTTTAATGAATTGGCACTTCTAATAAAATAAAAATGCAAAAATACTAAAAATCTGAGTTGAATGTATAATTCTTCAGATACTAAACAAATATCTTAGATGAGAGACCCAATCATGGCTTGAAGAGATTTTCCACTTACTTTTTTTTAAGGTAGAAGGCTCCACCAACACCCGCACCGATCAGAGCACAGACGCCCACACATGCTACAACGATGATCCAGACAGGGGGGATGGGGTTGTCTGACACAATTAGATGGGGGGAATGAATTAGAAAAATCCTGCAACTGCTTCATTATCTGAAGTGTAAGTCATAAATGTATATGTGAAAGTGGAGTTATCTACCAGCACAAACAGGAAAGAATAAAAAAAGAATAAGACACAGAAATGTTAAGATATAATGCAGCTGGAAACACGACAGTGAACATAAAATACACTCTGTACAGTTTGTTATGTACATCCAATGTTCAGTTTGTACATAGCACTGCTGCTGCTGACAGGGTTGCGTATTTCACAGGTATATTTTCCATTGTCTGCTCTCCTCACAGAGTGAAAATACATTGATTGATTTAAAGCTGGGATACTGTAAACAGAGCACTGATGTCATATCTGTTAAAGTTGATGCAGTGAACTAGTTTCTGGTCTCCCAGTTCAATCAAGGTCCTCTCTAGCTCTTCAGCAGCTTTATGCCTCAGTGTGATCACCTGCTTCTCTCTGCACGTAAAAGCAGCAGATTGTGACTCAGTCACACTCACCCAGCACAGAGACAATTGAGGCCTGAGATGTGTCATATCTCAGAGTTCGGCTGTTAAAGGCCTGACAGCTGTAGTTTCCACTCTGACTCCTTTGAATGTTCATCAGTCTGAGCTCTGCTCCAGTTTCAGTCTGCTGGTCTCCATTCAGAAACCAGATAAACTGGGCAGCAGGTCTGGAGTCAGCTGAGCAGGACAAAGTGACGTCTGATCCCTGCTTGTAGTATTCTTGCAGTGGATTTACTGTCAGATTAGTATCTTCTGGACCATCTACAGAGTCCAGCATGAGGGGAGGGAAAGAGACAGAGAGCCAGTGACTGAGAGTAATGTTTGCAGCTTGGAGCCACTGGACATGCAGCCCAGCCTGCAGTGAAGCTCAGTGCTCCATCAGAGCTACAGCTCAGAGGCTGCATGGACAGAGTGGAGCACACATGGAGCATGATGATCACACATGCAGGTGAGGGACTCACAGCTGATGGTCAGAGAGACTGGACCACTGGTACCAGAGCTGACAGGATTGGACACGTTACATGTGAACGGTCCCTGGTCGTAGCGGCTGACGTTGACTATAGTGAGGATGGAGCCTCCGTCAGTGAGCTGAACTCTGTCACTCTGTGTAACCTTAGAGGTGTCGTTGAACCAGAGGAAGGAGAGGAAGTGTCCAGAGGAGGAGCAGGACAGACGCACAGAACTGATGAACTCTACCAAGTCTGTGCTGTTTGCAGTTACTGTAACATTGGAGACTGGCGCTGTGGGTGGAAAACACAGAGGTTTTACACTCAGCAGCTTTACCAACCAGAGAACATGAACACTGCTTAAGGTGCAGCAGTGATGTAGAAAGTCTTTAAACACAACTTTACGATCAGTAACACTGGGTCAGTGTTGAATTTCTTCATTTGAGTTGAACAAACAGATGTAGGCATGGGAATTTGAACGCCATAAACATCTTTTAATCATCACCATATTATGGTAAAATATGAAATCAAGGAGAGCACTGATCTTAGATCAGAGTTTATCGCTTACAACTTTATTTGCATGTTAATTCATTAATATCTTTAACCTTATATGTCTCGTTTGCCACTTCTGGCTGGACTCACAGCCTTATTTTGTGTACGCAGCAGTTTTTATATTAATTACATTATAAGGGACAGTAATATAACAGTGATAGATCTAATGAGAATGAATGTCAGTCCATTCTCAGCCACTGGCCCAGAGTTCATGTGAGTAAGGTGATGTACAACTGACCAAGTTCACTGTGAAGATATTGTACTTCTAGTGACTAATGTGTATTTACATATGTACTATTAAACAAGGTGTGCCCTCAGTTTTGGCATCTGGTACATTTGATTTCAGAGACTTAAGCTGTGCCTGTCCAGACGTCTGTCACAGTGTCCTTCAGTCTGACTCCTCTCATTGTCTCTGTACGAGCTGAGTGCAACAGGATCCTGACTGCAAACATCTCTAGTTGTTGTTGGGCTGCCACGCTATTAATGATTAGAATAACAGGTGTATAATCAAGGTAGTCTAAAAACAGCAGTTTTCTGACTGAATCCCACCCCCCTCACCATCTTTGTGTTAAATCAATTGATCAGAACTCACCTTGCACAGTCACAACAGCAGTCTGAGATGTGTCATATCTCAGAGTTCGGCTGTTAAAGGCCTGACAGCTGTACTTTCCATTCTGACTCCTCTGAATGTTCATCAGTCTGAGCTCTGCTCCAGTTTCAGTCTGCTGGTCTCCATTCAGAAACCAGAAAAACTGGGCAGCAGGTCTGGAGTCAGCTGAGCAGGACAATGTGACGTTTGATCCCTCCCCATAGTATTCTTGATGTGGATTTACTTTCAGATTAGTATCTTCTGGACCATCTACAGAGTCCAGCATGAGGGGAGGGAAAGAGACAGAGAGACAATGACTGAGAGTAATGTTTGCAGCTTGGAGCCACTGGACATGCAGCCCAGCCTGCAGTGAAGCTCAGCGCTCCATCAGAGCTGCAGCTCTGAGGCTGCATGGACAGAGTGGAGCACACATGGAGCATGATGATCACACATGCAGGTGAGGGACTCACAGCTGATGGTCAGAGGGACTGGACCACTGGTACCAGAGCTGACAGGATTGGACACGTTGCAGGTGAACGGTCCCTGGTCGTAGCGGCTGACGTTGACTATAGTGAGGATGGAGCCTCCGTCAGTGAGCTGAACTCTGTCACTCTGTGTAACCTTAGTGTCGTTGAACCAGAGGAAGGAGAGGAAGGGTCCAGAGGAGGAGCAGGACAGACGCACAGAATCGTTGAACTCTACCAAATTTGTCCTGTCTGCAGTCGCCATAATATTGGAGACAGGCTCTGTGGATGGAAAACATAGAGGTTTTACATCCTTTGCTTCCAGGTGAGGCAGAGACCGAATCACAACTCCAGACACAGACTCAGTCACGAAATCAAGAAAAGGTTTTGTTGTTCAAGGTTTTTCTTGAAGTTGGGCTGATGTGTAGTTGTGACTCTGTGTTCTGGACTAATACTGAGCAAGAAAAACTGACAGGTTTCAAACCTGTCGAGAGTCAACTGAGACACTGCAGAGGTGTCCTGGTGGTAGAGTGGTTATCGCTGTCACCTCACAGCAAGAAGGACCTCGGTTCAACTTCCACACAGTTCGAGGGTCTTTATGTGTTGAGTTTGCATGTTCTGAGTGTGGCTGTGTGGGTTTTCTCCAGGTTCTCTGGTTTCCTCCCACAGATCAAATCATGCATGTTTAGGTCAACTGGAGACTCTAAACTGCCTTTCAGTCTATGTTTGTCTGTCTGTATGTGTGTGTGTGTGCGTTTGTGCGTGCGCGTGTGTGTGCATGCCTTCATCCTGCAGCAACAGTTAGGTACAGAGTTGGTAAGATAATGGATGGATACACTGCAGAGGATTTGATTTTGAACCTTTTTTTTTGCTCCCTGAAAGTGATCTTTATCTCCCTGTCCTAAAGTCCATACAATTGATTCAATGGCAAAGATGCACACAAACTCCAATACCATAACAGGGTTCAGCATCACAGTTAATGCCAATGAGTTTGTAGAGCTATAAAACTGTGCCTCATGCCTCAGAACTAAGCATGATGATGCATTTTCTCTAACAATTTACACTAATTTGTTAACATAATGTTGAAATCATCACATGGAGACAGATGTGTCTGTATGTGTGTGAAATCACACCTCACATTTCCTCAGTAGAAAACTGCATAGCACAGAAAAAGAAGAAAGACCTTTGCTCACCGTAAACATTCAGGCTTGTGTTCCCTTGGAGATTTTCTGCTTTCTGTGTTAAAATGCTAACACCATATGCTCCACTGTCATTAAGAGCCAGATTCCTGAGCTGCAGAGATCCAGTCGAGAGGGAGAGGGTGATCCTGCCTTCATACCCTGCTCCAGGGTTGATTACTTCCCCTAAAGCTGCCACTATAGTTTTACCACCAAAATTCCAGGTCATTGAACCAAACTGTGATGGTGTCAGTGTTGTGTTGAGCCACACGTCTCCTCCAACAGCTGCATTCAGGGGAACGTCTGGCAACACACCAGCTCCACTGGTTAAACCTGGAGGGCACAGTTACAGGTCTGACAGGGACAGGGACTTGTTCAAAGACAATATATTTTTGTTAATACTTTCAAGTCAATTCATCAAAAGCACTGACAGCAGAACAGTATACTGGGGTTTTGCTCTTTAATCCTTAACCAAACTGCTTCCCAACAACTTTTAATATAATTGTTATTCAACAGCATGAAACATCATAATGTTTTTCTTACCTATGAAAGCCACAGAAAAGATTCCAAGTAAAGTGAATGTCTCCATTGCTCTTTGAGAAGTGGGAACTACTCAGGAAAAGTAAACCATCAAACTATGACGGTCGTAAGGAGATAGAGCCTCTGGCAGCTCGAGTGATATTTGTGCACTTACCTGTGAGCAGAGTCACTAAATGTATCATAGAGTCAAACCCACTGAAGCTGCTGCCAAACCCTATATCTGCAGAACATTGCCCTCTGGTGGGCCCTAGAGACACCTTCAAGAACCTCCTCCTGTAATATGCTTTCAAATGTCAAATGTCTACATCTCTACAGGTGTTGATTTGTGGTTTGGTATTAACTTGCACATAACCATGTTCCCATTCCCTAACCTTCTGATATATATATATATATATATATATATATATATACACACCCACACACACACGCATGCACATATCCTCACAGACACATTTATTTCGAGAGAAACAAGTAGAAATCAAGTGCGATTTTGAGAAAATCATGAAAATATTATTATATTTAATATAATTCCCCAATGTTGAAACCAATTTAAAATATAAAATTAAACGATCAAATTGTGATGAATGCAGGGATTATGACTGTTTTCATGTTTTTACATCGAAAACAGAAGTCCAGATAGCAGCTGCATGTTCACTGCTTACATCAGAGTCATCATGAAATTCTCAACAATACACTACAAACAAACTGATGGAGGATATTTATTAGGTCCACCTTTCATGAATACATGAATCAGTCTCATCAGTGTCAGGGGCATTTGCCAAATGTGCTCATGATATTCTACACAGTCAGACTTTCAGACTTGTCTGCCATGTTTTTTGTTCTCGTGGTTGTAAACATGAAAGTTATGTGACCTGAATGCAAAACCAATGAAAAGAGCAGAGAGGAAAATTTAATTAATTAAATTAAATTAAATTAAATTAAATTTAAACTGTCCAAGTTGTGAACTCGCTATGCTTGTGCACTTAAGGCCAACCTAGCCAGGCAACAGTTTTCTCGAGCTTCTTTGAGTTGTCTATGGGTTGTTTCATCAGGTCCACTTACTGTAACTGCAGTAGTTAGCTAACATTCTCAACACTTCCAACATACAATGTGTTCCACAGAACAAGTGATATTAGTGCATGAATCAGTCTCTTGGTGGCAGTAGAGTGTAAATCTTCTCTGTTTGTGATGATCTCTCAGATTTATCCTCACTCACTTCTCAGGGCAATTACTGAGCTGCTGGTATCACCAGATGAAAACTCAATGAAGACTTCAGAATTCATCACATCATATGTGAAACAAGAGCTTCTCATTGTAAAGTGCATGTTTATGTTTAAATTTGACCTCATGACCTGCTGCAGGAAAGTATGAAAGTTAAAGGAACCAGGTGAGAGTCATGATTGTGTCTGGAACCTAGAATCAGTTTTCATAGAGTCAGCTCAAAACACCACACCAAATCCACACCAGATCATTCTGACAAACCCTGAATGTGAAGTTACAGTGAAACAAGGTTGAACTGATTTGGACTTTATATCTTAAATTACCCCCATTCATTCCTGTTAATGATAAACTAACTGTTGTGAAAATTTCCTCCTCCCACATTACTTCCTTCTACAAGCCTCATCATCTGAAATCAGCTAAGGTTAGGTGAAGGAGTGTAAAGCTTCATTTCTCTGGTCAAATCTGATGAAATCGTAGATGAAATGGAAACAGTTGTGATATCCTTCATCATCCTGAGCATCATATCAGGTGAGTTCCCCCAACAAGACACAACAAGGAGCTGAAATCATTTATTTCATTGCATTATTTAAGACCTGCTTGGTCTGACATGACAGGTGTAACTTTGGGGGTTTTATGAATAGATTCCTGTTATACCAACGTTACTGTCTTGAAAGAAAGACAGGTTGTTTAGTGGCTGCTTCTTGTGTGCATGATCAGGATGAACTGTCCACGAATTTCATACCTAAAAGTACAAAAACTTGACACCATAATTCCTAGTTTTTCCTACGAAATGTTGTGTTATAGAGCCATGGTCACATGACCAATGTGCTAAAAGCTGGTGATTAGAAACCATCAAAATTTAATTTACATCACATGTTTTTACAGTGTTTATATTACATTTTTGGTGTTAGTTTTGTGCAGATTTTTGTGTCTCTGTCATTTGTATTTTTAACATTTGTATATGTGTCTGTGACAAACAGGAAAACAGATAGACACTCACTGGAAGAAGATGATGGAAATAAATGTTCATTCGGGACTGATCCGAGACACAACTCATGCATGGGGAGAATTCAATCCGTGCGATGGAGCAAACCAAGTCAGAACCAGAGTGTGCATAGCAACCGGAGCATGCATAGCAACCACCCTAACATGGTGGAAAGGTCAGAAAAATCAAGAAAAACAAGCAAGCAAGAGTTTTTAAGACTTTTCTGATCTTTCCTCGATCGTTGTTGCTTTGGGTTGTTGCTTAGACGCTTTGGTTGCTATGGACGTTCTGACTCCCAGTACCAGTGTGCTCCATCTGACAGGGAGAGCGAGAGCGCCATCTGCTGGAGAAATGCCACCATGTAACCCTTGGCCAGTTTGGCAATCGTCATTCAATTGTTTGTGGCCATATCAGACACTTCCAGAGCAAGAAGCAACATCATCAAAAATCAGCAGGAAACTTCAAGGGAAAGGTATTTTTCTCTCCCCTCCTCTCTTCTGACTTGAAGGCAAACTACAATCAATATGTGTGTACTGCAGCCATGACATCATGAAAAGGTGTGGCGCGTAGATTGCTGGGAGTTGGAGTTGTGTCAGAGAGACAACATGTGTAATAAACGGTTGAATGGACACCTCTTCAAGAGTGCCGGTTCCTGAGTGTCTGTCAGTCATAAGCACAGTTCTAGAAGCTCTATACCTCAAGCACTACATTAGTTTAGTGGCAATTACTGTCACTGTCTCCGGATAGAGTCCCAGAGCTGACCAGAATATGTCAACCTCGCCGCCACATTGCCAGTGGCAAATAGGAGTATGCCCCAGTATGCCTCCGTGCCAACGTCTTCGCCTGCTGCATTAACAGAAGATTTTGGCGCTCAGTTCATCTCTCCTGGTTTTCTCCTTTTTCTCCTGGCTGTCCAGATTCCTCCCACAGTATAAAATAGGGCGACCAGACGTCCTGGATTTCCGGGGACAGTCCCCGATACGGCTGCCCCGTCCCCGGTTAAAACTGTCCCCCTCCACCCCCCAAAGCCGGTTGTCCCCAATTTTGGAGATGAAAATATAGTCATCTTAGTATAAAAGCATGCATGTTAAGGTTGACTGGAAACTGCCCCCATGCAGGTGTGAGTGTTACCCCGATATTCCACTGGATACCTTACAGCCGCAGCGTCGTTCTGTAAAAAGCCCCATATTCTTTTGGAAGTATCAAGCGATACCACGAGACCGTGTGAAACTCCCAAAAGAATCGCAATAGGTGGGATGGGGCGCTGCTACTGCTTCAGACGTTTCTGTTCTCTCTCTCTCTCTGTGTCTCTCTGTCTCTCTCTCTCTCTCTCTCTCTCTCTCTCTCTGTACCCCGCGCAACTTTTTTTCCTCTCCCATTAAAATCTGGGATGGAGAGAGTTTTAACTGGGACGTCTGATCAAGCTAATCCATATGAGCTTCCCGTTTTATTTTCAAATTTGACAGAACTTTATTTTGATACCGTAGCAATAACTTCCGGTTTGGTGCGACCCGATCGTTTTAGTTTTGAGCGGTAGCCGCTCAAATAGAAAAGCTGCCTATCAGGAGCGCTCGGGAGCTGCATGCGCGCTCCTGGGACGTTGTTGAGCTGCTCTATGTGGAAGAGGTCTTCATTGATTTTAATGGAAGGTAAAATAAAGGGTATGAAGTGGATTAGACAATGTATGGACTGTGGTGCAAAGTATTTGCACAAGACTTTTTGTACAGGATTTCATGTTAGAACTAATGGAGGTATTCCTGCTTGTCAAAGCATTTTTGTCTTTTTTTGTTTCTTTGCGCATTTAAAAGTTTAGTTCACACTTCATCCATGTAAAATGTCACATTTGCTGTGACTTAACTTTAAATTAAGTTAACCTGAATTTTATTGAGATTAAACACTACTTCTTTAAACCTCTGATAAATGCTTATGTTAAAGCTGAAAATAAAACATGTCAGTGTCGTTTTTCAGCAATGAAATTTCAGAAAATGGTTAAAATCCTGATTTGGTTTGGTGACTTCTTGTGATGTGGAATTAGTTTTTTCTGTGTTTTTCTTTTAATGTGAATTAGGAATAGGATGAAATTGATTGGTGAGAGAATGTAACTTGTTGCTAGTGTTACAACCACCAGCTGAACTCAGCCGATGGAAAGTAACCCGACAAATGACCAATTGAAGAGGGCGTTGGCTGTTGTGGCAATGAGTGATTTATTTCAACAAAAGAAGGTGACACTGAGGTGGGGAGGAGGAGACAATGTGGTTATGCCAAATAAAATGGAATGAATATAACAAAAGAAGGCCTGACTAAACTATCCCAACTAAAAATAAAATCTAAATCAAAAGGCCTAACTATCTTATCTAAAGAAGAGACACCAAAAAACATACATGTGTGGCACAATCACCTATGTGAGTGCAAAGAATGTTAAGGGTACCCCGACTGACCTAATATCAACCTCCTCACCCACACCTTCTTACAAACCCTCAGACTATTAGCACTATTGGTTCGCAGCAGCAACCTACAGCCAGGAGCAAACAAAGGAAAGGGCTGGAGGCAGGTGATGTCCTCCTTTTAAACGCCGCCTCCCTGGTGATTGGCCATCAATGGGGCTGGAAAGGACCAATCAGCAATCTGGCCCCACCCACACAGGTGAGGAGCCTTCAGGTGGCCTGAAACACATGGACAGGGAAGAGGACACAAACAAAACACTGCCTGGCACATAACACTAGACAAACAACAGCAGTGGTTATTGTCCCTCAGGAGCTCAAATCTCTGACATTCTTCCTCATTTCCAACAGTTTGTGCTAATTTATGAAACACAGCCTGTCTGTGTCAAAACCTCAGGGTCAAAGTCAAGTGTGCTAATTAAGAAGAAAAGGAGAAGTAAATTGGTGAGAACAGAAATGTCTTTATAGTGAATTGTTTGGAAATGTGAAGCAGAAGGAATTGATTGCAATGGAGAGCAGACTCTGTGCTGCCTTAAACAGTATGATATGAGAATGGTGCAGTTTATGGCTTCTGTTTGATTCACACCCTCCTCAGTACACTTAGACCTGCACAATAACATGCTTATCCACGTTGAATTTTGAATTTATTGATGTAATAAAGTCATAAAAGTTTAATATAGGCAGGATTTGCACGTGAAAAGTTGCACAGAGGTGCAATGAAAATGTGTCAATGGAATAAATACACGATTCACCTTCATGTACAATCAGTTTATTATAGAAGCTGCAAGTCCGCAAGACAGTTGTGCTCAGACCTAAATCACACTTTCACAAAAAGCCGGTTAAAGCCAGAAATAACAAAATGTCTTACAAAAACATGTATGGCTCTTCAATGTAACCCTGAGAAGACTGATTACAGTATGAAGCTAGTTCAATGACTATAAAGCATTTCTTACAGTGTAAATTAACATGTTTTTGTTATATACCTATATAATGATTGTTGTTGATAAACAAAGGTCTTTTTTAAAGGGTACAAACAGCTGTGACCTACAAAGCTTTATTCTAAAATACAGCAAAGGTGTGTCTACTCTCCAGGCGGCAGTTTCCATGTCCAAACAAAACGTTTTAAACTCTTCACATCACGTCGAATGGACTTCCAAGGTAAAGTGTGAGTAAGGCGTGGAAAAATACTAAACAGGACTTCAGGACTTCACTAACCAGGGGAGGAGGACAAACATTCATCTGCACAGGCTGGTGAAAATCTGTATGGAAGTAACTACTGTTTTAAAGTAAGTTTCAGCTGGAGTGAACAAAGCAACACTACCCTGAGTCCTGATCCCTGAGATGAGGCTTCCTGCCTACGATCTGTCAACAGACCTTTACAACCATGACATGTTCTCTATGACGGGCAGCTATAATCCAGATCTTTATGAGGGTCAACTGACCATTTGAAAGCAGGTCATGTCCTCACACGTCCTGCCCACACCAGAGAAAGAGGCAGCCATCGTGTTCCCTGAGGGACTAATAGACAATAATATTCCATCTACAATATTAGATCCACTGTTGGTTTGGCTTTTCAGCCTTTTTTTCTGTTTTCCCTTTTTTCAGCCTTTCAGTCTTGGACAATGATTAAGTTACATCTTCACAACTTTTAAGACATTGCTGTCAATAATCATTGAGAGAAGATGATGGTCTTCATACATTTGAACTTGATCAACTTAAGGGCCCCAAAGTTAATTCTCTTCCTGAAATGATTCACTATGGCCTAGTTGTAAATATGAAATGCAGCCCTTTTAAGGAAATAACTCATATTGTTGGCACATTGGTTTGATGCACAGTTTGTCGTAACACACAGCACTGTTCCACAAGTCAGAGTTACTGTTTGTCAGCTGGAGGCGGAAGCATCTTAACACCATCTCAGCCTTTACTGACATTGTCATAAACATGTCCTTAATTGGCCCTGTTATCTCTGTGCGGGAAACGACTGAGGTATTTATTAATAGCCCATTTCTAAAGGTCCTTTCGACAGACCTGAAGCCAGTTAGCTCTGTCTAACTTCAATCAATGTTTCTTTCTTCTGGGGCTCAAGTAGCAACAGAGAGAAAACCCCTGGTCTGCTCTAATCTTATCAGTGCTGTTTCAGCTGTGTGTGTGTTCCCTTTTTCTCTTGTGTTCTCTGTCCCTGTGCGTCGCAGCTGACTGCTGGCTGAGCTGTGGAGTTTCGACCGTGTCTTTGTCTTTGTGTGACTACAATCTAGAGCATGATGTGGTTAACCAGGCGCCGTTGTCACATGTCGGAGACTGCAAACATCACCTTCTCAGGAGATAAAGAGATAGGAGACGAAATAGAACTTAATCTTCAATGAATCAACATCTCTATCGATCTTTCCAATCCTCCTTTGGATACACACATAGTCAAAAGCCCTGATGGTTGACTGCTAGGATGAGTATCCACAAGTCATTAAAACACAGTTAAAGACAAACATATTCTATTCTATTCTATTCTATTCTATTCTATTCTATTCTATTCTAAACTTTTGCAGAGACTTTGTGTTTTCCCTCCAGACTCATGGCAACATCGCTCCTGAGCTGGTTGATGATTATCCACCATTAAAGTGCGTTGACAAAGTAAACAAGACCAGGAAGAGGCTGAGAGAGAAGTGCGGGTTTCTCAGACCACAGCTCCTGGCCAGTCAGCTCCATCAGGCCTGGAGTGGTCACTTCTTCCCCCACCGCTGCATGTGTTCATTGTAGTCAGGGGGCACGGCCGCAGAAAGAGCGTTGTTGTTCCCTCTGACCTCAGCGTATTCTGTTGAGTTGTCTAAGCCCAGCTCCACCTTCCTACCATTTCTGTTTTGGACAAACGTGACGTCCGCATAGTTCACCTCCTAGAAAAGAAGAAGGGAGGGGAGGGGGAGGGAGAGGGGGTCAGACCACTGTAAACTATAAAACAGAGGTAGGTTGTGGCTGAGTCCCACACACACACACACACACACACACACACACACACACACACACACACACACACACACACACACACACACACACACACACACACACACACACAGTTGACTCGTATGTCAACTGAAAATCTACTTCTGGGTTCAAAGTCTGATGCTGAGGACTGTGGAAGGACAGATGGAGGAGGAGGGGCCCTCTCAAACAAGCTTTACGACTGCGTCAAGATACAGTATATGAGAAACACAGGTTCTGTCCCTGCTTGCAACTATACATATTTCTTACTTAAAATACTTAAAATTTACACTTCTACTCGCGACTGTGGTCACAGTTTTCATAGTAGACACACCAAATTGCACCAGGGCGTTCCTGAGACTCCCCCCTGCGTGACGGTGTGCTCATATTCCAGATAGGTCCAAGCGTCTCCGTCGAGCCAAATGTTTAGCATTTAGGCAATTTTGTTTTTTCCCATAAGAATGAATTGAAAAAACAGAACTCCTCAAACAAATATCCACTACATCGCCATACTTTGACTTAGAAAGCACATTTTAAAGATTAAGGAAACTTGTGCTCTGTCTGTTTGTACCAAGTTGCATGTTGACAGCTTGTACAGTTTTTCAGCAGCATTTTCTCAAACACACTTTGGTCAAAAAGACACAGACCGTGGGTCTGCAGGCTGAAGCTGTCGTCATGGCAACCTTGGCCTACTCCCCTGCTGCAGCTATATGGGGGCTTCCTATACAGTTGTATAGGAAGCCTGACCATAAGAAATGAATGGGAAATGCGACTTTCGGGCATGCCCCTTAATAGGCCCTTGCCAGGAGCCCCAACCAAACAATTGCAGCTGAAATTAATGGGAAAAAGGCCAAAGGCAGGCAAAGTGCTGCAAACCGACGGGCACACATCCTGGACCACTCTCAAAATTTCTGCATGCTGGAATTTTCTCGTTATAGATTCTGCGCAGCGATGGTAAAGGCCAGACACTTTTGTGCAAAATGAAAGTCTCAAAGCTGTAGCACATATCGCTATAGCACATGTAGCACAAAGCATACTGTCAAGACATTGGGAGCTTGCAGTAGCGCTACCATCCGGACTGCTGTCTTTTCCAGTTGGCCAAATCTGGAAAAAAAATGGAGCATTTTCAAAGTAATTGGTAGGATTTCATAAATGGAAAACTGAGACTCAAAACAATGACCTTCAACACAAGGAACCTTCCCCTACCTCACTAAGATAGTCACCTGACAGAAGACAGCTCTGACAGTGGAAAGACAAATTTCAAAGCTGTCAAACAGCTGTTTGAAATTCAGAGTTTAAGACAAAAATCTGAAAATACTCAAATTAGATCTAGACAACATCTGATGTGGTAATTTATCTCTAGCCAGTGATGGCAAACGATGGCTGCATAACTGTGAAACTGTGTTAAAAAATGCTTAAAAATGCAATTTTTGCATTGACTCCAATCGTTTGCAGCAAAGTGAAATTAAGAATGCTGTAAATAAAATCTGATGTTTTCCAAACATCATTTACCATGATTCCAAAATATATATATTTTTTGTTTTTTAATAAACATTGCAAAAGTATTGCACATTTTGATGCACTGAGTGATCTGTGTGAATCATTTGTTTAGGACAGTGTGAAGACACTGTACCAAGTTTTGTGTCAACTGAACAAAAATTGTAGCACCCTGAACAAAAATTGTAGCACCCTCCTTGTGAGCACCCTCCATCAGAATTATTGACCTGCTTTTGCAGCTGAAGAAATCTGGCATGGGATTAGACCTATGTGCAAAATTTGCTCCTTTTTCGTGCATGGGAAGCAGGATTTTCTCAGAAGAAGAGGAAAAATAAAAGAAAGAAAGAATCAGAGACAAAAGTCATGATCGCTACTGCAACATGTGATTCAGTATATGATAAAATCATCTTGATCTATATATGATCTTGTAAACACCCATTCACACATTCTTCTGCTCACTGGGGTCTTGTGACTCAGCATATTCTGGAGCACACACGAGAACCCACACATTTTATGTGCAAAGCATGATTATACTGAACCCTATAAAGCAATAATGGAATGATAAGACTCCTTGGAGGTCTGGAAAGCACACTCTCCAAAGTTACCTGGTTTGCTGATATCCCAGTGTCACTCTGGCCATTTCGCCCTTGGTAACAAACAATCAAAGACGTCACAGAAGAATATTTTACCAGATATGACTGTATCTTGACTACCTGTGCAAAGATTTCAATGGACACTTACCAGGCCTTCTTGTTGTTTTTCTGTAAAGAGAAAAACAATGGGACAGGAACGATCAGACTTCTTACAATATAAATAGAACGAAAATTATCTCTAAAAGATCAGATGAACTAAAAAAAAAAAGAACTAAAATTAATTTTTGTTTCACCAAGTTTCACCAAAGTTATTATGTATCTACTATTTTATGACTATTGGGGACATAGGTGTGAAGTTGGTGAATGATATAATTGACAATATGAGTTAATCAGTTTAATATTAAGACCAGGCAACAGAAAAATGATTAACTATGAAGCCCTGCACTAAAACCATAAATTGCTGATAAATTCTTTGCTGCACTGTTCCACACGTTTTCAGCAATGTATTTCAGATATTTTTCACTTTTACCCCTAAATCAAAATAAAAATGTGTCACTACAATAGTTCATTCTTTGATACGAAACTTATATCACGGATGGGAAACCAGAAATCTGGTTAGAGGGATTTTCCACTTACTTATTTTTACAGTAGCAAAAGTAGACGACTAAACCAACAACCAGAGCACAGCCGAGCAAACATCCAATTACTATTCCAGCGATGCAGCCAGGTGGACACGGATCAGGACGAATAGGATTAACATGTGGTGGTCCTGAGACATTTAGATGATGGAAAGAATTAGAAAAATCCTGCAGCTCATCCATTTTCTGAAGTGTAAGTAACAGTGGGTTACATGTATGTGAGGAAGTGGAATTAGAGTCATTTACCTACAAACAGCTCATGTAGCTTGGATGATTTTCTCCCAGTTACTGAATTCATGGCTAGACAGGTGTAGTTCCCACTGTCAGACACCTCAGTGCTGACTATAGTGAAAACAGAAGAACTAGATATCTGTGTCCCATTATGAGTCCAGGTGAAATGAGCAGGTGGTTCTGACTCAGCAGAACAGCTCAGTATCAAGGTCTCATTTAAGTCGGTTTGATTTGAACCTCGAACTATAACATTATAAGGTCCATCTGAAAAAAAGAAAAAGAAAACAAACAATGTTCAGCTTTTGCAGCAGAATGGACAGGAAAGGATAACAAAGAACAAGTAACAGAAATGTCAAACGTTATGATATAATGCAGCTAAAAATGGAGCACACATGGAGCATGATGATCACACATGCAGGTGAGGGACTCACAGCTGATGTTCAGATGGACTGGACCACCAGTACCAAAGCTGACAGGAGTGGACACGTTACAGGTGAACGGTCCCTGGTCGTAGCGGCTGACGTTGACTATAGTGAGGTTGGAGCCTCCGTCAGTGAGTTGAACTCTGTCACTCTGTGTAACCTTAGAGGTGTCGTTGAACCAGAGGAAGGAGAGGGAGGATCCAGAAGAGGAGCAGGACAGATGCACAGAACTGATGAACTCTATCAAGTCTGTGCTGCTTGAAGTGACCACAACATTGGAGACTGGCTCTGAGGGTGAACACAGAGGTTTTGCACTCAGCAGCTTTTCTAGCCAGAGAACCTGAACACTGCTCAGCGGGCAGCAGTGATGCAGAAACAGTGTTAATGATCAGCAATAATACACTCAATGTTGAAGGTCTGAGTTGGACAAATAGTCATGAGACTGTGAACACCAAAAACATCTTTTAGTCATCACCAGATCATTATACAATATGATATACATATATATATATATATATATATATATATATATATATATATATAAAAGGACACTGTGACAGACGTCGTACTGTGACAGACGTCGTGTATATATATATATATATATATACACACTATATTAGAAATATAATATAGTCCATTCTCAGCCACTGGTCCAGAGTTGAGTGCAAAGTGGTGTATGACCGGTCAAGTTCCCTCTAAACTTCTGATGACTAATGTGTATTTACATATGTACTATTAAACAAGGTGTGCCCTCAGTTTTGGCATCTGGTACATTGATTTCACTGACTTAAGCTGTGCCTGTCCAGACGTCTGTCACAGTGTCCTTCAGTCTGTCTCCTCTCATTGTCTCTGTACGAGCTGAGTGCAACAGAACCTTCACTACAAACATCTCCAGTTGTTGTTGAGCTGCCTTGCTACTAATGATTTGAACAACAGGTGTATAATAATCTCTCTCACCATCTTTGCTTGGATAAAATCTAATGATCAGAACTCACCTAGTACAATGACAATGCCAGACTGAGGTACAGTATGTCATATCTCAGAGTTCGACTGTTAAAGGCCTGACAGCTGTACTTTCCACTCTGAATGTTCATCAGTCTGAGCTCTGCTCCAGTTTCAGTCTGCTGGTCTCCATTCAGAAACCAGAAAAACTGGGCAGCAGGTCTGGAGACAGCTGAACAGGACATAGTGACGTCTATAGTGAGGATGGAGCCTCCGTCAGTGAGTCACTCTGTGTAACCTTAGAGGTGTCGTTGAACCAGAGGAAGGAGAGGAAGGGTCCAGAGGAGGAGCAGGACAGACGCACAGAATCGTCAAACTCTACCAAGTCTGTGCTGTTTGCAGTTGCTCTGATATTAGCAACATTCTCTGTGGGTGGAAAACACAAAGGTTTTCCACTCAGCAGCTTTACCAGCCAGAGAACGTGAACACTGCTTAAGGTGCAGCAGTGATGTAGAAAGTGTTTAAACATGACTTTATGATCAGTAATACTGGCTCGATGTTGAAGATCTTAATTTGAATTGGACAAATAAATGTAGTAATGGGAATGTGAATGCCAAAAACAACTTTTTATTGCTGCCAGATTATGGTACAATATAAAATCAAGGAGAGCACTGATCTTAGATCAGAATTTAACTCTTATGCTCTTCTCTGCATGTAAAACCATCATTATTTCTAAATGTTTTAGGTCCAGCCACTTCTGGCTGGACTTGCAGCTTTATTTTGTCTACACAGCAGTTTCTATATAAATAAGATTATAAGGGACAGTAATATAACAGTAATAGATCTAATCAGATTTAATGTCAGTCCATTTTCAGCCACTGGCCCAGAGTGCATGTGAGTAAGGTGATGTACAACTGACCAAGTTCACTGTGGAGATATTGTACTTCTGATGACAAATGTGTATTTACATATGTACTATTAAACAAGGTGTGCCCTCAGTTTTGGCATCTGGTACATTGATTTCACTGACTTAAGCTGTGCCTGTCCAGACGTCTGTCACAGTGTCCTTCAGTCTGACTCCTCTCATTGTCTCTGTACGAGCTGAATGCAACAGAATCTTAACTGCAAACATCTCTAGTTGTTGTTGAGCTGCCACGCTATTAATGATTAGAACAACAGGTGTATAATCAAGGCAGTCTAAAAACAGCAGTTTTCTGACTGAATCCCACCCCCCTCACCATCGTTGTCTGCATAAAATCTATTGATCAGAACTCACCTAGCACAGTCACAACAGCAGTCTGAGATGTGTCATATCTCAGAGTTTGGCTGTTAAAGGCCTGACAGCTGTAGTTTCCACTCTGACTCCTCTGAATGTTCATCAGTCTGAGCTCTGCTCCAGTTTCAGTCTGCTGGTTTCCATTCAGAAACCAGAAAAACTGGGCAGCAGGTCTGGAGACAGCTGAGCAGGACAAATTGACGTCTGATCCATTCCTATAGTATTCTTGCTGTGGATTTACTGTCAGTTTAGTATCTTCTGGACCATCTACAGAGTCCAGCATGAGGGGAGGGAAAGAGACAGAGAGACAATGACTGAGAGTAATGTTTGCAGCTTGGAGCCACTGGACATGCAGCCCAGCCTGCAGTGAAGCTCAGGGCTCCATCAGAGCTGCAGCTCTGAGGCTGCATGGACAGAGTGGAGCACACATGGAGCATGATGATCACACATGCAGGTGAGGGACTCACAGCTGATGTTCAGAGAGACTGGACCACTGGTATCATTGCTGACAGGATTGGACACGTTACAGGTGAACGGTCCCTGGTCATCGCGGCTGACGTTGACTATAGTGAGGATGGAGCCTCCGTCAGTGAGCTGAACTCTGTCACTCTGTGTAACCTTAGAGGTGTCGTTGAACCAGAGGAAGGAGAGGGAGGATCCAGAGGAGGAGCAGGACAGACGCACAGAATCGTTGAACTCTACCAAATTTGTCCTGTCTGCAGTCGCCACAACATTGGAGACAGGCTCTGTGAATGGAAAACACAGAGGTTTTACATCCTGGGAGAGGAAACACTGTCCAGGTGAGGCAGAGACCGAATCACAACTCCAGACACAGACTCAGTCAATTAATCAAGACAAGGTTTCTTGTTTAAGGGTTTTGTTGAAGTTGGGCCAATGTGTAGTTGTGACACTGTGTTCTGGACTAATACTGAGCAAGAAAAACTGACAGGTTTCAAACCTGTCACCACATGAACAAAGCTCACGAGAGTCAACTGAGACACTGCAGAGGTGTCCTGGTGGTAGAGTGGTTATCGTTGTCACCTCACAGCAAGAAGGACCTCGGTTCAACTTCCACACAGTTCGAGGGTCTTTATGTGTGGAGTTTGCATGTTCTGAGTGTGGCTGTGTGGGTTTTCTCCAGGTTCTCTGGGTTCCTTCCACAGACCACAATCATGTCTGTTTAGGTCGACTGGAGACTCTAAACTGCATCTGGGTGTGTATGAGTGTGTGCGTGCGCTTGCCTTCACCGTGCATTACCAGTTAGGTACAGAGTTGGTAAGATAATGGATGGATACACTGCAGAGGATTTGATTTTGAACCTTTTTCTTTGCTCCCTGAAAGTGATCTTTATCTCCCTGTCCTAAAGTCCATACAATTGATTCAATGGCAAAGATGCACACAATCTACAATACCATAACAGGGTTCAGCATCATGGTTAATGCCAATGAGTTTGTAGAGCTATAAAACTGTGCCTCATGCCTCAGAGCTATTTTTGTTGACATAATGTTGAAATCATCACATGGAGACAGATGTGTCTGTATGTGTGTGAAATCACACCTCACATTTCTTCAGTAGAAAACTGCATAGCACAGAAAAAGAAGAAAGACCTTTGCTCACCGTAAACATTCAGTTTTGTGTTCCCTTGGAGATTTTCTGCTTCCTGTGTTAAAATGCTAACATCATATGCTCCACTGTCATTAAGAGCCAGATTCCTGAGCTGCAGAGATCCAGTAGAGAGGGAGAGGGTGACCCTGCCGTCATACCCAGCTCCAGGGTTGATTACTTCTCCGAAAGCTGCCACTATAGTTTTACTTCCAAAATTCCAGGTTATTGAACCAAACTGTGATGGTGTCAGTGTTGTGTTGAGCCACACGTCTCCTCCAACAGCTGCATTCAGGGGAACGTCTGGCAACACACCAGCTCCACTGGTTAAACCTGGAGGACACAGTTACAGGTCTGGCAGGGACAGGGACTTGTTCAAAGACAGTATATTTTTGTTAATACTTCAAGTCAATTCACCAAAAGCACTGACAGCAGAACAGTATACTGGGGTTTTGCTCTTTAATCCTTAACCAAACTGCTTCCCAACAACTTTTAATATAATTGTTATTCAACAGCATGAAACATCATAATGTTTTTCTTACCTATGAAAGCCACAGAAAAGATTCCAAGTAAAGTGAATGTCTCCATTGCTCTTTGAGAAGTGGAAACCACTCAGGAAAAGTAAACCATCAAACTATGACGGTCGTAAGGAGATAGAGCCTCTGGCAGCTCGAGTGATATTTGTGCACTTACCTGTGAGCAGAGTCACTAAATGTATCATCGAGTCAAACCCACTGAAGCTGCTGCCAAACCCTATATCTGCAGAACATTGCCCTCTGGTGTGCACTAGAGACACCTTCAAGAACCTCCACCTGTAATATGCTTTCAAATGCCAAATGTCTACATCTCTACAGGTGTTGATTTGTGGTTTGGTATTAACTTGCACATAACCATGTTCCCATTCACTAACCTTCTGATATATATATATATATATATATATATATATATATATATATATATATATATATATATATATATATATATATATATATATATATATATATATATATATATATATATATATATATATATATATATATATATATATATATATATATATATATATATATATATATATATATATATATATATATATATATATATATATATATATATATATATATATATATATATATATATATATATATATATATATATATATATATATATATATATATATATATATATATGAATGATATATATATGAAACCAATTTAGGGATTATGGCTGTTTTCATGTTTTTACATCGAGAACAGAAGTTCAGATAGCAGCTGCATGTTCACTGCTTACATCAGAGTCATCATGAAACTCTCAACAATAAACTACAAACAAACTGATGGAGGATATTTATTAGGTCCACCTTTCATGAATACATGAATCAGTCTCATCAGTGTCAGGGGCATTTGCCAAATGTGCTCATGATATTGATGTCTGCCTTCTACACAGTCAGACTTTCAGACTTGTCTGCCATGTTTTTTGTTCTCGTGGTTGTAAACATGAAAGTTATGTGACCTGAATGCAAAACCAATGAAAAGAGCTGAGAGGAAAATTGTACCAGTCATTTAATCTAAGAGTCCAAGTTGTGAACTCGCTATGCTTGTGCACTTAAGGCCAACCTAGCCAGGCAACAGTTTTCTGAGATTCTTTGAGTTGTCTATGGGTTGTTTCATCAGGTCCACTCACGGTAACTACAGTAGTTAGCTAACATGCTAAACACTTCCTACATATAAAGTGTGCGACAGAACAAGTGATATTAGTACATGAATCAGTCTCTTGGCGGCAGTAGGGACTGAACATCTGGTCAGAGTTTCTGAGTGAATCTTCTATGTTTGTGATGATCTCTCAGATTTATCCTCACTCACTTCACAGGGGAATTACTGAGCTGCTGGTATCACCAGATGAAAACTCAATGAAGACTTCAGAAATCATCACAACACATGTGAAACAAGAGCTCCTCATTGTAAAGTGCATGTTTATGTTTAAATTTGACCTCATGACCTGCTGCAGGAAAGTATGAAAGTTAAAGGAACCAGGTGAGAGTCATGATTGTGTCTGGAACCTAGAATCAGTTTTCATAGAGTCAGCTCAAAACACCACACCAAATCCACACCAGATCATTCTGACAAACCCTGAATGTGAAGTTACAGTGAAACAAGGTTGATCTGATTTGGACTTTATATCTTAAATTACCCCCATTCATTCCTGTTAATGATAAACTAACTGTTGTGAAAATTTCCTCCTCCCACATGACTTCCTTCTACAAGCCTCATCATCTGAAATCAGCTAAGGTTAAGTGAAGGAGTGTAAAGCTTCATTTCTCTGGTCAAATCTGATGAAATCGTAGATGAAATGGAAACAGTTGTGATATCCTTCATCATCCTGAGCATCACATCAGGTGAGTTCCCCCAACAAGACACAACAAGGAGCTGAAATCATTTATTTCATTGCATTATTTAAGACCTGCTTGGTCTGACATGACAGGTGTAACTTTGGGGGTTTTATGAATAGATTCCTGTTATACCAACGTTACTGTCTTGAAAGAAAGACAGGTTGTTTAGTGGCTGCTTCTTGTGTGCATGATCAGGATGAACTGTCCACGAATTTCATACCTAAAAGTACAAAAACTTGACACCATAATTCCTAGTTTTTCCTACGAAATGTTGTGTTATAGAGCCATGGTCACATGACCAATGTGCTAAAAGCTGGTGATTAGAAACCATCAAAATTTAATTTACATCACATGTTTTTACAGTGTTTATATTACATTTTTGGTGTTAGTTTTGTGCCGATTTTTGTGTCTCTGTCATTTGTATTTTTAACATTTGTATATGTGTCTGTGACAAACAGGAAAACAGATAGACACTCACTGGAAGAAGATGATGGAAATAAATGTTCATTCGGGACTGATCCGAGACACAACTCATGCATGGGGAGAATTCAATCCGTCTGATGGAGCAAACCAAGTCAGAACCAGAGTGTGCATAGCAACCGGAGCATGCATAGCAACCACCCTAACATGGTGGAAAGGTCAGAAAAATCAAGAAAAACAAGCAAGCAAGAGTTTTTAAGACTTTTCTGATCTTTCCTCCATCGTTGTTGCTTTGGGTTGTTGCTTAGAGGCTTTGGTTGCTATGGACGTTCTGACTCCCAGTACCAGTGTGCTCCATCTGACAGGGAGAGCGAGAGCGTCATCTGCTGGAGAAATGCCACCATGTAACCCTTGGCCAGTTTGGCAATTGTCATTCAATTGTTTGTGGCCATCTCAGACACTTCCAGAGAAAGAAGCAACATCATCAAAAACCAGCAGGAAACTTCAAGGGAAAGGTATTTTTCTCTCCCCTCCTCTCTTCTGACTTGAAGGCAAACTACAATCAATATGTGTGTACTGCAGCCATGACATCATGAAAAAGTGGCTGGGAGTTGGTGGTGTAATAAACGGTTGAATGGACACCTCTTCAAGAATGCCGGTTCCTGAGTGTCTGTCAGTCATAAGCACAGTTCTAGAAGCTCTATACCTCGAGCACTACATTAGTTTAGTGGCAATTACTGTCACTGTCTCCGGATAGAGTCCCAGAGCTGACCAGAATATGTCAACCTCGCCGCCACATTGCCAGTGGCAAATAGGAGTATGCCCCAGTATGCCTCCGTGCCAACGTCTTCGCCTGCTGCATTAACAGAAGATTTTGGCGCTCAGTTCATCTCTCCTGGTTTTCTCCTTTTTCTCCTGGCTGTCCAGATTCCTCCCACAGTATAAAATAGGGCGACCAGACGTCCTGGATTTCCGGGGACAGTCCCCGATACGGCTGCCCCGTCCCCGGTTAAAACTGTCCCCCTCCACCCCCCAAAACCGGTTGTCCCCAATTTTGGAGATGAAAATATAGTCATCTTAGTATAAAAGCATGCATGTTAAGGTTGACTGGAAACTGCCCCCAGGTGTGAGTGTTACCCCGATATTCCACTGGATACCTTACAGCCGCAGCGTCGTTCTGTACAAAGCCCCATATTCTTTTGGAAGTATCAAGCGATACCACGAGATCGTGTGATACTCCCAAAAGAATCGCAATAGGTGGGATGGGGCGCTGCTACTGCTTCAGACGTTTCTGTTTCTCTCTCTCTCTCTCTCTCTCTCTCTCTCTCTCTCTCTCTCTCTCTCTCTGTACCCCGCGCAACTTTTTTCCTCTCCCATTAAAATCTGGGATGGAGAGTTTTAACTGGGACGTCTGATCAAGCTAATCTATATGAGCTTCTCGTTTTATTTTCAAATTTGACAGAACTTTATTTTGATACCGTAGCAATAACTTCCGGTTTGGTGCGACCCGATCATTTTAGTTTTGAGCAGTAGCCGCTCAAATAGAAAAGCTGCCTATCAGGAGCGCTCGGGAGCTGCATGCACGCTCCTGGGACGTTGTTGAGCTGCTCTATGTGGAAGAGGTCTTCATTGATTTTAATGGAAGGTAAAATAAAGGGTATGAAGTGGATTAGACAATGGATGGACTGTGGTGCAAAGTATTTGCACAAGACTTTTTGTACAGGATTTCATGTTAGAACTAATGGAGGTATTTCTGCTTGTCAAAGCATTTTTGTCTTTTTTTGTTTCTTTGCACATTTAAAAGTTTAGTTCACACTTCATCCATGTAAAATGTCACATTTGCTGCGAAACTTTAAATTAAGTTAACCTGAATTTGATTGAGATTAAACACTACTTCTTTAAACCTCTGATAAATGCTTATGTTAAAGCTGAAAATAAAACATGTCAGTGTCATTTGTGTTGTCAACCCTTTCAGTAATGAAAATTCAGAAAATGGTTGAAATCCTGATTTGGTTTGGTGACTTCTTGTGATGTGGAATTAGTTTTTTCTGTTCTACTAGAACTGATTACAAATGGATGAGTGTGAATTAGGAATAGGATAAAACTGATTGGTAAGAGAATGCAACTTGCTAGACAAACAACAGCAGTGGTTATTGTCCCTCAGGAGCTCAAACCTCTGACATTCTTCCTCATTTCCAACAGTTTGTGCTAATTTATGAAACACAGCCTGTCTGTGTCAAAACCTCAGGGTCAAAGTCAAGTGTGCTAATTAAGAAGAAAAGAAGAAGTAAATTGGTGAGAACAGAAATGTCTTTACCATGAAAGGTGTGGAAATGTGAAGCAGAAGGAAATGATTGCATTGGAGAGCAGACTGTGCTGCCTTAAACAGCATGATATGAGAATGGTACACTTTATGACTTTATGGTGTCAATGGAATAAATACACGATTCACCTTCATATACAATCAATTTATTATAGAAGCTGCAAGTCCGCAAGACAGTTGTGCTCAGACCTAAATCATACTTTCACAAAAAGCCAGTTAAAGCCAGAAATAACAAAATGTCTTACAAAAGCATATATGGCTCTTCAATGTAACCCTGAGAAGACTGATTACAGTATGAAGCTAGTGCAATCACTATAAAGCATTTCTTACAGTGTAAATTAACATGTTTTTGTTATATACAATGATTGTTTTTAATAAACAAAGGTCTGTTTAAAAGGGTACAAACAGCTGTGACCTACAAAGCTTTATTCTAAAATACAGCAAAGGTGTGTTTACTGTCTGCGGTTTTCATGTCCAAACAAAACATTTTAAACTCTTCACGTCATCACGTTGAATGGAATTCCAAAATACTAAACAGGACTTCAGGACTTCATTAATATATAACCAGGGGAGGAGGACAAACATTCATCTGCACAGGCTGGTGAAAATCTGTATGGAATAAATAAAATAAGTTTCAGTTGGAGTGAACAAAGCAACACTACCCTGAGTCCTGATCCCTGAGGTGAGGCTTCCTGCCTACGATCTGTCAACAGACCTTTACAACCATGACATGTTCTCTATGACGGGCAGCTATAATCCAGATCTTTATGAGGGTCAATTGACCATTTGAAAGCAGGTCACGTCCTCACACGTCCTGCTCACACCAGAGAAAGAGGCAGCCATCGTTTTCCCTGAGGGACTAATAGACAATAATATTCCATCTACAATATTCCATCCACTTTTCTGCCTTTTTTTTGTTTTCCCTTTTTTCTGACTTCGCAAGTCAGAGTTACTGTTTGTCAGCTGGAGGCGGAAGCATCTTAACACCATCTCAGCCTTTACTGACATTGTCATTAACATGTCCTTAATTGGCCCTGTTATCTCTGTGCGGGAAACGACTGAGGTATTTATTAATAGCCCATTTCTAAAGGTCCTTTCGACAGACCTGAAGCCAGTTAGCTCTGTTTAACTTCAATCAATGTTTCTTTCTTCTGGAGCTCAAATAGCAACAGAGAGAAAACCCCTGGTCTGCTCTAATCTTATCAGTGCTGTTTCAGCTGTGCGTGTGTTCCCTGTGGAGTTTCACAGTTAAAGACAAACATATCTATTCTATTCTATTCTATTCTATTCTATTCTATTCTATTCTATTCTTAACAAGTGATAGTTATTATTTTGCAATCTGTAAAAAATAAAAAAACAAAACCCTAACCTAGGAGCTGCAGACTGGACTCTAAACTAAGTTTGCTTGCTTATGGCACCACACCAGTGTCGGGCATAATGTGTGGAGGAAATTAACAACCTTCATTGTTTACTGTATCTGTCTTTGAAATGTAGAGCATGCAAACTTTGGCAGAGACTTTGCATTTTCCCTCCAGACTAATGTCAATCGCTCCGGAGCTGGTTGATGATTATCCACCATTAAAGTGCTTTGACAAAGTAAACAAGACCAGGAAGAGGCTGAGAGAGAAGTGCGGGTTTCTCAGACCACAGCTCCTGGCCAGTCAGATGCTCCATCAGGCCTGGAGCAGTCACTTCTTCCCCCACCGCTGCATGTGTTCATTGTAGTCAGGGGGCACGGCCGCAGAACGAGCGTTGTTGTTCTCTCTGACCTCAGCGTATTCTGTTGAGTTGTCTAAGCCCAGCTCCACCTTCCTACCATTTCTGTTTTGGACCAACGTGACGTCCGCATAGTTCACCTCCTAGAAAAGAAGGGGAATCTTTAGCTCCCTGTCCTAAATTCCTTACAGTTGATTCAATGGTTCCCTTCTTGCATTCAACTACATGTATTGCTGCTGTAAATGACAATTAATTAATGCTAATGAATCTAACATTGAAAAAGTCATGATCTTGACTACATCACATCATTTATCCTATGATCATCTCTTACAATATATCATCTTATAAACATCCATGCACAAGCATTTCTGATGACCTCGGTGTATGACAGAGCACACACATGAACCCATGTGTACATGTGTGCAAAATTACATCGAAACCTTATAAAGCAATACTGGAAAGAGATTGTTCCTGGGAGACTGTTACCTGGTTTCCTGAGTTTGCTGTGTTATTCTGGTCATTGCCGCCTAGGTAACAGAAACAAACATGTCACAGAATAATATTTAATCAGATATGACTGTATCAACACACAACAGCTTATGGGACACCTACCTGAACTTTTAGTCCCCTTCCTGTAATGAGAAGAATTATCAGCATCAGTGTGAATCAACAGGAATAATCAGATATCTTACAATATAACTGTATTAATGAAAATTCTCTCTAAAACGTCATAAGGATAAAATGAATATATACATGGAATTATACCTTTCATCAGGAGAAATTTCAAAGTTCTTTTATGTATTTACTGTTTTTAATGTCACTACTGTATTTACACTATACATAAACATAAATAATTGAACTGATAAGTGAATTAATCAGCTTAATATTAACACCTGAAAACAGAAAAATGATTAACTACAAAGCTCAGTACTAGAACCTGCCCTTGCTGGTAAATGCTCTGGCGGCTGAAATGTAAAATGTGTCATAATACAATATGGAGACATACTCCCTCTGTCTCCCTCTGTCTCCCTGTGCCCCCCCCCCCAGACCCCAGAGATGCTGTAATGTATATAAGACCCTCTCCATCTCCTGGCCCCTCCTAATGCTGCAACTGTTGTTCTGGAAACAGTAAACCTTCAAATCAGAGCTTGTGCTCACTTGGCTGTTCTGGGTGAAGATCCCTCCTCTGTCTTTTAAACTGAGGTTTGTCCCATTTTTTTGTTTTTTCTTCTGAGTCTTGTATATGCTTTTGTTGCTCTTGTAAAGGGACTTGAGATATGTTTTTATGAACGAGCATAAAAAATTAAATAAAATGAAATAATAAAATAAAAAATGTTGAGTTGAATTTATAATTCTTATTTCTTCAGATACTAAATAGATATCTCAGATGAGAGACCAGATTCCTCATTACTGCTTCAAGGGATTTTCCACTTACTTTTTTTTTATGTAGATGCCTCCACCAACACCTGCACCCACAGCGCAGATGCCCATACATATTCCAACAATGCAGCCATCTCCGCAGCCATTATCATTTTGGTCAGGGCTTGACACTATTAGATGGAGGAATGAATTAGAAAAATCCTGCTACTCTAAGGTGTAAGTCATGTAGGCTATGTATGTGCGAAAGTGGAGTTATCTATCAGTACAAACATAAACATAAAATACACTCTGTACAGTTTGTTACATACATCTAATGTGCAGGTTGTATTTTGGTTTGGCGCTGCTGACAGGGTTGCTTATGTCACAGGTATATTCTCCATCGTCTGCTCTCTTCACAGAGTGAAAATACAACACTGCATTGTTTCTGTGCAGGGTTATGGAGTCAGTCAGGACCAGGTCTGAACCATTCTTCTTCCACACTCTGGTTAAGAGTTCTCCAGCAGCGTTACAGGTCAAGTTGAGTTCTTCGTTCTCAATTGGACAAGGGAGGGAGGGAGTGACAGATAAATTTGATATTTTCTCTGTTGGACAAACCAGCAGGAAAAGTGTAAGAAAAACATGAATGAATGTGGTTATTCATGGTTTTGATCGAGAGCATTGATTTAAAGCTCTGATGTCATATCTGTTAAAGTTGATGCAGTGAACTAGTTTCTGGTCTCCCAGTCCAATCAAGTTCCTCTCCTCTAGCTCTTCAGCAGCTTTATGCCTCAGTGTGATCACCTGCTTCTCTCTGCAGGAGAACAAAGCAGCTTGTGACTCAGTCACACTCACCAAGGACGGCGACCACTGAGGCCTGAGATGTTTCATATCTCAGAGTTCGGCTGTTAAAGGTCTGACAGCTGTAGTTCACACTATGACTCCTCTGAATGTTCATCAGTCTGAGCTCTGCTCCAGTTTCAGTCTGCTGGTCTCCATTCAGAAACCAGAAAAACTGGGCAGCAGGTCTGGAGACAGCTGAGCAGGACAAAGTGACGTCTGATCCCCCCCCATAGTATTCTTGCTGTGGATTTACTGTCAGTTTAGTATCTTCTGGACCATCTACAGAGTCCAGCATGAGGGGAGGGAAAGAGACAGAGAAACAATGACTGAGAGTAATGTTTGCAGCTTGGAGCCACTGGACACGCAGCCCAGGCTGCAGTGAAGCTCAGGGCTCCATCAGAGCTGCAGCTCTGAGGCTGCATGGACAGAGTGGAGCACACATGGAGCATGATGATCACACATGCAGGTGAGGGACTCACAGCTGATGGTCAGAGAGACTGGACCACTGGTACCAGAGCTGACAGGATTGGACACGTGACAGGTGAACGGTCCCTGGTCGTAGCGGCTGACGTTGACTATAGTGAGGATGGAGCCTCCGTCAGTGAGCTGAACTCTGTCACTCTGTGTAACCTTAGAGGTGCCGTTGAACCAGAGGAAGGAGAGGAAGTGTCCAGAGGAGGAGCAGGACAGACGCACAGAATCGTTGAACTCTACCAAATTTGTCCTGTCTGCAGTCGCCACAACATTGGAGACTAGCTCTGTGGATGGAAAACACAGAGGTTTTACATCCTGGGAGAGGAAACACTGTTCGAGGAATAGCTGTGATGCAGAGACCGAATAATAACTCCAGACACAGACTCAGTCACGAAATCAAGAAAAGGTTTCTTGTTCAAGGGTTTTGTTGAAGTTTTGCTGATGTGGAGTTATGACACTGTGTTTTGGCCATATTGTTGGAGACTAACAGACTAACAGAAGAAGAACATGTTTCAGACCTGTAAATACATGAACAAAGCTCAGCAGAGCCCACTGAAACACTGCAGAGGTGTCTTGGTGGTAGAGTGGCTATCGCTGTCACTTCACAGCAAGAAGGTCCTTGGTTCAACTTCCATAAAGATCAAGGGTCTGTATGTGTGGAGTTTCATGTTCTGTGCTTGTCTGTGTGGGTTTTCTCCAGGTTCTCTGGGTTCCTTCCACAGACCACTATCATGTCTGTTTAGGTCGACTGGAGACTCTAAACTGCATCTGGGTGTGTGTGTGTGTTTGTGCATCACCAGAGTTGGTAAGATAATGGATGGATACACTGCAGAGGCTTTGATTTTGAACGTTCATCTTTGATCCTGGAAAGTGATCTTTAGCTCCCTGTCCTAAATTCCTTACAATTGATTCAATGGCAAAGATGCACACAAACAGCAATACCATAACAGGGTTCAGCATCACGGTTAATGCCAATACAATGCCTAAACACACTTTAGTAGAAAACTCCTCTACTAAAGAAAACAAGGAGATACAGTTTAAAGATGCTGAAAATTCTCTGCGCAGCACAAATAAAAAAGACCTTTGCTCACCATAAACATTCAGTCTTGTGTCCCCTTGGATATTTTCTGCTCCCTGTGTCACAATCGTCACCTTATATACTCCACTGTCATTAAGAGCCAGATTCCTGAGCTTCAGAGATCCAGTAGAGAAGGAGAGGGTGACCCTGCCGTCATACACTGATATAAGATTGAGTGCAGTAGCTGTTCCTGTGACTATAGTGTTACCACCAAAGTCCCAGGTTATTGAACTAAGCTCTGATGACATCAGTGTTGTGTTGAGCCACACGTCTCCTCCAACAGTTGCATTCAGAGGACCGACCGGCAACACACCAGCTCCACTGGTTAAACCTGGAGGACACAGTTACAGGTCTTACAGGGACTAATATCATTTATTTAAAGAAACTATGTGTTTGTCAAAACTTTTAATTTACAGTCATACAAACACCTATATATTTAAATATAAATCTAACTGAATTACATTATGCTCTTTTTCTTGGATTTAGATTATATTATGTATTTGATCAACAAAAGGAACACTGGCAGCAGACCAAGATTCTGAGGTCTTGCTCTTTTAATTCTGACCAAACTTCTTTAAAAAAGAGGTTATTAGGTTGTTCTTACCCATGAAAGCTGCTGAACAGATGCAAAGTAAAGTGAATGTGTCCATTGGTCTGTCTTTGTGAAGTGGGAACTACTCCATAAAAGTCTATGGCAACCTATGGGGGTTGTTATGAGTTCGAGCCTCTGGCAGCTCTGGTTATATCAGTGCAGTTACTTGTGATACGAGTCACAAACTGTCTGCAGAAGACAAACCCACTGAAGCTGCTGCCAAACACTAAAGCTGCAGCACGTCGCCCTCTGGTGTGCATTGATTTAAGACACTTTAAGGAGCTTCAACCTCATTCAATCAAAAAAAAAAATACATTAAGGTGTTTAATTGTGACTTATGATATTAAAATGCACCTAACCATGTTCCTGTACACCAACCCTCTTGCAGTCACCAACATTACTAACTGAACCTGCATTTCAGATTACAGCATTATCAGAGAAACAAATGTGAAATTTCACATTTTTTCAAGTCCCATATTCTGATATAGTGGAAAATAAATTGCTCTGTCATAATTAATGTTTTCCATAATCTTGAAAAATAATCAATGAAAAAGGAAAGAACAAAGTTCACCATATACAATAAATGGTTCTCATCTCATTTCCAAAAATGGAAATAGCTGTGATCTTCATGGTCCTGAGTGTCTTGTCAGGTGTCTGACACAACAAATAACTGCGATTAACAATTTCTTTATTACTCAGTCTGTAATTATCAGTTATTAAAGTTGAATACTTCAGCCTTTGCTCGATTTCAATAGATTTGTCAGAAATTTTTTCTGTTGTAACATAACTGTCCCAAACCAAAAAAAAGTTTTTTAGTGTCTGCACCTTAAGTCAAATCATCATGTATCAGGATGGACTGTCTACTGAGCAGGAAACAGCTGCTGACATTTACGATCCAGAAATAATTATTTAATGCAAACTATGCCTTATCTATGCCTAAATCATTTGATATGTCTCTGTCTCAGACAACCTTCCCTGTAACAACACCCCAAACATGTAACTGACATTATAGATTTTACAACATTTTTAGCAGCAAAAAGGAAACATAGAAACAATCACAGCCATGTCTGAACTTTTAAGAGTCACTGTACAGATGGGTTGTTTAGTATGTTTGTTCCTTCAGGGGAAACAAGCGACTCTCCACATTGTGAGTCATGTGTAAAATCCATGTATTTACTATTCTTTGTTTACAGGATTGTCAATCAAGGTTGTTGTCCCAGTGTTTCCAGAATGGTCCCTTTCAGACCTGTAACTGTGTCCTCCAGGTTTGACCAGTGGAGCTGGTGTGTTTCAGTTGTTGGCGAAGTGATGTTCAGCACAACCGGACAACATCAGATGGGCCTTTTCTTGCAATATCCTTGGTTGTGGATAGTAAGTATATAGTCTTAGGAGGTACTGCAGTCACTCCTGGACCAGGGTATGAAGGCAGTGTCACCCTCTCCCTCTTCACTAGATCTCCCTCAAACCTGCCTATTGAGAATGAAGAAGTCAACTTAACCTGCAATGCTGCTGGAGAACGCTTAACCAGAGTGTGGAAGAAGAATGGTTCAGACCTGGTCCTGACTGACTCCATAACCCTGCACAGAAACAATGCAATGCTGTATTTTCACTCTGTGAAGAGAGCAGACGATGGAGAATATACCTGTGATACAAGCAACCCTGTCAGCAGCAGCAGAGCTACGTACAACCTAGCCGTTACATGTACGTAACAAACTGTACAAAGTGCATTTAATGTTCTGTCTGCTGTAAAAAAGTGCCAAATGTTTGCAGCTGTGTTATATCTTAACATTTGACATTTCCGTGTTACTTCTTTATTCTTTCGTGACAATGCTGTTACAATGATGGATGAGTAGTAGAATTCATTCCTCCATCTAAATGTGTCAGATTCACCAGGACCTGGTCCTACTGATCCACCATGTTCAGCTGGATGCATCGCTGGAATATGTGTGGCCGTCTGTGCCCTGACTGCAGGTTTGGGTTTTGTTGGAGGTTTCTACATTCAAAGTAAGTAGAAAGTCTGTTTGAGATGTAACCAGGAATCTATTTTTCTCATCAGATATCAGTCTAGTATCTTTCACTGGGAGAGTTGTGAAACATGAATAGTTACAGAGACTGTAGAGGCAGTAGTTTTCATAGTCAGCTAAAAACACCACATATCCACACCCAGACCACTCTATGTAGTTACAGCAAAACATGCTTGACCTTATATGGATTTAAACACAGAGCTCTGTCTGAGGACTGTATATCTCAAATTACCCACATTCATTCTTGTAAATCATAAACTAATTGTTCCTCCCACACCACTTCCTTCTTCGTCATTTGAAAATGGTAAAGAGAAGGACTGACGTCCATTTCCTCTTGTCAAACCTGGTGAAATTGTAGATGAAATGGAAATAGCTGTGATACTCTTCATCATCCTGGGCGTCATATCAGGTTAGCTCTGAAATCGATTCATTTCATTATCTCTCAATCTGTAATTATCAGTTATTGCTGTTCTTCTGCACTTGCTTGATTTGACAAGACAATTGTGACACTGGAGGTTTTATTAATATATTCTTCAGAAATGTTCCTGTTATACTACCGTCCCAGTCTCAAGAGAAACAGGTTGTTTTGTGGCTGCACCAGAACAGAACATAACAGAAACCAACATCCATCCTTGTGATCTGGTCCCACTGCTTTGATCTAAATTATGGAAAATAAATTAATTTCTATTAGTCACTTGATCTTAATCAATTACCTGTTGTGTCTCTGGCTTTTTGAGAACCTGCCCTGGAACAACGTCCCAAACATGTTAACAACATGAAAGATGTCAGCAGCTCTGATATTTGATATTTGTGCTTAACTGTGAGCAGAGTCACTAAACGTATCATCCTAAGGTCTCCCACCGATCTCCTCCTCTGGCGTCACTATGCTGGCACACACGCTGGTACATTGCCAGTGGCCTCAAGATGGCGGACTGTCATGATGCTGCGCTGCTAGTTTAGATGTTAAAAATCTTTGTTTTCAAGACTGTTTACAAGACTGTTAGAAGAGGTCATAAAACACCAATGATGATATATATAAATGCTGTCATTGATTATGGGAAATAAAATTTAAAACCTGTAAAATAGATTTTTTAAAAATAAAAGAGCAATATTATTACTTAGATGTCATATCATATTATTTACCATAGCTTCCCAGTGCAGTAGTACCATTATGCACTATACATGAATAAATCTCATGGTGGCAGTAGAGTGTGACTCCTTACCTAGCGTTCATGTAATGACAGTATGATATGACTGAACCAAGAACCACTTTTCATAGTGTCAGCTCAACACAAAACATTAGATCACATTAAATCCACAGCTAGGCCACTCTGATAAACCTAAATTGTTTAGTAACTAAAATTGACCTCATTTGGTTGAAAAACACAGAATTCTGACTGAGGACTTTATATCTTTAATTAACCCCATTCATTCCTGTTAATGATAAACTAACTGTTGGGAAAACTCTCCTCCCACATCACTTCCTTCTACAAACTTCATGATCTGAAATTAGCGAAGGTAAAGTGAAGGAGTGTGATGATTTTGTCTGTTGTAACATAACTGTCCCTAAAAGTTGGGTCCCTAACAGGTTACACAGCAACAACCATGAATCAGGCTGGAGCAGTGCAGAAAACTAAGCAGAAAACACATTTATAATCCAGAGTAAATGATTTAATGTAGCAGAAACAATCTCAGTGACTCTGGTTCCACTGTTGTAAAATAGGCTCGTGTGAGACATGTGTAAAAATCCATATATGTACAATTGTTTTTTTGTTTTTTTTTACTGGATTGCCAATCAAGGCTGTCCAGATCTGTCCCTGTCAGACCTGTATCTGTGTCCTCCAGGTTTAACCAGTGGAGCTGGTGTGTTGCCAGACGTTCCCCTGAATGCAGCTGTTGGAGGAGACGTGTGGCTCAACACAACACTGACACCATCACAGTTTGGTTCAATAAACTGGAATTTTGGAAGTAAAACTATAGTGGCAGCTTTAGGGGAAGTAATCAACCCTGGAGCAGGGTATGAAGGCAGGATCACCCTCTCCCTCTCGACTGGATCTCTGCAGCTCAGGAATCTGGCTCTTAATGACAGTGGAGCATATGATGTTAGCATTTTAACACAGGAAGCAGAAAATCTCCAAGGGAACACAAGACTGAATGTTTACGGTGAGCAAAGGTCTTTCTTCTCTGTTAGAGCCATGCAGAGAATTTTTAGATTCTTTTAAACGGATGTTGTTATTACTTAAATTATGTAATACTTACTATGTTTAATACTATATATTTATATAATTTATATTACTTTTTTTAGACCGTTTGGAGACTTTCAGCAAACTTTCATGGTTACAGTAAATATGCTCATTTGGATGAACTTCAATGCTTAAACTAGATTCCATAAAGAAACCTATGTACAACTTGAGTGAAAAAATCATTAGCAGTGTCTCAGGACATGAGCTGTCTCATGAGCTGTTTCATGAGCGATTTGTAAACAATTTGTAAATAATTTCTCTGTTCTGTGCATCCTTGCCATCAAATCACAATTCAAGAGAATAATGTATCAGCAGGAGATAACGTTCACCATGTAGTGACAACATTAAAGCCTCTGCAGTAGAGTTGGGAATTGGGAACTACTTCTGGCAACCAGTTCCTCAACACAAGAAAATTGTCTTCATGCAAACCCAATTCTACATCACTTGATTCAGACACAGCAAACATGGTGCTGAGGCAGCAGCTCTAAACCATCGCTCTGTTTAATATAACATAATGAAAAGATGACACTAAGGCACCTTCAGCATCTATACATGTTGTTTTGAATCTTGTTGTGAAAGCTATCTTTCAACTCTCCAGGCACTGAGCAGAGCCAGTGCGCAGAGCCAGTCTCCAATATCAGAGCTCAGAATGTTTCATATACATATCTTATATCATAAACATGTCAGCCCAACTTCAACAAAACCCTTGAACAATGAACCATTACATCTATAAACATGTTGTGATTTCAAAGATTCTCTGCATCAGTGCCAGCCTCAGAACAGTGTTTCCTCTCCCAGGATGTAAAATGTCTGTGTTCTCTACCCACAGAGCCAGTCTCCAATGTTGTAGCGACTGCCAGCAGCACAGACTTGGTAGAGTTCAACAGTTCTGTGCGTCTGTCCTGCTCCTCCTCTGGATCCTCCCTCTCCTTCCTCTGGTTCAACGACACCTCTGAGGTTACACAGAGTGACAGAGTTCAGCTCACTGACGGAGGCTCCATCCTCACTATAGTCAACGTCAGCCGCTACGACCAGGGACCGTTCACCTGTAACGTGTCCAATCCTGTCAGCTCTGGTACCAGTGGTCCAGTCTCTCTGACCATTAGCTGTGAGTCCCTCACCTGCATGTGTGATCATCATGCTCCATGTGTGCTCCACTCTGTCCATGCAGCCTCAGAGCTGCAGCTCTGATGGAGCCCTGAGCTTCACTGCAGGCTGGGCTGCATGTCCAGTGGCTCCAAGCTGCAAACATTACTCTCAGTCATTGTCTCTCTGTCTCTTTCCCTCCCCTCATGCTGGACTCTGTAGATGGTCCAGAAGGTACTAAACTGACAGTAAATCCACTGCAAGAATACTATGGGGAGGGATCAGACGTCACTTTGTCCTGCTCAGCTGACTCGAGACCTGCTGCCCAGTTTTTCTGGTTTCTGAATGGAGACCAGCAGACTAAAACTGGAGCAGAGCTCAGACTGATGAACATTCAGAGGAGTCAGAGTGGAAACTACAGCTGTCAGGCCTTTAACAGCCGAACTCTGAGATATGACACATCTCAGACTGCTGTTGTGACTGTACTAGGTGAGTTCTGATCAAAAGGATGTCTATAAGAAGAGAAGAGATGAGGGAATGATGAGATATTCACATAAGATATATAATTTTTTATCCTCCTTGAACTAAACAATATAAATATAGCTGAAGCAGGTGATCACACTGAGGCATAAAGCTGCTGAAGAGCTAGAGGAGAAGAACTTGATTGAACTGGGAGACCAGAAACTAGTTCACTGCATCAACTTCAACCAATATGACATCAGTGCTGTGACAACACTATGATTAACCACATTTATTCCTGTTTTTCTCACACTTTTCTTGCTGTTTTGTCCAACAGAGAAAATATCAAATTTATCTGTCACTCCCTCCCTCCCTTGTCCAATTGAGAACGAAGAACTCAACTTGACCTGTAACGCTGCTGGAGAACTCGTAACCAGAGTGTGGAAGAAGAATGGTTCAGACCTGGTCCTGACTGACTCCATAACCCTGCACAGAAACAATGCAGTGTTGTATTTTCACTCTGTGAAGAGAGCAGACGATGGAGAATATACCTGTGATATAAGCAACCCTGTCAGCAGCGCCAAACCAAAATACAACCTGCACGTTGGACGTACGTAACAAACTGTACAGAGTGGATTTAATGTTCTGTCACATGTGCTGTAAAAAGTGTCAAGTGATTGCAGCTGTATTATATCTTAACATTTGACATTTCCGTGTTACATCTTTATTCCTTCGTGTCAATGCTGTTACAATGATGGATGATTCACCAGGACCTGGTCCTCCTGATCCACCATGTTCAGCTGGCTGCATCGCTGGAATATGTGTGGCCGTCTGTGCCCTGACTGCAGGTTTGGGTTTTGTTGGAGGCATCTACTTTCAAAAAAAGTAAGTAGAAAATCCCTTTGAACTGTAACCAGGAATCTGGTTTTCTCATCAGATATCAGTCTAGTATCTTTCACTGGGACAGTTGTGAAACATAGTTACAGAGACTGTAGAGACACTGGAAAGACATGAGACAGTGCAGCAGAGAATTTACATATGAGGGCAGGGTTCAGCGCAGGGCTAGTTAATCTGAGTGAGTTTATTATTCATAGATAACAGTAAATTATAATATATAATATTACAATGATTAACCCCACTTGCTAGGTTGCTAGGGTGGTTGCTAAGGATTCTCAGTCCCAGCTCCAACCCAGTTCTGCCTCGGTTGTGGCTGAGCTCTGTTTGACTTATCAGATGCTTTTTGTGTCTCGGATCAGTTTATTTCCATAATCTTCCTTCAGTGAGTGTGTTTGAGCTTTAGTTCGTCAGGTAGAAGTTCTCTGGTTTCCTGTTTGTAAAAACTGCCTCTAGATGTAAAATTGCGCCAGGACTCCTAACTGAACTACAGCTGATAAATGCAATCAATTCTGTAATATTAGGAGAGGATGTCAGGGACATTACTCCGAATAACCTCTTATGCACACTAGTGAAACGCTCTCATAAACACAAGTAAAATGCTCCTATACACACAACTTGAATGTTCTGTAAAATAGTTCACTATAATGTGCGAGAGGCTTTCACTTGGTTATATCCCTGATTGCCCCTCATATCTTATAATGTACTTTTTTTCATAAAAGAAAACATTTATGTTATGGTTGAACATGTTTCCTAGAATATTGACCAAATAGATGTTATTTTCACCCTGATGTCAAAAGTATACTCACAAGAATGATACAAGAATTTTCAGCATTTTTAAGACTTTACCATTGACCATTTGATGGTTCAGTTCAACGAGGCTCAACGAGGTTTTTACATTAGATGAGAGATATTCTCTGATTGTGAAGTGTGAATATTTTGTCAGGATTGAACAATGTTGTATTTCTTATATTTAGGAAAAACAGCAATACTCAACCACAGACTCATGATAAAGGTAACAAATCATTTGTATATCATCTATTTAATCTCGCACAAAATAAGCTGAATAAAGTGCAAAAGTTACATTACAAAATATATCGTTGCAAAACCTATGTTTCTTTTCTTTAAAGAAGGAGAAAATGTGTATGAGAATCAATGAGCTCCTGGTCTTTACAATTTAAGGTGAATTTTGAAAGTTTTTGTCCTGATTTAAACTCATGTGATGGATTTACAATGAAGACTAATAAAGTGTCTTTGATTTTGTAGAAATAATCCAGGAAACTCTTTCATCTTTTTGTCATGAAGCTGACCAGAAAACACTGCTATGATCTTCTCCTGCAACCAGAAGAGACGAGGCTGATTACACTGAAAGGAACCTGAAAACACTGATGACTTCATGAAAAACAATCTTTATATTTTATTCATGAATTTTGCAGTTTTAACATGATACACCTTGGTGCAATATGTGTATTTTTTATGTCATGTTGTTCTATTGTGGTTATCTCATGTGATGTATCTTTGGGCTGTAGCTTTGCTATTGTACTGTTGCATATGGCTTTTCCTTCTGTGCAGATAATAAATACAATTAAAGACAAATATTGATAAAGTGACCATGGATTAAGTAAGTTGTGCATCTATAGTTTACTCCTGGTTGTTGGATCAGTGAAAGGTAATCATTATATGTGCTCTATGATGATACGAATTCAATAAAGCTGTCGATAGTTTAATGCCTAAAGCCTCGTTATGTAGCATTCAACTGAAAAAAAAATAGTCTAAGGACAAGTCTATACACATACTCTCACAGAAACATTAAACAAAAACTTAAACTGTGAATGATGATGACAGTTCAGTATCTATAGTACATATATAGTGGTGTAAACTTACACCCCACCATGTTCCACCATCTTACAACCATGACCATCATTTATATTCAGAGAGTTTTCATGTTTCGATTTGATCATATAAACCATTCAACAATAGACTACAAACAAACTGATGGAGAATATTTATGAGGAAGACCTTTCATAAATACATGAATCAGTCTAATCAGTGGCAGTAGAGTGTAAACATCTGGTCAGAGTTTCTGAGGAAATCTTCTCCATTTGTTGCGATCTTTAAAATTTATCTTCACTCACTTCACAGAGAAATCATACAGCTGCCGGTATCACCAGAGGACGCCTCAATGAATGTAAATTAATTGCATCACATGAAACAAGAGCACCTCATTATAAAGTGCATGTTGAAATCTGATCTTATGACCTGCTGCAGGACAGTGACTGTCAAAGGAACCAGGTGAGAGTCACGATTGTGTCTGGAACCTAGAATCAGTTTTCATAGAGTTAGCTCAAAACAACACAGTAAATCCACACCCAGACCACTGTGTTTAGTTACAGCAAAACAAGGTTGACCTTATATGTATTCAAACACAGAGCTCTGTCTGAGGACTTTATATCTTAAATTACCCGCACTCATTCTTGTAAATCATAAACTAATTGTTCCTCCCACACCACTTCCTTCTACAAGCTTCATCATTTGAAAATGGTAAAGAGAAGGACTGACGTCTATTTTCTCTTGTCAAACCTGGTGAAATTGTAGATGAAATGGAAATAGCTGTGATACTCTTCATCATCCTGGGCGTCATGTCAGGTTAGCTCTGAAATTAATTCATTTCATTATCTCTCAATCTGTAATTATCAGTTATTGCTGTTCTTCTGCACTTGCTTGACTTGACATGACAAATGTGACACTGGAGGTTTTATTAATATATTCTTCAGAAATGTACCTGTTATACTAACGTCCCAGTCTCAAGAGAAACAGGTTGTTTTGTGGCTGCACCAGAACAGAACATAACAGAAACCAACATCCATCCTTGTGACTTTCTCTCAGAGAGATCTGGTCCCACTGCTTTGATCCAAATTATGGAGAATAAATTAATTTCTATTAGTCACTTGATCTTAATCCATTACCTGTTGTGTCTCTGGCTTTTTGAGAACCTGCCCTGTAACAACGTCCCAAGCATGTTGACAACATGAAAGATGTCAGAACAGTTTCAGCAGCAAAAAGGAAATAGAAATAATCACAGCCATGTTGGAGCTAATAGAAAAGTCAGACTGTAAAGACTGGTTGTCCTGCATTATTTTCTCCTTCAGAGAGTACAGGTGACTTTTGATACTTCCATTGTTTCCATAGTAGATCAAGTCTTTGTTCTGAGCCATGGGTCAGGATCATATGTGTTTTTTTGTTTTTTTTTAATGGACTGTCATTAAAGGCTGTCTCCAGATTGGTCCGTGTCAGACCTGTAACTGTGTCCTCCAGGTTTAACCAGTGGAGCTGGTGTGTTGGTGTCGGACAGTCTGAATGCAACTGTTGGAGGAGACGTGATGTTCAGCACAACACTGACTCCATCAGAGAAGCTCTTTAATACGCTCTGGACATTTGGTGGTAAACTTATAGTACAGGTTCAGGGCACTACCATCATCCCTTCACCAGAGTATAAAGACAGGATCGAAGTCTCCACCTCGACTGGATCTCTGCAGCTCACGAACCTAGCTCTCACTGACAGTGGAGAATATGAGGTTAGCATGACTGTACAGGGAGTAACACAACCACGGGCTGGGAAGACAACACTGAACGTATTAGGTGAGTGAACATCTTTTTATTCTCTTCAGGATAATACTGAAACTCCTCAGTAGAGGAGTATCAGCAGAGGAAATATGAGGTGGTTTCTTACCAACCATTACATATCATGATTCAGTTTGGCCACTAATCATCAAGATCATTATCATTTCTTAAACTTTCAGCATCATTCTATCTTCTAGTCTTACAATCTGGTCTTACAAACTCATTGGTTTTAACTATGAAGCTGAATGTAGGACTTACTAATGTAGGAATTACTGGAGCTGAAATTCATTCAGCATTTTCCAAACGTACCGGAAATAATGTTTTTGTTCTGTACATCATTGCCACACTCCATTTAGAAAGACCCTTGATCTGAGCTGAAAACAAACCTTCTTGCAATGAGGTGACAGTGCTAACCACTCTACAATCTATGTCTCCCTCAACTCTACTGGCCTATGTTCATGTGGTGACAAGCACAAGACCTTTTCCTCCTCAGACCCAGTCTCCATGATCAGGTCTCAATCGCACCATCATGACTACACACCAGCTCAACAGCAGAACTCTTGAAGACAACAAAACTCTTGCTTTCTTCCATAATAGAGTCATGATTTCAGTCTCTGCATCACCGTCATCCCCTGAACAGTGTTTCTTCCCCCTCTGTGTTTTCCACCCACAGCGCCAGTCTCCAATGTTACAGTAACTGCCAGCAGCACAGACTTGGTAGAGTTCAACAGTTCTGTGCGTCTGTCCTGCTCCTCCTCTGGACACTTCCTCTCCTTCCTCTGGTTCAACGACACCTCTGAGGTTACACAGAGTGACAGAGTTCAGCTCACTGACGGAGGCTCCATCCTCACTATAGTCAACGTCAGCCGCTATGACCAGGGACCGTTCACCTGTAACGTGTCCAATCCTGTCAGCTCTGGTACCAGTGGTCCAGTCCCTCTGACAATCAGCTGTGAGTCCCTCACCTGCATGTGTGATCATCATGCTCCATGTGTGCTCCACTCTGTCCATGCAGCCTCAGAGCTGCAGCTCTGATGGAGCCCTGAGCTTCACTGCAGGCTGGGCTGCATGTCCAGTGGCTCCAAGCTGCAAACATTACTCTCAGTCATTGTCCCTCTGTCTCTTTCCCTCCCCTCATGCTGGACTCTGTAGATGGTCCAGAAGATACTAATCTGACAGTAAATCCACGGCAAGAATACCATGGGGAGGGATCAGACGTCACTTTGTCCTGCTCAGCTGTCTCCAAACCTGCAGCCCAGTTTTTCTGGTTTCTGAATGGAGACCAGCAGACTGAAACTGGAGCAGAGCTCAGACTGATGAACATTCAGAGGAGTCAAAGTGGAAACTACAGCTGTCAGACCTTCAACAGCCGAACTCTGAGATACGACACATCTCAGACTGCTGTTGTGACTGTACTAGGTGAGTTCTGATCAATAGATTTTACACAGACAAAGATGGTGAGGGGGATGGGAGAAAACAGCTTTTTTTAGACTACATTGCTAATACACCTGTTGTTCTAATTAATAGCATGGCAGCTCAACAACAACTAGAGATGTTTGCAGTTAAGATTCTGTTGCATTCAGCTCGTACAGAGACAATGAGAGGAGTCAGACTGAAGGACACTGTGACAGATGTCTGGACAGGCACAGCTTAAGCCTCTGAAATCAAATGCACCAGATGCCAAAACTGAGGGCACTCCTTGTTTAATAGTACATATGTAAATACACATTAGTCATCAGAAGTACAATATCTCCACAGTGAACTTGGCCAGTTGTACATCAACTTACACTGGACCAGTGGCTGAGAATGGACTGACATTCAATTTGATTAGATCTATTACTGTTATATTACTGTCCCTTATAATGAAATTTATATAGAAACCTCTGCATAGACAAGATAAAGCTGTGAGTACAGCCATAAGTGGTGATTCACTGCTACCTAGATGAGATCGATACAATTAGAAGTATTAATATTTTAATATGCAGAGAAGATTATATAAACTCTGATCTAAGATCATAAACAATTTCTACATCACTGCTGCACCTTAAGCAGTATTCATGTTCTCTGGGAAGAAAAGCTACTGAGTGTAAAACCATTGTGTTTTCCACCCACAGAGACTGTTGCTAATATCAGAGCAACTGCAAACAGCACAGACTTGGTAGAGTTCATCAGTTCTGTGCGTCTGTCCTGCTCCTCCTCTGGACCCTTCCTCTCCTTCCTCTGGTTCAACAACACCTCTAAGGTTACGCAGAGTGACAGAGTTCAGCTCACTGACGGAGGCTCCATCCTCACTATAGTCAACGTCAGCCGCTACGACCAGGGACCGTTCACATGTTTCGTGCTCAATCCTGTCAGCTCTGGTGCCAGTGGTCCAGTCTCTCTGACCATCAGCTGTGAGTCCCTCACCTGCATGTGTGATCATCATGCTCCATGTGTGCTCCACTCTGTCCATGCAGCCTCAGAATGTATTCAATGTTCAAAGACCAGTCTGCTGTAAAAGAGTGTCACATGTGCAGCTGTTTGTTGCAGTATGTTATAATCTACTTTATTCAACAGATGGACCTGATAATGTTAAAGTCGAAGGTCCAAATGAAACCCGTGTAGACCAGACCTTCACGCTGATCTGCTCTGCTGAGTCAGAACCACCTGCTCGTTGCACCTGGACTCTGAATGGGACACAGATTCATGATTCTTATAACTTAACTAAAGTCGGCACTGAGGCATCTGACAGTGGGAACTACACCTGTCAAGCCTTCAATACAGTAACTGGAAGAAACTCATCAGTGGAGCATGAGCTGGTTGTAACAGGTAAGTAACTCTAATTCTACTTTTGCACATATAACCCACTGTTACTTACAGCTCAGATGATGGATGAGTAGCAGAATTTTTCTAATTCATTCCACCATCTAAATATGTCAGGTTCAGGTGGACCTGATACTCCTCCTGATCCATGTTCAGCTGGCTGCATCACTGGGATAGTCATCGCATGTTTGGCCTGTGCTCTGTGTGTTGCTGGAGGCGTCTACTGTTATAATAAAAAGTGAGTGGAAAATCTCTTTGAGCTCTAACTAGGCATCTGCAGAGATACCAGATAGCATCTTTCACTTGAAACTTTGTTTCAGGAATGAACGTGGAAAACATCCAAAATGCGTTTCTGAAAACATGTGGGAGTGCAGCAGAGAATTGACCAATGAGGTCACTGGGTTTAGTGCAGGGCTGGTTGATCTGAGTTAGTTCACTTTTAGTTGTGTGAATACTTTGTCAGCATTGAACAATGTTGCTTTCTTTTCATTTAGGAAGAAACACAGTGCTCAACCACAGATGAATAATGAAGGTAACAAATCATTTGCATGTCATCTATTTAATCCCATACTGACATAATAAGGTCAGTTATTTTTCAAAGTACATCTGTGGATAACACAAGTTTTTCTTTCATTTTAAAAAAGGTGAGCATGTGTATGAAACCATGAGCTCCTGGTCCTTACATTTTAAGGTGAGTTTTGAACACTTTTCATCCTGATTTAATAACAACAGATGAATTTACAATGAAGACTAATAAAGTGTCTTTGATTTTGTAGAAATAATCCAGGAAACTCTTTCATCTTTTTGTCATGAAGCTGACCAGAAAACACTGCTATGATCTTCTCCTGCACCCAGAAGATATGAGGTTGATTACACTGAAAGGAACCTATAAAATTGATCACTTTCTGAATTATAACCTTCATATTTTATTCATGACTTGTGCAGTTTAACATGATACACCTTGGTGCAATATTACATTATTAAAGTGTTATTATTTTGTTTTGTCATGTCATTCAAATGTGGTTATCTCATGTGATGCATCTTTGGACTATAGTTTTGCTATTGTACTGTTGCATATGGCTTTTCCTTCTTTTCAAGTAATAAATACAAATATATACAAATATTGAAAAAGTGACCATGTCTTAAAGAAGTTGTGCATCTATAGTTTACTCCTGATTGTTGGATCAGTGAAGAGTAATCATTATATGTGCTCCATGATGATACGAATTCATTAAAGCTGTCGATAGTTTCATGCCTACCGCTTCGTTATGTAGCATCCAACTGAAAAAATAAATTGTATGTGCACATACTCTAACAGAAACATTAAACAAAAACTGTGAATGATGATGACAGTTCAGTATCTATAGTGCATCGTAATGTTAACTTACACCCCACCATGTTCCACCATCTTACAACCATGACCATCATTTATTTCCAGAAAAATCAAAGTGTCAAGTGAGATTTTGAGCAAATCATGAAAACGTAAATATATCAATATACATTTTTCCCCAATCTTGAAACCAATTGAGCACATTGTGATAAACGTAGAGTTTATGGCTGTTTTCATGTTTTCACATCAAGAACAGACATCCAGCCAGCAGCTCCATGTTCACCGCTTACATCGGAATGGTCATGTAAACCATTCAACAATAGTTTAAGCTTCTGGTCAGAGTTTCTAAGCAAATGTTATACTTTTGTGAGGATATCTCTATTACTAGATGAAAAACATCACACCACATCATATGTGAAACAAGAGCTTCTCATTATAAAGTGCATGTTGAGATTTGATCTTATGACCTGCTGAAGGGCAGTATGACCTGGACCTGGAACCAGGTGAGAGTCATGATTGTGTCTGGAACCTAGAATCGGTTTTCATAGAGTCAGCTCAAAACAACACAGTAAATCCACACCCAGACCACTCTGACAGACCCTGTATGTGAAGTTACAGTGAAACAAGATTGATCTGATTTGGACTTTATATCTTAAATTACCCCCATTCATTCCTGTTAATGATAAACTAACTGTTGGGAAAATTTCCTCCTCCCACATGACTTCCTTCTACAAGCTTCATCATCTGAAATCAGCAAAGGTTAAGTGAAGGAGTGTAAAGCTTCATTTCTCTGGTCAAATCTGATGAAATCATAGATGAAATGGAAACAGTTGTGCTATCCTTCATCATCCTGAGCATCATGTCAGGTGAGTTTCCCCAACGTGACATGACAAGGAGCTGAAATCATTTATTACATTGCATCATTTAATACCAGATTGGTCTGACACGACAGGTGTAACTTTGGAGGTTTTATGAATAGATTCCTGGTATACCAACGTTACTGTCTTGAAAGAAAAACAGCTTGTGTAGTGGCTGCACCTGATAATCATGATCAGGATGGACTGTCCAAAAACAGCTGAACAGAAAACAGCTGTTGACATTGATGATCCAGAGTTAACAATTTATGTGACAGAAACCACATTCCATCTCAGTGGAGATCTGGTTCCACTGTTGTTTTTCACCTCAGACAACTTGGCCTGTAAAAACACCACAAACATGTTTGTGAATTTATAGATTTAACAACAGTTTCAGCAGCAAAAATTAAATATAGAAACAATCGCCACTGTGTCTGAACTTTTAAAAGGGTCAAAGTACAGACAGGGTTGTCCAGCGTGTTTTTCTCCATGTTCTGAGTCATGTGTAAAATCCATGTATTTATTATTCTTTGTTTACTGGATTGTGAATCAAGGCTGTTGTCCCAGTGTATCCAGATTTGTCCCTGTCAGACCTGTAACTGTGTCCTCCAGGTTCAACCAGTGGAGCTGGTGTGTTGCCAGACATTCTGAATGCAGCCGTGGGAGGATATGTGGTGCTCAGCTCGTTACTGGGACCATCAGATGGACCCTTTGCCTCTATAACCTGGGAGGTGGATAGTAAGCCTATAGTCACAGGAACTACTGTAGTCACTCCTGAACCAGGGTATGAAGACAGGGTCACCCTCTCCCTCTCCACTGGAACTCTGCAGCTCAGGAACCTGGCTCTTAATGACAGTGGAGTATATAAGGTCACGATTATCCCACAGAGAGGTGGAGCGTTCCAAGGGAAAACAACACTGACTGTTTATGGTGAGTAAAAGTCTTGCTTCTCTCCCTGTGCTGTGCAGAGAATCTTCATCTTTGCTAAATTGTGCTAAATTGTATCTGAAGAAATGTGAGGTGTGAGTTTATGAATCACCATACATTATTTGAACTACACCTACTGTTTTTGATTCATATTATGTTATATACCTTGATACTCGTATTCTATTCTATTCTATTCTATTCCACAGCCAATCTTCTTCAAAGGAAATGTCGTGCTTTGTTTCAGATCATCACATCTCATCATTCTACTGATGTTTATGATTAATATCCTATGACAAATCTGTCTCTAAATGATGATTTCAACATTATTTTAACGAATAATAGAAGTGAGAGAATATACCATTATTATCATAATTAGCTCGGAGAAAGTTTCATGGTTGAATGTATTCGTTAGCACCTCAAGAGAATCTCAGCCAATCAGCAGCAGAGTTGACGTCAGAGTTGGGGCATCGTCTGTTTCTATAGTGGGAGGAAACTTTCAACTTTCCCTAGTCTTACCCTGATGTTATACATATATGTTCGTATGTGTATACACAAATCATCTCCAACGTCCTCAAGAATTTGCATATTTTACATCAGTTGTGTTTTTTCAAGATGAAAACAAAACAGCTCTGTCCATTACGCTTGACATCGAAGGCGTGTGTGTTTGTGTGTGTTTGTGTGTGACTGTGTGCGTGTGCATGTGCACTCCATCTATATCTCCTCTGTTCAGAGGTTATGATATAAAAGAGAACTGCTGCAAAGAAGCCCATTTGTGCTTTGTTCCCTAAACCAATGGGAATCAATAATAAAAACAAAAAGGAATTGGACTGAAAAGAAATAGTGATAATAGAATTGCTGAATTCTAATCACTCCCAATCCTTCAAATACTCAGAGTTTTAATCATGTGCTAACAGATAAAAAAACACAGAGCCTGTCTCCAATATCTCCTAAATCTGCTGGTTTGTCCAACAGAGAGAATATCAAATACATCCGTCACTCCCTCAAACCTGCCGATCGAGAACAAAGGATTGAACTTAACCTGCAACGCTGCTGGAGAACTCTTAACCAGAGTGTGGAAGAAGGATGGTTCAGACCTGGTCCTGACTGACTCCATAACCCTGCACAGAAACAAGGCAGTGTTGTATTTTCACTCTGTGAAGAGAGCAGACGATGGAGAATATACCTGTGTTATACGCAACATCGTCAGCAGCAGCAGAGCTACGTACAACATTGTCGTTACATGTATGTAACAACCTGTACAGAGTGTAATTAATGTTCTATGTCACATGTGCTGTAAATGGTGTCATAGGTTTGATTTCCAGCTGAATTATAATGATAATATTTGACATTTCTGTGTTACTTCTTTTTTATTCTTTCCTGTTTGTGCTGTTGCCAAAGCTGAACAACGTTTACGTATTTGTTTGTTTCTCTTTTCAGATGGACCTGAAAATGTTAAAGTTGAAGGTCCAAATGAAATCTTCTCAGATCAAACCCTGAAACTGATCTGCTCTGCTGAGTCAGAGCCACCTGCTCGTTTCACCTGGACTCTGAACGGGACACAGGTTCATAATTCTTCTGTTTTCACAAAAGTCGGCACTGAGGCATCTGACAGTGGGAACTACACCTGTCAAGCCTTCAATACAGTAACTGGGAGAAACTCATCAGTGGAGCATGAGCTGGCTGTAACAGGTAAGTGACTCTAATTCCACTTTTATACATATAACGCACTGTTACTTACACTTCAGATAAGGGATGAGTAGCAGGATTTTTCCAGTTCATCCCACCATCTAAATGTGTCAGATTCAGGTGCACCTGATCCATGTTCAGCTGGCTGCATCGCTGGGATAGTCATCTCATGTTTGGCCTGTGCTCTGTGTGTTGCTGGAGGCGTCTACTGTTATAATAAAAAGTGAGTGGAAAATCTCTTTGAGCTCTAACTAGGAACCTGTTTTTCTCATCAGAGATATCACATTAGCATCTTTCACTTGAAACTTTGTTTCAGGACCTAACCCTAACCCTAAAATTCATAATAAAGGCAACAAATCATTTGTGTATCATTTAATCCCCGACGTACTTTAATTTTTCAAAGTACATCTGTGGATAACGTGTTTGTCTTTGTCTTTCCTTCCTTTAAAGAAGGCAAACATGTGTATGAGAATTCATGAGCTCCTCGTCTTTACAATTTAAGGTGAGTTTTGAACACTTTTCATCCTGATTTAATCACAACAGATGAATTTACAATGAGGACTAATAAAGTGTCTTTGATTTTGTAGAAAAAATCCAGGAAACTCTTTCATCTTTTTGTCATGAAGCTGACCAGAAAACACTGGTATGATCTTCTCCTGCAACCAGAAGATATGAGGCTGATTACACTGAAAGGAACCTGAAAACACCGATGACATTCTGAAAAATAATATTCATATTTAATGAATTTTTAACATGAAGCTTGGTGCGATATTACATTATTGTCTTATTACATTACTGTCTTTTTTATGTCATGTCATTCTAATGTGGTTTTCTCATGTGAGATGTGACATTTGGACTATTTACTATTGTACTGTTGTAAATGACTCTTCCTTCTTTGCAAATAATAAATATAAATATTGATAAAGTGACCATGAATTAAAGAGACTGTTCATCTATCGATGACTCCTGATTGTTGGATCAGTGAAAAGTAATCATGTGTTCTATGATGATACAACTTTATTAATGCTGCTGATAGTTTTGTGCCTAAAGCTTCATTATGTAGCATTCAACTGAAAATAAAAATTGTACATACACATACTCTCACTGACACATTAAACAAAAACCTGTGATTGAATGATGACAGTTCAGTATCCATAGTGTGCATGTTGAAATTTGACCTTATGACCTGCTGCAGGACAGTATGACAGTTAAAGGAACCAGGTGAGAGTTATGATTGTGTCTGGAACCTAGAATCAAAACACCACAGTAAATCCACACCCAGACCACCCTGACACACCCTGAATGTGAGGTTACAGTGAAACAAGACCTTATATGGATTCAAAAACAGAGCTTTATGTGAGGACATCTAAAATGAACCTCATTCATTTCCTGTTCACGATGAACATGAGGAAATACACTGTACTTTCTTTCACAAACTTCATGTTCCTCTTTTCTCGTGTCAAACCTGAGAAAACTGTCGATGAAATGGAATCAGCTGTGAAACTCTTCATCATCCTGAGCGTCATGTCAGGTGAGTCTTTCCCACATGGCACAACAAGGAACTGCAATTATTCATTTCATTATTTCTCAACCTGTAATGATCAGTTCTTGCTGTCCTACAGCACTTGCTTGATTCGTATGACATAATACAAGTGTAGCAATGGAAGTTGAATTGAATTGATTTCTTAATTCAAAGTAGGAACAATACATATTAATGAACACACACATGTAAATATGCAAGATTATAGAGGCTAATTTCCATCTTTAGTCCCTTTGGCAGGTTGATGTCAACATAGAATAATGAAATCAATTAAACACCAGTAACAACAAGCAGAGCAGTTCACCTTAATGGCCAGTATGAGCAGGAGGAGTGATTACAGAGAGAGAAAAAGTTTTATGAATTGATTTGTCAGAAATGCTCCTGTTATACCAACGTCACTGACTCTAAAAGGAAAACAGGTTGTTTTGTGGCTCCACCAGAACAGAACAGAACAGAAACCAGCTTCTTTCCAAGTGACTTTATCTCAGACAGGAGATCTGCTTCCACTGTTTTGATCTCAGTCAAAGAGAGGAAATTAATTACTTTTAGTCACCTGATGTTTATCAATCATCTGATGTGTCTCTGTCCTTTTGGACAACCTGCCCTGTAACAACATCCCAAACATGTTTGTGGCACGAAAGATGTCAGAACAATTTCAGCAGCAAAAAGGAAACATTATCACAGCCATGTTGGAGCGAACAGAAGAGTCAAAGTACAGACGGGTTGTCCTGCATTTTTTCTCTTTCAGAGATAACAGGTGACTTTCCATAGTTTCCACGGGTCAAGACCATATGTGTTGTTTTTTAATGGACTGTCATCAAAGGCTGTCTCCAGATTGGTCCGTGTCAGACCTGTAACTCTGTCCTCCAGGTTTAACCAGTGGAGCTGGTGTGTTGGTGTCAGACAGATTGAATGCAACTGTTGGAGGAGATGTGATGTTCAGCACAATACTGACTCCATCAGAGACGATCTTAAATACGCTCTGGACATTTGGTGGTAAACTTATAGTACAGGTTCAGGGCACTGCCATCATCCCTTCACCAGAGTATAAAGACAGGATCGAAGTCTCCACCTCGACTGGATCTCTGCAGCTCAGGAACCTGGTTCTCACCGACAGAGGAGAATATGTGGTTAGCATTATTGTACACGGAGATGTAGGATCGCAGGATGGGAGGACGACACTGAACGTATTTGGTGAGTGCACATTTTTTTACTTTTTTCAATATAATATTGAAACTGGAACTTCTCTTCTCTGTTTAACTGCATCCATTGGTTTGCCTCAGCAGGGGAGTATCAGCACGGGAAATGTGAGATGGTTTCTTACCAACCATCACATATTATGACTCAATTTGACCACTAATGTTATTGCTTAAAATACTTGTATACAAGTCTGACAAAAATTTCAACCTTTTGTGAGGAAATCTGATTTTGTGAGAGAAAATGCCTTCATCATCATCGGGTTAAGACTTTCAGAACAGTTTTATGGCCAAACATACTCGAGTTCTAAATCTAGGTCCATTAAATAAACCACAATAATACCAAACCAGAATAATAGTTGTACAATATAAGACAATAATAATAATCTGGTCCTGTCCTTTTGTCTTGTCCTTGCCATTAAACTACAGTTTGAGAGAACAATGTAGACTCCACTAAGATTCAATCATGTGGTGACAAAAGCTTTTCCTCAAAGCCAGTCTCCAAGATCAGGTTCTCACATGTTCTCACAATACCAGCAAGCTTTCAACAAAACCCTTGAACAAGGAAACTTTTCCTTCATCACTGTTGTTATTTCAGTCTCAGCATCACAACCATCCCCTGGACAGTGTTTCCTCTCCCAGGATGTAAAACCTCTGTGTTCTCTACCCACAGAGCCAGTCGCCATCATTGTGGTGACTGTCAGCAGCACAGACTTGGTAGAGTTCAACAGTTCTGTGCGTCTGTCCTGCTCCTCCTCTGGATCCTCCCTCTCCTTCCTCTGGTTCAACGACACCTCTAAGGTTACACAGAGTGACAGAGTTCAGCTCACTGACGGAGACTCCAACCTCACTATAGTCAACGTCAGCCGCTACGACCAGGGACCGTTCACCTGTAACGTGTCCAATCCTGTCAGCTCTGGTGCCAGTGGTCCAGTCTCTCTGACCATCAGCTGTGAGTCCCTCACCTGCATGTGTGATCATCATGCTCCATGTGTGCTCCACTCTGTCCATGCAGCCTCAGAGCTGCAGCTCTAATGGAGCACTGAGCTTCACTGCAGGCTGGGCTGCATGTCCAGTGGCTCCAAGCTGCAAACATTACTCTCAGTCATTGTCTCTCTGTCTCTTTCCCTCCCCTCATGCTGGACAATGTAGATGGTCCAGAAGATACTAAACTGACAGTAAATCCACAGCAAGAATACTATGGGAATGGATCAGACGTCACTTTGTCCTGCTCAGCTGACTCCAGACCTGCTTCATTTTTTCTTTCTTGAATATCAGCCTGTTGTAGCAGGATTTGTTGACACTCTACAATAACTCCTCCTTATTAAGCATTTTTTAAGCATTAGTTAACACATGTGTTAATCATTAGTAATCTGTTAACACTTCATTATTTCTCATCAGGTCATCATTTATAGATGAGAAATAATGTTAACTCTTCATCATTAATCTCAGTTAATCTTACTCTTAACCTTAATCTCCGCTTTCTAAATAATTTCTCATTGCTTAATCATTTATAGATGAGAAATAATTAAGAGTTAACAGTTTACTAATGATTACCAAGGTATTAAATAATGCTTCATAAATGCCTAATAAGGAGGAGTTATTATAAAGTGCTACCTAGGATTTTTCTTATTCATTCCACCATCTAGATGTGTCAGATTCACTCCCACCTGGTCCACCATGTTCAGCTGGCTGCGTCGCTGGAATAGTAATCAGAAGTTTGGTCGTCTGTGCTCTGGGAGTGGCTTTGTGTATTGCTGGAGGAATCTACGTTAAAAAGAAGTAAGTTTGAGCTGTCACCACGAATCTGCTTTTCTCATCGGTTATCAGCTGAGTATATTTCACAAAGGGAGGTATGGAACATGAATTATAGAGATTTGTTTTTCATTTCAGAAGTAGAAGTGAATAATACCGGAAACGTTTTTTTTTGTTTACATTTAACGATGTTGTGTTTCTTATGTTTAGAAAGAAAAACAATGTTCAACCACAGACTCATGTTGAAGGTAACTAATAATTTGTCTATTTAATCCCAAAAGTACAAAGCACAAAGTGCATGTGTGGATAACATCAGTTTTTCTTTCCTTTAAAGAAGTATGTATGGATGTGTATCAGAACACATGAGCTCCTGGTCTTTCCATTTTAAGGTGAGCTTTGAAAATTGTTTCCCTGATTTAATTCAAGAGATGAATTGAGAGTGAAGACTGATGAATTGTGTTTGATTGAATAAAAATAATTCAGAAAACTCTTTCAGCTTTCTGCTATGCAGCTGACCAGAAAACACTGGTATGATCTCCCCCTGCACCCTGAAGAGACCCGGCTGATTTACACTGAACTGAAGCTGGAAACATTTGTGATCATGCAGTATTAACAAGAAACAATGTAATATTGCTCTTATAACCCATATTCTTTGTCATGTAGTTTTAATGCAGTTATCTCATTTGATGTATCTTTTGACTATTGTTTCATTATTGTACTGCTGCATATGACTTTTCCTGCTTTGCTGATAATAAACACAAATATTGATAAAGTGACTATGGCTGAAAGAAGTTGTGCATCTGTGGTTTACTCCTGATTGTTGGATGTCGAAAGCTTCATTATGCAGCATTCAACTGAAAATAAAGGTTGCATATCAGGTTGTTGAAGTATAGATAGGTAGATTGTAAAGTTGCAAACTCGCTATGCTTGTGCGCTTTAGGCCAACCTAGCCAGGCTACAGTCTTCTATCAGACTGGGTTGTTTCATCACGTCCACTTAACTACAGTAGTTGGCTAACATGCTAAACACTTCCTACATACAACATACAAAGTGTACCACAGAACACGTGACATCAGTACATGTATCAGTAACTTGGTGGCAGTAGAGTGTAAACGTCTGGTCAGAGTTTCTGAGTGAATCTTCTTTGTTTGTGATGATCTCTCAAATTTATCCTCACTCACTTCACAGGGGAAGTACTGAGCTGCTGGTATCACCAGATGAAGACTCAATGAAGACTTCAGAATTCATCACATCACACATGAAACAAGAGCTCCTCATTATAGAGTGTTTGAAATTTGACCTTATCACCTGCTGCAGGACAGTATGACAGTTAAAGGAATCAGGTGAGAGTCATGATTGTGTCTGGAACCTGGAATCAGTTTTCATAGAGTCAGCTCGAAACAACACAGTAAATCCACAACCAGATCATTCTGATAAACCCTGAATGCTTAGTTACAGAAAAACACGATTGACCTGATTTGGATTAAAAACATACCACTCTATCTTTGTATTACCCCTATTCATTCCTGTTAATGATAAACAAACTGCTGGGAAAGTTCTCCTCCCACATCACTTCCTCATAGGAACTTCATCATTTGAAATCAGGAAAGGTAAAGAAAAGAAGTGTGTCGTCTCTTTTCTCTTGTCACAGCTGATGAAATTGTGGAAAAAAATGGAAATAGCTGTGATACTCATCATCCTGAGCGTCCTGTCAGGTGAGCTCTTCCTATATGACACAACAAGGAACTGAAATCATTTATTTCATGATTTAACACTTGATTTAACATGCCACTATACAAGTCTGGTAGTTTTATGAATAGATTTGTCGGACATATTGTAACATAACTGTCCCAAACAGAAAGTATCTGCACCTTGAGTAAAATCACGATGTATCGGGATGGACTGTCTACTGAGCAGAAAACAGCTGCTGATTCGGAGTTAATGATTTATCGCAACAGAAACTATCTTCTGTCTTAGTGGCTTTTTCTCTCCCACAGAGGATATCTAGTTCCACTGTTTTGAACGAAATTAGTCAAAATTAGTCATCTGACGTTAATGAATCACCCGATGTGTCTCTGGCTTTTCAGAGAACCTAGTGAATTGACACGTCAGTGCAGTTTCACCAGCAGAAAGGAAACATAAACGTAATCAAGACGTTCCAAGTCATGTGTGAAATTGGTATTTGTGTGTTTTTAATGGACCGTCATCAAAAGCTGCTGTCCCAGTGTCTTCAGATTGGTCCCTGTCAGACCTGTAACTGTGTCCTCCAGGTTTAACCAGTGGAGCTGTTATGTTGCCGGCCAGTCTGGATACAGCTGTTGGAGAGGACGTGATGTTCAACACAAACCTGACACCACCAGTCATGCCCTTTCATGAGGTGGTCTGGAGATTTGATGGTGGTATCATATTCACAGCAAATGCTACAAACACCACTGCAGCAGGCTATGTAGACAGGATCACCTTCTTCCCCTCTACTGGATCTCTGGAGCTCAGGAATCTGACTCTGAATGACAGTGGAGTGTATCAAGTAAACATTACCCAACAGGCAGGAGGAGATCCTCAGGTGGGGAGCACAACACTGAACGTATACGGTGAGAAAACGTCTTTTCGTCTCTCTCAGTGCTGCATGGAGAACAAGCCAACACCGAATGGATTGATTGGACTAAAATGACGTTTTAGCTTCTTTTAGCTGCGTCTGCTGGTTTTCCTCCACAGAGGAGAGACACTGAGAAAGTTTTGTGGTTGTACAAACTTATTGCATTAACTGCGATACTGAAACCATGTAGAAGTGTAGTTTGTTGTTTTATTTAAATAATGACATAATGAAATAATGATAATAACAATAATGAATAATCACAATTCAAGAGAACAATGTAGCAGAATGAGCTAACTGTGTCTTTTAAGCCTTTTTCTTTTAACCAACCTCGAACATCAGGTCTGGAGCACACAGTGTCACAACTACACATCAGTCCAACTCTACAGATTCATTCTCAGTCTCCGTATCACTACTGTCCTCTGAACAGTGTTTCCTCTCCCAGGATGTAAACCCTGTGTGTTTTCCACCCACAGAACCAGTTTCCAACGTTGTGGCGACTGCCAGCAGCACAGACTTGGTAGAGTTCAACAGTTCTGTGCGTCTGTCCTGCTCCTCCTCTGGATCCTCCCTCTCCTTCCTCTGGTTCAACAACACCTCTAATGTTAATGAGAGTGACAGAGTTCAACTAAGTGACGGAGGCTCCATCCTCACTATAGTCAACGTCAGCCGCTACGACCAGGGACCGTTCACCTGTAACGTGTCCAATCCTATCAGCTCTGGTGCCAGTGGTCCAGTCAATCTGACCATCAGCTGTGAGTCCCTCACCTACACCTCCATGCAGCCTCAGAGTGTGTCTGCCTTTCAAAGTCAAATGTGATATAAACAAGTGTCAAATGTGTCTGTATTATTTACCTCTAATTTTGTTCATTAATCTCTGTGTCGTTGAAAAAGCTGAACAATGTCTGTTTTCTATTCCAGATGGACCTGATAATGTTAAAGTCGAAGGTCCAAATGAAACCCGTGTAGACCAGACCTTCACGCTGATCTGCTCTGCTGAGTCAGAACCACCTGCTCATTACACCTGGACTCTGAACGGGATGGAGATTCACAATTCTACTAACTTCACTAATGTTGGCACCGAGGTGTCTGACAGTGGTAGCTACACCTGTCTAGCCATGAATTCAGTGACTGGGAGAAACTCATCAGCCGCGCATGAACTGCTTGTGACAGGTAGATGACTTATTCTGCATACACACTGTTGCCTCCACTTCTGACTAAGGTTCAGAGTTGCTGGATTTTTCCAACTCATTCCACCATCTAAATGTGTCACGTTCAGGTGGATCTGGTCCTGGTCCTGATCCGTGTCCAGCTGGCTGCATCGCTGGAATAGTAATCGCATGTTTGGTCGTCTGTGGAGCAGCTGCAGCTGGAGGTTTCTTCCTCTTTAAGAAAAAGTGAGTTGAAATTGAGTCATTTTACCGTGCGAGAGATGGTTCTGTGTTGGAGGTTTGAGAGTTACGAGCACCATTCAAGCAGGTGCAACTAAAAGGTCATTGGTTCAGCAAGCTAAATCACTGAGCTAAATCAATTCATCAATATTTTAATATTAGATGAAAGGTATTCTATGAAAATGGTCAATCGTTTGGTCCGTGTTTAACAACTTTGTGTTTCTTATATTTAGGAAGTTTCGACGTCAGAATCGTGCTAGAGGTAATAAATCATTTTCACATCATCTATTTAATCCAATATGAACAGACCCAGCATAAAGGGCAAACAGTTGTTTTTCGAAGTACGTTATAACAAGTTTTGCTTTCCTTTAAAGATGAACGTGTGTATCAGAACACATGAGCTCCTGGTCTTTGCATTTTAAGGTGAGTTTTGGAAATTGTTTTACTGATTTAAATTCAGGAGATGAATTTACAGTGAAGACAAATGAATTGTGTTTGATTTTGTAGAAATAATTCAGGAAACTTTCTTTTTTTGTCATGCAGCTGATCAGAAAGCACAGGTATGATTTCCCCCTGCAACCTGAGGAGACCCGGCTGATTTACGCTGAAAGGAACCTATAAGAACTTACTGACTTACTTACTAACTAAGACTTACTGAATAACAAGCTTCATATTTTGTACATTAATTGTTTGGTTTTGACAAGATAGACTTTGGTACAATATTACATTATTAAGCTATTTTGTTCTATGCCATGTAGTTCTAATCTGGTAACCCTGTGTGGTTTATCTTTGTGCTGTTGTTTCTACTGTTTTCACTGTTGCACTGTTGTAAAATCCATACACATTTTAATAAACTGAAAAATGGTTGAAAGAAGTTGTGCATTTATAGTTTACTCGATTGTTGGATCAGAGAAAAATAATGATTAATGTCCTCATAAATGTTGTTATTAAAGCTGCATACCCTTACCCTTGTCCAACTTAGTAACAAACGATATATATCTATGTGCTGAATGATGATTAAAGCTGCAGATAATTTCAAGCCTAAATCTTCATCATGTCGTGCAGCAGCTGGTTTGAAACTGAACCATGAACCTTTCCCAAACCAGGGCCTGATTTCTGTGTCCTTCTATCTGTGAAGGAAGAAACTGATCATTTCAAATAATCAGTTGTTAATCCTGTTTTTCAAACCCACTAAATATTAGCGGGTTAAAAAAAATGTGAACTGAGAAACTGTAATTCATTAACTACTGACATTACAGTGTGACATCACAGTTAAAGTGCTTTTTTCAGTGGAGCTACACTGTTAAACAACAGTACAATACTGGCGTAGATTTCCTTGAAAACAGAGCTCCACTGTCCTCATGTTTGCATAACTACCACATGCCTTCCTATGTTTGCAGACTGTATGTCCTGCCATAGTTTAACTCCTCCAGTACTGATGTAGCTTGGATCCATGTATTGAGAATGTATTTTCTGTCACTCTAAACCTTTGTTTCTATACTAAATCATCATGACTTTACCAAAGTTTTATGCTTCAATAATGATGAGATAGTCCACATAGTGTCTTAGTTTTGTTGAGATTCACAAGTCGCTATGGTTTATCTCACCTATTCAGCCTGCAGGCTCTGAGGCTCGGGGTCTGTTTACAAAGCTCTCTGAAGGAGACCAAGAGTCTCCTGAAGGTCTTTGATCCATCTCTGGGATCGCTACGGCTCAGTGCTGCTTCTCTGACATCAGCCTGTAAAAGAGCCACAATTAGTCACTGCAGAGCCTGTAAAAGAGCTATCATGACTCATGGTTCCAGCATCTGCACCTCACTTAAATTTCACCTGTTGTCTTACAGATGCTGTATATGTAGGTGGTTCCTCCTAATATTAAACTGAAATGAAGCTTGATTGTTCTTGAATAGCCCTGACATTTTCAGTCTAGTGGTCAGCCTAAAGAAAGTCAGAATATGATGTTGTTCTTAGGTTCAGTTCAGGACGGTGTGTGGCTGTGAGGCGATGCTCACACTGCAGGTTAAATTGCACTTGAATTGACTTTTATTATACCGTTGATGAACAGGCTTGATAAGAAACTATGTGTATCTTGTAATACCACTCAATCAGTCACATCTAAAAGGGTCATAAAGGCATACGTGGTGTAGGCCGTTATCAGTTGGTAGTTGCAGCCCTTATCTATGGGATGACACTTTCATGACACCCATTCAGTGGTATGATAGCAGTCAAAATGGGTTTGAAGTGACCCAAATCCAGCTTTGTTGCCCTTGTGACCCATATATGATATTTTTATGACAATGTGAGCAACATGATTCAGACCCGGGACACTTTCATATGAGGCTTAAATCAGAAACATCTGACACGGTGAGGAGCCAGGACACCGCAAGATCAAATATAAACAATGGAAAAAGTGATTTTTTTTAATCTCCTTCCCTTTATCATATGATCAGCTCAGATTGTACAACAACTTCAACACTGATATCAAAGACACTTCAGACCAAGACCCATGTTGAGTCAGCTTCCTGTTTACGTGTCACTTGGTCTTCTGCACGGCCACTCCCCCGTCTTTCACGAGGCTTGGCACAGATCTCCTCTGACATTCAACACTTACAGATGTGGTGGGGCAAAGATACTGCAAGGTTGGCCACGTCCATTTAGGAGACGAGAAATGAATGCCATTTCTCATCTTGGAGGTATATAAACAGTCTTTGCTGATACACACAGCTTGATGTGCACATAGACAGTATATAAAAGATGGACATAGTCTCCATAGTCTCTATGAAAAATGAAGCCTATGTGACTTTTCTTGCAATACCACAGAGGTCCTCTAGGCCTGGCACCAAAAAACGCTTTCTCCAATAAACACCCAGTCAAAAAACTCAAAACTTAATAACTCACGCCGGCATCAACAGCTAAAGTCTCACGTGCCAGCGTGTAATAGGGAGGTCGATTTGCAATAATTCCATATCAGATATCAGAGCTTAAAGAAATGAATGAATATGGGCGCATCCATTTGGCTGACAGGGGAGCCTCACAGAGGAGAGAGCGTCAGTCACATTAATTGGACGAACAGACTGTGTTTACCCTGTCCTCTCATTAAGATGAACCTGTGGAGTCATGGAGTCATCTTCACCAACACTGTCCCATTCAAACATTTAACTTCCTTGGATATTTCATAACTGAAAAATTATGTTCCATCGTACTTGATTAAAGGTAAACCCATTACCCAGATCAAGTCAAAGTTAAATATCTGATTGATTGATTGATTGATTGACAGACTGGTTGATTCTTCTACCTTCCATTTTGTCTTTTTCTGTCACTGTCTCATTGTTTTTTGAAGACCACAGATACTCTGATCAAACGCGAGACAACACGGGGCCCTGTCACCCCTGACTGAACATTCACCCTCAGGCATTTCCCAGTATGTACCTAGTGGCAATATATGAGCCTCTCTGACCTGGGATGGGGGGGTGGCTGGACTGTATAAAAGAGCCGGGGCAGCCGTGTCTCTCTGTGTTTTGGACTGTGTGAGGACTCATTCACGGTGGACGAGATGCTCTCAACCGCTGCTCGTTTGCTGCTCGCTTTCACAGGTAAAAACCCTCGAGAAGCTGCATCCATGCTGTATAACAGAGCTGATCTTTATCTTCTGGTTGATCAGGCGTGTGTGTGGGCCAGGGCATCCTACCCCCTGGACCCTTGAGCGGAGCTGTGGCCGGCCGAGTGAAGTTCACCACTACCCTCATAGCCACGCAGAATCCGTTCCTCTCCGTCAGCTGGAGTTTCAAAGGGGTGAACATCATCACCTCCACCAGCATCAACATCACAGATGCCGGACACCGTGACAGGATCTCGCTGGACCGAGCCACTGGAGCCCTGGAGCTCAGGAACCTGGTGCTGCAGGACAGCGGGGAGTACTCGGTCACCATCATACCTGACGCTGGGCCACAGAAAACGGGCAAGACCACACTGAATGTTTACGGTGGGTTTCAGGTTATTGTTCTAACAGTCTGTTGGAAAGGGGAGAAAACTCTGCAGAGTGAAGGCAGATCCCAGCACATCTGGGAACACAAGAACATGAATATAAACCTCCACTTATGTATCCTCACTTTAGAGCTACAAGTATTTTTCCTCTGTCAGCTCAGTCAGAACTGGAGGAGCCTCTAGAACAATAATAATAATGGAATAACAACAGAATGGTTGTTGATTTCCTTGGAAACTTTTATCCAAAAAGTGCTCCGAACATTTGAACTATGATGAAAACCATTTGGGGTCATATATTATGGGTTAATACCCGACTCTCAGGGGCGAACAAAGGGATTTATGTTCTTGCTTTAAGAATGACTCCTGGGATCTGGTGGTTCACTGCCACACTTCCAGTCAACAAAAATGCAAAATACCATGCAACATCATTCAGATACTGCATCTACCCATTGATGGCGCATACAGCCGGCCACAATAATCTGACTGCAACAGAAATGGACATAATATGGACAAAAATGATTCAAGCAAATCTTTTAGAGCATCTCTTGACTGTCTTAGGAGGGCTTTAAAGAGAGCTTGTTTCCTTTCAAGCATTAATAACTACATGCTGTTCATATCTTGTTACATATTTATTACAAGAGAATGAATGCAACCATTGATTCTTCCACTGTTACACCTGTATATGCACTATGGTTTGCCCTAAGAAGCAAGGCTCCATTGCAATTTCTGAGGATTTCTGCTATCTTTGTTCCACCAGCTCCGGTCACAGGAGTCACCATCCACAGCCCTGCAGCCGTCCTGATAGAAGACCGGAGCTCCACCAGCCTGAGCTGCGAGGCGTCGGGCTCCATCAGCACCAGAGTGTGGATGAAGGATGACCGGCCGCTCCCCCCGGGTGACAGACTCAGCTTCTCCCCGGATAACAGGACGGTCTTCATCCAGCCTGTGCACAGCTCCAGCCACGGCACCTACCAGTGCAGAGTCAGCAACCCAGTCAGCAGCAGGACCGCAGCCTACAACCTCACCGTCAACTGTGTGTAATGCTTAACGGCAGCCTCCAGTTATCAATTTGTAGCCATCTGATCTATAGATGTAGAAGTAACCACAACAAATGCAAATATGAGAACTGAACCTAGATGCATTTCATGTTCTCATTAAACCTGAGGCAGATGGAGAATCAGGATTCTAACCAGGTTGCAGGCTAGATTGTCTGTAGTCATGGCTGTAGTACTCTTGATTAACGTATCTAAACTTCTTCGACCAGAGCTTTGCAAGCACACATCCCATTGCTCAGGGTGTGTTCACACTGTGGTTGTTGGTAGATCATGGATGGTAAATGAAATGCCGATGCAGCAGTAGCGGCTACTTTATCAGCAGGAACAAACAATGGCACCTTTATTGATAGCCTGGCTGTTAACAGCCAGCTGTTTTTCATCTATGTAAAGTCTGAGTCCAAGTTTATGTAAAGTATCTTGAGATGACAGTTGAAGTTTAAGTGCAAACAGGGATCTGGGAACAGGGTTTGAAGTGAAAACCACGGAATATATCAAGGTGTAAAACCAAGTATAGTTACCTAAAACATTAGTGCAGCTAGTGTAAGTGCAGATTCATAAAAATATTGTATTGTAAATATGTTCTGAGGCAGAAATGAATAAATAAACAGCACTGGTGTGTTCAGACCTCTGGTGCAATCTTCTCTCCAGCTCTTTGTGGAGGTCTCCAGGTGACGGTCTAGACTCTCTAACCCCGATGTCTCCTTCCTCTGGCCAGTCGGACCACACAACGTGTCGATCGCTGGACCCTCGGCAGCTGCTCCTGGCAGCAGAGTCGTCCTGCGGTGCTCGGCAGACTCCGTCCCACCTGCAAACTTCAGCTGGACGTTCAACGACAACGAGACACACGTTTATCACGGCGTGTACGTGATAGAGAGGCTGGAGGCCAGCGACGTGGGGAATTACTCCTGCACTGCCAGAAATACAGTGACCATGCTGGAGAACTCCACAGTTCTCAGTCTGAGAGGTGAGATCATCATCATTGCTGATTATTGGTCAGCTATGGATTATTGGTTATTCTCCAGGCACTGAATGTGTGACAATTGTCTGTCGATGTGTGTGTGTGTGTGTGTATTTTCTTCTCTGAAGCCTCCTGTTCTGCCCTCTGCTGGTCGTGTTTGGTACTGTTGATCAGTGCATTGGCTATGATGGGGTTACTGTAACAGAAGCAGGTATATTCCTTATTGATCTGACTTCCTCTTTATTTTTTTCCCCTCATGTTGTATCAATTGACATCAATCTACGTTTCGTTCTCAGATATCTGACTTTCACCTGATCAAAGACCCAGCTCTAACCTTTGTTTATGATCCTGATCAGAAGTAAGAGGTGAAACGATCTTTTGACTCACAAGACTATTACGCCACTTGGAAACTGTCACATGGAAAAATCAATCACTGGACCTGATAATTGAATAGAAAATCTATTAGAAAATGAATGTGATATGATGTCAATGCTATCTAAACTATCCCAATCCCTCCTTTGCATCAGAGTTTATATATGTATTAAAAAAAACATTTGCATGATAATTGTTCCTTGTCATCTGTCCATCTATTGTCTTTGTCCATTAACATTGCTCATAGAGAATGAATGCTAGAGACACACCCTGGACATGTCTCCAGTCCACCACAGGACACTGTTTTCTGTTCATAACATCAGATTCATGGAAATGTGTGTCTACACACTCTGTTTAGCACTAATGTAATATTTTCTTTCAGGTCACAGTTTACTGTTCATCTTTCCACTAAAAAGCAGTGACAAAGAGGGTTGGAAAATATTAAAACATGAAATATGCATTTGCATGGATACAAGAAATACTTCACTGCAAACAGACTGCATGAGCTACCAGAAGAGAATTGTTGCCAACATGTCAACTTATGACATCATAACTGACAGCATTGTGAGTATATATGAGATTATTAAGACAATGAGGGCTGCTGAAGTGTAGTAGAAGTGACATAGCGTGGAGATGTTTAGGCCCAGGACCTCACTGTGAGTACAGTATCATCACAGCAGTAAAGTCTCTGTTTCTCAGAGTTGCTGCCTCTGTCTCTGTCTGAGGAGACGTGACTTTACAGCTTTACTACCTGTCGCAGCTGATTCCTCTCTGGCCAAGGTGACGCAGAGACCAGACGCTTCCCCAGTTCCCACGCTCATTTGCAACTGTTTGAGGTGCAAATGGCTGAGAGGCTGTGGCTGCAGCAGCTGGTCTTTGTGATGGTGGTAAGTAGTGTTTGCTGAACTGATGAAAGCAAAAAAGTAGTGCTGCATACATGATGAAGATAGTTGCAAATGTTTTCTCACTTTGTCGCTCACTTTGTCAGGGCAGATTTGGGATATATAGAGATTTTGGATTTGATCAAATTATTTTTGAACCAAGATAGTTTTGAGATATAAATGATCTGATCAAAGCAAGAAAACACTTGTGTGTCTCATTGAATCTGAATTCTCTATGTCTGTTTTATAAATCTTAGATCGAGATTAGATTATCACAATGAGTACAGACTTTGAGGATGGGTAGAAAAGCAAAAGGTAAGATTAATGAGATCAGAGGACAATCCAGACTCTGTTTCAGGGAAATGCAGTGAATATACAACAGGGTTTTTTTTCACTGAAAGAAGTTCAGTCCTCATCACTCCTCAAAACAAACAGCAAACTGCCATAGATAAAATAAACACAACAGACATTTTCACATTTCTTTATTTACAAATGACAAGACGTTCAATAAATTAAGGTGCAAAAGTACAGCAAACAAGACAGAAAGGAGTGGTGGCCTGGAGAGGCTGCAGCAGCACAGCATGAGCAGATTATTCCCACTGTACAGGAGGCCTGTGGAGAAGATTGCACTGGGTGATGAAGGCCTCTGCCTCCTGAATATTCAGCAGCGTTTTACAGTTAATCAGAGTCCAGTCTGTGTGTGCTCAGGGCCACGGCCTCCACAGAGGCTGGCTGGGCCCCGGGCTCTGGTCCGGCCTCTGTTTGCTCTGCGTGGAGGATGTGGGAGAGACGCTCCTCACACAACTGGACACCACTGCTGTGTGTGCTGTGTGTCCTGATCTGTGAGCCAGCAGCTGCAGGAGGATGGACCTGGAGGTCGTCCTGAGGAGCTCAGAGCTGGAGCAGGAAGGAGCTTTGCTTCTCCCAGAAGGATCCCAGTGTGAAGGGGGGGATCGAGCAGTGACCGAGGCATCCAGAGCCGCTCCGAGCCGCAGGTCTTTCCCCTCAGGTCCCAGGAAGTGAGCGGCTCTCTGCAGGCAGCTGGAGAAGCCGTCCTGGTAGGAGTGTTTCTGGCCTCCACTTCCAGTCTTCTGCAGGAACAGCACGGTGTGCTCCAAGATCTCAGCTTTCTCCACCCTGCGCCGAGTCCCTTCCTAGAACAGAAGTCAAGAGTTAGAAAGAGCTTGTGAGCAGCTGTGCAGTGCTGCAGGTGAAGGGAGGGGTCCTTTACCTGTGGCTGCAGCAGCAGAGTCTTCAGGCTCTCCAGGCTGCGGTTCATCCTCTCTCTACGCCGTCTCTCCACCTGAGGTTTCAGGCTCTGCCACACAGAAACAACAAGTGAATCACTGAGGATAAAAGTAAACACCACACAGGTCACAGTCCCTGAGACCTGCTGCAACATCATCTGAGGTCTTCTGGTAAAGCATGAAGGACACACATACCTTCCTTGTAGCCTTCATGTCCTCTGAATCCTGGATCAGTTTCATGATGATATTCCAGTGGCAGTCCAGCAGCAGCTGTCGGTCTCCCAGTCAGAGCTGAGTGAGAGCTGTGAGCTTCCAGTGGAGGCTTTGAACCCGGAGGAGGCGGAACTTTAGACTCCGCCCACCTCAGGCTGAGCCGACTCCAGCTTTTACTGCTGCTGAAACTAATCAACCAACCACCGTAAATGGCTGTAAATTAGTCTTTGTTGTGACTCCTGAGCCTGCAGTTTGAGTCTCCAGTCTAAAACTTAAAGTTGGTCAAATAATAAAGATATGGATAATGGATATGACCTATAAAGTGAAGGTCAACTTTTGATGGATGGAGCTCTTTAAGTCACTTTAGATTAAGTATTTCTATATTTTCTAACGTCTCTTAACACTCAAACGCTCCAAATACGTCCAGTTCCTCTACGAGGTGGTCACATATGTTCACGAGATAACTCATCATCACTTCATACATGTCGGATAGAGCTTCAGATTCTCACCAGACTGGCGCACGTGTTAATGTTATCAATCATAGTGTATATCGTCACCTCGTGATCAATGATCAGCGACACGACGGTAAATACAGACTGCAGCACGCGCCTCGAGAAGACCCATTCACGCATCTGCGGCCACGTGCAGGTTGGAGTTACCGGCACGCGCCTCCGACAGGTGTGAGCAGCTCGTGCTACGCTCATTTGCAAGTGTGAAGAAAACATCAAACATCCGGCGAAACCCCAGAAATCTTAGACAAACACCGCGGGAGATCTGTGACACCGCAGCCAGTTCTCAGACGCATGCGTAAAACTGTGCGTCAAATCCGCTCCATGACGCGCTGCCACGCGCACGTCCCTGATGGGAAACCCAGTCAGAACCAAGAGAGTCATCTCAGGGGAAGATCGGTGGAGGACGGTCTCAGTCCTATCTCCTCCTCTGAGCACTGGATGTTTTACGCACTGTTTTTTACGCACCAGTTTGTGCGTCACGAACACAATGCGCCCTCCCTGAGTCTTGTCGACGTTGACGTTTGTTCAGCTCATTAAAAGCTATAGCATTATAAAGGCTATCGGTGAACCTGAACCATCTCATGCAAAAGCTTCTGTAAAATGTCTCCCACGCGCTGTGCGTAAAGTCACAACTACATGTGAAGTAAAGCAGACAAACGGCGGCACATTTCATGACCAAGTGTGGATAGATGCAAAGCGTGGGAAGCGGAGAGCCCGAAGCCTTCTCCCACACACTCTCTTCTAATGATGTCTGAATTGTAACAGGTCATAAAGAGTGGACACGGCTACCTGCGAAAGGTTCCCACCAGAGACAGATGAAGGAATATGAACCTCAGAGGTTCATCCCAGACTCCATTAAACAAACTGAACCAGGTCCTTGTGTTTCATATCTCCACACAACATTTTCACTGTTTCAATTAAGCAGCCCCACATCGAGTAAAGCAGATACACACTCTCTCTCTCTCGCTCGCTCGCTGCCTCGCTCTTTCCCTGTGCATGTGTTAACAGAGTAATAAAGTGCAGATGAATGAAGTCTCCCGCTCCCAGGATGGGAAGGAGCTGCAGGACTCTCTCCCACTGTCGCACTCCATCAACACGTGTATGTGCTGTTGTCAGACGCCAAACGCGCGCGCAGACAAAAGGACGTTTCTGTTTATGTTCATCATTTTACAGTCACTAACTTCCACCAACACGCGACCATCTGTCTCCACCTCTAAAAACTTTGTCACACATCATGCATGTGTACTGACCTACTGAGCTATGACTAGAATCAGCCATGAAAGTTTTCATTTCCTACCCAAAGCAAGACATATTAACATCTGGCGCTGGACAGCTTTTACTTTGAAAAGACTCATGAAGGAAAGTTATGGTTCAGCCTCCTCTGCTTCTGACTAGGTTCAGGTCAGATTAAAACTGAATTAATGGATGGAAACATCAGTGTGTGTTGGTTGAGAACTTGGTCTAGTGTGTGACTTCTCATTGGTCATGAATGACACAGAAGTGTGGCACACACACTTCTGTGCCATTTGCATGACACTGAGCGAAGTGTGTCGGTGTGTGGGAACCTGAAAGCTCCCAGTCCTCCACACACACACTTTTAACAATGCTCCAACTCCAACAGGTCATAAAGATGCAAGCAGACGCCCATTCCCACGAGAAAGAGGCAGAAAAGCTTCTCCCATCAGCTCAGCTCCATCTAGGAGGAGCTGGAGGAGAAGCATCAGCTGGAGCTCAGAGAGAAGGACCAGCAGATCCAGAGTGACACCAGGAGAAGGTTCAACATTTGGTTCTGTAGCAGCATCTTCATCTACATCCAAACAAAGAGGGAAACCCCTCCAGAAAAAAAATCTATGAGCTCCTAGTTTTGTGTTGCTCTCTGGGCTCATGATTTTGTGAGTTCTCATTTGTGGGAAAAAGCCAGGAAAAGATGAAGCAGGACAAATAAATTGATATTGAGGACCCTAGATGTGTATGTGTGTGTGCAAACTTCAAAGGGCTATAGATAGGAGGCCCGTCAGCAGCTGCAGCTCTCTGAGGGCCTGCAGCCTGAGAGGCTCTGGCTTCAGCTTGGAGCTCTGAAGTGTTGCAGATTTTCAATCAGTTCAATTTGGCTTCATTCAAAGTGTGAATGTATAACAATGGTTGGCTGCTGGTCTGCACCAAACTCTTTACTCAGCGTAATGAGCCAGAGCTCAACAAGTCCCCCAGAGGAGCAGCTGTTTACTGTTTCCATCCCTGTTGACTTTTACAGGTTTATAGTCTGTTTGATTCTAGATTCTCTCCACAGACAGTGACTGACGTGTGAGCAGAGCTGTCTTTGAAGTCTCTGATGAGGTGAGAACTGCTGGTGGACTTCACGCCTGCAGGATGTAGCTCTACAGGAAGCTTCACACCTCCACCTCAGCACTAAAGAGCTGTCAGAGCAGACAAAAGGCTTCAGGTTTCTATCCTATATGCATAGTCATTTAGCTTTTATCCAATTATAATCATCCCATCAAAACAGACTTGTCTAACAATAAATCCTGCTATTCATATGACGATAGGGTGAGAGTGCAGTATTGTCAGTGCTATAGTACAAGAGCAGCTCTAGCTTTGAGATGGAAAGAAAATGAGGCCTTGCTAGATGAGAATGATGTGGTGAATGAATCAGATGACAACAAGCTTCTTCATTTTAAGAAATACTTTTTATTCCTTTTATCAAAAAAAGAATACCGCTCACCATAGGGAGACATCCAGAATAAATTAGTGTGCAAATTAGACAAGACAGTTAACATATGAGAATACAAAGGTGGATTGTACACAAAGCCACGGATGTGATGGACGCCAGCAGACATCACGGCGCACAGGAGAAGGTGAGGGGGCTGCGGGGGGGCTCTCCCAGCCTCCGGCCCTGAGGTCCCACACCTGCAAATGTGACGGATGGACACTCAGTCATTACCCACGTCACGTGCACACTCAGGAATCAGGGCAGCGGGTGCAGCAGCGCAGTGTGTGAAGGTGGACAGGAACCGCTGGGCTCAGTGGTACTCACCTCCGACCTCTGACCTCGCTCCTCAGCACAACAGCAGCGTCCCAGCTCGGACAGCTCAGCGCCTCACGGTCCCGCTCGGGTCTGTACCAATCTGAGAGAGTCCCTGTGGGGCGGGGGGAGGGGTCTGCCCCACTCATTCAAAAACAGTGACCCACAGAGTAGAGAGTCTACCCTACCACACATACAGCACATGGACAAATGAGATTTTTTTTACAGTATTTACAGATTTTTGAGACTGTGGACAGCAACTGCCATCAGTAGAGCAGAGTCAGCTCTCTCAAAACCATCAGGAAAAGTGAATGTCACTTAATAAAGTTTGTTTTGAAGATCGGGAGGATCAGGACCAGGGTCTCCACAGAGACTGGCTGCCCGGGAGGATCAGAGAAGGACTGGTTTTGCTGGTCTGCCTCGGCAGCCTCATCTCCAGCCGGTTCTGTCTTCTCTGGGCCTGGTGGGGGTTCCCAGGACCCCCCTGGTGCTGCGGCGGAGGCCGGTAAGGGTGCCGAAGTCTGTCCACGCTGAAGCTCTGCAGCTGGTACTCAGACTTCTGCCTGAGCAGACGCAGGATGGACTTGGTGTGTGGGAGGGGGCTGGAGGGCCTGGAGGAGCCGGACCCCTGGCGCTGCACGGCCGCAGAGTCCGAGTCAGAGTGAGTCAGGCGGCCAGAGAAAGAGGCGTCCAGGGCGGCTCCCAGCCAGAGGTCTTTACCTTCAGGTCCCAGGAAGTGAGCTGCTCTCTGCAGGCAGGTGGAGATGCCATCTTGGAAGGAGTGTTTCCTGTCTCCGCGAACACAGTTGCTGCCACCCCCTCCACCACCTCCATCACCTCCCCCTCCTCCTCCAGGTCCAGCAGCAGCAACAGCTCCTGAATGGTCCCGCTTGGCGATGGTCTGCAGGAACAGGACTGTCTGCTCCAGTATCTCAGCCTTCTCCACCCGGCGCTGAGTCCCACCCTGTGCAAAAACATTCGTAGAATTACTGTGTTAGATCACAATCCTTGTTTTATATTTTAACATCTAAATTTAAAGTGAGCTTATTAATCCCACCATTTGTCTCTTTGCTGCCAGTTAAGTAACATTCCAAAAACTATTGCTAATATAATATTGTTGTCAATATTGCAATTTGTAATTCCCCATTATTCACCAAACTCAGAGGGTCAACGTGTCTTTTAGTGCAGTTGATAAACAGCACTAAAAGTACTATTAAATCCCCTCACGGATGAATATATACAAGGTAAAATTAAGTCAAAATCTTTTTCGTTCTGTTTTACCAGTTGCTGTGACTCTTGGAGTAGCATGGTCCTCAGACGCTCCAGGCTGCGGTTCATCCGCTCCCTGCGACGTTTCTCAACCTGAGACTTCACGAACTGCAAGGACATGAGAAAGAGGAGAAAAGAAACCATGAGGGAACTAGGAAAATGTGTCCATTTACTCCCATTAACGGTATAAAAGTTCAACAAATTCAACAAAAAGTTTAGAAAAAGTTGAATTCCAGTAGAAAAGGTTTAGTCCACGGAAATATCTAAACTCCGCGTGGTTCTTCCGAAACAAGATTTGAGGTATATTTTACCTTTCGTTCGTTTGTCGGGTCCTCCATTTCCTGGAAAAGCTTCATCGTAGCCAGAAATCCAAACAGGGTCCAAACAACTCAGAGACGAAGCAAATGATGTTGAGCGCTCCGGCTGCTCATTTTATCCTCCTCCTGCTCTCGTGACTCCTCCTCAGACTCCTCCTCCTCCCTCCTCCCAAAACCACCCACAACTGCTCAGGATTATTTTAATTGTTTAAAATGACTTTTGCAACAATTTATTGAAACGAAAAAGCGTGACATAGGCGTATGCAACGTTGTTTATTACGTGTAAAGCTGTGCGTAAAGGCGCGTGCGTAAAAGTAAAGGAAGACGCAGATTTGGGGACTTCCGTTTCCAGATAGATGACTCGGTTAAGGGAAATTAGTGGTGCACTAAGCAATCAAATGATAAATGTTCTCCTGTGGATGGGAGTTTTAACCAGAAAGATACAAAATTATGCTACAAAGATACACATGTGTTAGGAAAAGAGCAGGACAGTGAATAAGAGGCATGTAGCACACTTGCACAGATAAAATGTGTGGTAAAACGACTGATGTGATAATTTATGTGAATCATAATCTGATTTCAGTCCCATCAAATCCAGCATCATTCTCAGCAAAACTCTACAGAGTTCTAAAGCTTCTACAGAGTTTATGCAACAGACGTTCACATTTTAGATATATTTCAGTTGATTGTGCTGAGATGTATGTCGAATATGTATTTCTGTGCTGGTTGAATCAGTTTTGATCAACAAATCAATGTGTGTATCGCGGCAAGTCGGGACCCAGACATGAAGCGTGACAACATTTTGTGAGGTGGAGACAGATGGTCGCGTGTTGGTGGAAGTTGGTGACCGTAAAATGATGAACATAAACGTCCTTTTGTCTGTGCGCGCGTTTGGCGTCTGACAACAACACAGACACGTGTTGATGGAGTGCGACAGTGGGAGAGAGTCCTGCAGCTCCTTCCCATCCTGGGGGCGGGAGACTTCATTCATCTGCACTTTATTACTTTATTAACACATGCACACACACACACACACACACACACACACACACACACAGAGGGGGGTATCTGCTTCACTTGATGTGGGGCTGCTTGATTGAATCAGTGAAAGTGTTGTGTGTGGATATATGAAACATCAGGACCTGGTTCAGTTTGTTTAACAGAGTCTGGGATGAATTCTCTGAGGTTCGTATTCCTCCATCTGTCTCTGGTGGGAACCTTTCGGAGGGAGTTGTGTCCACTCTTTATGACCTGTTACAATTCAGACATCATTAGAAGAGAGTGTGTGGGAGAAGGCTTCGGGCTCTCTGCTTCCCACGCTTTGCATCTCTCCACACTTGGTCGTGAAATGTGCCGCCGTTTGTCTGCTTTATTTCACATGTAGTTGTGACTTTACGCACAGCGCGTGGGAGACGTTTCACAGAAGCTTTTGCATGAGATAGTTCAGGTTCACCGATATATTACAAGCTGAACAAACGCAGTCAACGTCAACTCCACAAGACACAAACTGGTGCGTAAAAACATGTGCGTAAAATATCTAGATCCCGGATGAGGAGGGAGGCATCAGACCATCCTCCACGGAGATCTTCACCTGAGATCACTCTTAGTTCTGACTTGGTTTCCCATCAGAGACACTGTGCGTGGCAGCGCGTCATGGAGCGTTTCTGACGCACAGTTTTACGCATGCGTCTGAGAACTGTCCCGCGGTGTTGGTCTGAGCTTTCCTATGTGTCGCCGGGTGTTTGATGTTTTCTTCACACCTTCAAATGAGCGTCGCACGAGCTGCTCACACAGGAGCCATCAAAGGCTCGTGGGAGGCGCGTGCCGCTCAAGCTGTGCCACAAGTGGCCGCAGATGCGTGAATGGGTCTTCTTCATGCGCGTGCTGCTGTCTGTACTTACATTGTGTTAACACGTGTTAAAACTGATCATTGATCACGAACGAAATAAAGAGAATATTAATGATTGCCTCGGTATTCTACATCATTTCTCAATGAAGCATCCCATCGTCATGGACGTGACAAACTTACTTTTACTCTGAAGGAGACCCAAACTGCAGGAAAAAAAGATAGCATGAAGATTTATCCACCCATAATACTAACACGTGTGCCATTTCGGTGAGAATCCGAGGCTCAACAGACTAACAGACATGTATGAAGTGATGGTGAATTATCCCGTGAACACACCTAGGAGTATTTGAAGAGTGTTCAAGATTTGTGAGTTTGTGAACTTTTAGAAAATAGAGAAATACCTAAGCTAAAGTGACTTCAAGAGCTCCACAGTCCTCGAAAAGTTGACCATCAATTTAAAGGTAATATTCATTATCCATATCTTTATTCTGTTGCTTTTCACAATGAAAGAACCCAATGATTGACCAATGATGACCAACTTTAAGTTTTAGACTGGAGACTCAAACTGCAGGATCAGGAGTCACAACAAAGACTAATTTACAGCCATTCACGGTGGTTGGTTGGTTGGTTTCAGCAGCAGTAAAAGCTGGAGTCGGCTCAGCCTGGGGTGGGCGGAGCCTAAAGTTCCGCCTCCTCCGGGTTCAAAGCCTCCACTGGAGGCTCACAGCTCTCACTCAGCTCTGACTGGGAGACCGACAGCTGCTGCTGGACTGCCACTGGAATATCATCATGAAACTGATCCAGGATTCAGAGGACGTGAAGGCTACAAGGAAGGTATGTGTGTCCTTCATGCTTTACCAGAAGACCTCAGATGATGTTGCAGCAGGTCTCAGGGACTGTGACCTGTGTGGTGTTTACTTTTATCCTCAGTGATTCACTTGTTGTTTCTGTGTGGCAGAGCCTGAAACCTCAGGTGGAGAGACGGCGTAGAGAGAGGATGAACCGCAGCCTGGAGAGCCTGAAGACTCTGCTGCTGCAGCCACAGGTAAAGGACCCCTCCCTTCACCTGCAGCACTGCACAGCTGCTCACAAGCTCTTTCTAACTCTTGACTTCTGTTCTAGGAAGGGACTCGGCGCAGGGTGGAGAAAGCTGAGATCTTGGAGCACACCGTGCTGTTCCTGCAGAAGACTGGAGGTGGAGGCCAGAAACACTCCTACCAGGACGGCTTCTCCAGCTGCCTGCAGAGAGCCGCTCACTTCCTGGGACCTGAGGGGAAAGACCTGCGGCTCGGAGGGGCTCTGGATGCCTCGGTCACTGCTCGATTCCCCCCCTCACACTGGGATCCTTCTGGGAGAAGTGAAGCTCCTTCCTGCTCCAGCTCTGAGCTCCTCAGGACGACCTCCAGGTCCATCCTCCTGCAGCTGCTGGCTCACAGATCAGGACACAAAGCACACACAGCAGTGGTGTCCAGTTGTGTGAGGAGCGTCTCTCCCACATCATTCACGCAGAGCAAACAGAGGCCGGACCAGAGCCCGGAGCCCAGCCAGCCTCTGTGGAGGCCGTGGCCCTGAGCACACACAGACTGGACTCTGATTAACTGTAAAACGCTGCTGAATATTCAGGAGGCAGAGGCCTTCATCACCCAGTGCAATCTTCTCCACAGGCCTCCTGTACAGTGGGAATAATCTGCTCATGCTGTGCTGCTGCAGCCTCTCCAGGCCACCACTCCTTTCTGTCTTGTTTGCTGTACTTTTGCACCTTAATTTATTGACCGTCTTGTCATTTGTAAATAAAGAAATGTGAAAATGTCTGTTGTGTTTATTTTATCTATGGCAGTTTGCTGTTTTGAGGAGTGATGAGGACTGAGTTTTAATTTACAGTAAAAAAAGCCCTGAATATTCACTGCATGTCCATGTAACAGCAGTCTGGAGTGTCCTCTGATCTTTTTAATCTTACCTTCTGCTACTATGCCATACCCGCTGACATAATCTAATCTTAATCTAAGCTTCACACATAGAGAAAAGTTAAATTAGACACACCAGTGTATTCATGCTTTAATCAGATCATTTATATCACAAAACTATCTTGGTTAAAAATAACAATTTGATTAAGTACAAAATCTGTCAGACATGCTATATACCTATTCATAATCCTAAATCTGCCCTGAACAGAGCAACAAAGTGAGAAAACATTTGCAACTATCTTCATCATGTATGCAGCACTACTTTTTTGCTTTCATCAGTTCAGCAAACACTACTTACCACCATCACAAAGACCAGCTGCTGCAGCCACAGCCTCTCAGCCATTTGCACCTCAAACAGTTGCAAATGAGCGTGGGAACTGGGGAAGCGTCTGGTCTCTGCGTCACCTTGGCCAGAGAGGAATCAGCTGCGACAGGTAGTAAAGCCGTAAAGTCACGTCTCGTCAGACCGAGACAGAGGCAGCAACTCTGAGAAACAGAGACTTTACTGCTGTGATGATACTGTACTCACAGTGAGGGCCTGGACCTAAACATCTCCACGCTATGTCACTTCTACTACACTTCAGCAGCCCTCATTGTAGTAATAATCTCATATATACTCACAATGCTGTCAGTTATGATGTCATAAGTTGACATGTTGGCAAAAATTCTCTTCTGGTAGCTCATGCAGTCTGTTTGCAGTGAAGTATTCCTTGTATCCTTATGAGGGCGTATTTTGTATTTTGATATTTTGATATTTTCCCACCCGCTTTATCTCTGCTTTTTAGTAGAAAGATTAAGATTAACCTGTGATGTGACAGAAAATATTACATAAGTGCTAAACAGAATATACATATGTATAATTTTTCTATTAATCTGATGTTGTGAAAAGAAAGAAGTGTCTGGAGGACTGGAGACCTGTCCAGGGTGTGTCTCTTGCCTTCAATCACTGTGAGCAATGTTAACAGACAAAGACAATGGATGGACAGACGACAGGGGACAATCAACATGTGAATGTTTTGAATGTTCTGATGCAAGGGAAGGAGCAAGCAGATAATCAGGATAGTTAAAGTAGTTATATTACATTCATTTTCTGCAAGATTTCTATTCAGTTAGCAGGTCTAGTGATTGGGTTTCCCATATGACAATTTTCAAGCTGTGGCGTCAAAGTCTGTTGAGTCAAAATAACATTTCATATTATACTTCAGATCAGGATCATGAAAGTTGAGATTTGAGTCTCCGATCAGGTGAAAGTCAGATGTCTGAGAAAAAAATGAAGATTTATGTAAAATGATACAACATGAGGGAAAAAAAGATGATAAGTCCGGATAAATGAAGAAGATTCCTGCTTCTGCTACATTGACACCATCAGAGCCAATTCACTGATCAACAGCGCCAAATACGACCAGCAGGGGGCAGAGCAGGGGGCTTCAGAGAAGAAACATACACGCCTACATTGACAGACCATGACCACACGATCAATGCCAGGAGAATAACCCCTACAGCACAACCTTTTGCTGACAACCTATGGTTTGATCCTCTTTTAATAAACGTCATCAGACTTGACCTAATAGAATCGGCCTGTATCTGACAACGTCATCAGAGTCCACACCCCTAGAGTAAACATCATGCTGTGTTTATGGAAGTAAATATGGATGCTGCATGTCAGGCTGTGTAGCAAGGCTTGTTTGTATACTGACAAGATGGCTCATGAGGAATGGTATACACTTCCTGTCTACTAAATCGATGTGGCCACCTTTACATCACTTTGCCCCCAACACATCTGAAAGTGTTGAACATCGGTGGAGATCTGTACCAAGCCTCGTGAGCGTGCTGTACAGACAGAGATGGGCGTGGACACGGATGTAACATGTAAACAGGAATCTGTCATCCCATGTAAGGATCCTACTGCACCTACCTACCGATAATGGCCTGCAACACATATGCCTTTATGACCCTTTTTATGTGACTGACTCAGTGAGATTACTAGATCCAGATGGTTTCTTATCAAGCCTGTTCACCAATAAATGTCAAACCAGTGCACTTTAACCTGCAGTGTGATCAAAACACAGTCACACACTGACCTGAACTGAACCCAAGGAACAAAACCAGGCAGGAAGACACAACGTCCTGACTACCTTCAGGCCGCGTACTAGACTGATAATGTCTTGAATCAGGGCTAATCAGTTTCCAGTGAAGACAAGTCATACAGTCTCTCTCTCTGTTACTGTGACTGTTCTCAACAAAACTAACACACCATGTGGACTAAGATGGCAAAATGACCACAAATACAGAAGTTATCTCCACAGAAATTGAATAATTATTGAAACATAAACTTTCCACCAAGTCATGATGATTTAGTATAGAAACAAAGGTTGAAAGTTACAGAAAACACATTCTTCAGGGTATAAAGTCTGTAAACATAGAAAGGCATGTGGCCAGCAGTTATGCAAATAGGAGGACAGTGGACCTCTGTTTTCAAGTTAATCTACGTCAGTATTGTATGGTTTTTAACAGTGTAGCTCCACTGAAAAGAAAAACTTTTTACATAGACTTTTACTGTAATGTCACAGTAGTAGTTGATGAATTATATATAGTTTTTCAGTTCATGTATTTCTGATAATTCTCTGATCAAACAATCGAGTAAACTATAACACAACTTCTTTCAGCCATTTTTCAGTTTATTCCAACAGTACAAAGATAAACTACACAGAATTACCACATTAGAACTACATGGCATAGAATAAAATACTTTTACAATGTAATATTGCACCAAAGTCTTGTGAAAACCGAACAATTAATGAACAAAATATGAAGATCGTTATTCAGGAAGTCACCAATTCTGAAAGGTTCCTTTCAGTGTAAATCAGCCGGGTCTCCTCAGGGTGCAGGGCGAGATCGTACCAGTGTTTTCTGATCAGCTGCATGACAAAAAAGAAAGTTTCCTGAATTATTTCTACAAAATCAAACACAATTTATTAGTCTTCACTGTAAATTCATCTCCTGAATTTAAATCAGTAAATCAATTTCCAAAACTCACCTAAAAATGCAAAGACCAGGAGTTCATGTGTTCTGATACAGTACAGAACGTACTTTGAAAAACAACTGTTTGCCCTTTATGCTGGGTCTTTTCATATTTGATTAAATAGATGATGTGAAAATGATTTATTACCTCTAGCACGATTCTGTCATCCTGCATTGTTTCATCTAAATATAAGAAATACAAAGTTGTTAAACACGGGAAAAGAATCAAACTGTGATCTTTCCTTGTAGTGTTTAGGGAGGAGTTATTAGTGGTCACATTCATAAAATACCTTTCATCTGATATTAAAACATTGATGAATGGATTTTACTCATGTCCAGTGAGCTTTTATTTGACTCATTCACCTTCTCGAGTGATACATTTAACTCCAAAAAGAAGACATAGAAACATCATTTTATGATGATTGTAAAATGACCAAATTTCAACTCACCTTCTCTTAAAGAGGAAGTAACCTCCAGCTGCAACTGCTCCACAGACGACCAAACATGCGATTACTATGCCAGCGATGCAGCCAGCTGGACACGGATCAGGAGCAGGACCAGGAGCAGGTTCACTTGAATCTGACACATTTAGATGGTGGAAAGAGTTGGAAAAATCCAGCAACTCTGAACCTTAATCAGAAGTGGAGGTAACAGTGTGTATGCAGAATAAGTCATCTACCTGTCACAAGCAGTTCATGCATGGCTGATGAGTTTCTCCCAGTCACTGAATTCATGGCTAGACAGGTGTAGCTACCACTGTCAGACACCTCGGTGCCAACATTAGTGAAGTTATAAGAATCATGAATCTGTGTCCCGTTCAGAGTCCAGGTGTAACGAGCAAGTGGTTCTGACTCAGCAGAGCAGATCAGCGTGAAGGTCTGGTCTACATGGGTTTCATTTGGACCTTCGACTTTAACATCATCAGGTCCATCTGGAATAGAAAACAGACATTGTTCAGCTTTTGCAGTGCCATAGACACTGAAGAACTGAAATCACAATAAATAATACAGACACATTTGACACTTGTTTATATCACATTCGACTTTGAATAGCAGACACACTCTGAGGCTGCATGGACAGAATGGAGCACACATGGAGCATGATGGACGTGCAGGTGAGGGACTCACAGCTGATGTTCAGAGAGACTGGACCACTGGCACCAGAGCTGACAGGATTGGATACAAAACAACGGAACGGTGCCTGGTCGTAGCGGCTGACGTTGACTATAGTCACGATAGAGTCTCCGTCACTGAGCTGAACTCTGTTATTCTCCACAACCTTTTTGGTGTTGTTCAACCACAAGAAGGAGAGGGAGGATCCAGAGGAGGAGCAGGTCAGACGCACAGAACTGATGAACTCTACCAAGTCTGTGCTGTTTGCAGTCGCCACAACGTTGGAGACTGGCTCTGTGGGTGGAGAACACAGAGGTTTTACATCCTGGGAGAGGAAACACTGTTCAGAGGACAGTAGTGATACGGAGACTGAGAATCAATCTGTAGAGTTGAGCTGATGTGTGCTCCAGACCTGATGTTAAAGGTTGGTTCTGAGGAAGGGAAACCAACAAGTTCTGAACCTGTCACCACATAAGCAAAGCTAAGTGGGGAGTGAAGAGGCAACACAGTGGTAGAGTGGTAAGCACTGTCCCTTCACTGCAAGAAGGTCCTCAGTTCAGTTTCCTCACAGATAGGTCTTTCTGTGTGGAGCTTCATGTTCTGTGATTTTCTGTGTGTTTTTTCTCCAGGTTCTCTGGTTTCCTCTCACAGTCCAAAATCGTGGATGTTTTTGTTGACATGAGACTCTAAACTGCCTCTAGGTGTACACCTGTGTCGATGTGTGTGTGCTCCCATCCTCTGTGCACTCAGATAGACTCCAGCAGACCCTGTGACACCTGAGGCATTAACTTTAAATATTTGTTGCTGCACCTTTAAAGACACCTTTAGCTCCTTCTGCCACATCGTTCTCTTGAATTGTAATTATTCATTATTGTTGATTATCATTGTTGTGAGTATTTCAGTTGTTTACAGAATGGTACATAAAGTTTCGCTCCAGGTCTCATGTCACATTGACAGTAATCTGTTTGTTCTACTATGTGGTTGCTGACAATCTCAGACTAATGATGAGGATGACGATGAAGGCCTGTTCTCTGTGAGGGACACAGTGTCTCTCCTCTGTGGAGGAAAACCAGCAGACGCAGCTAAAATAAGCTAAAACGTCATTTTAGTCCAATCAATCCATTCGGTGTTGGTTTGTTCTCCATGCAGCACTGAGAGAGAAGAAAAGATGTTTGCTCACCGTGTACGTTCAGTGTTGTGTTCCCCACCTGAGGATCTCCTCCTTCCTCTTGGGTAACTGTAACACCATACACTCCACTGTCATTCAGAGTCAGATTCCTGAGCTCCAGAGATCAAGTAGAGGGGAAGAAGGTGATCCTCTCTTCATAGCCTGGTGCAGTGGTGTTTGCAGCATTTGCTGTGAATATGATACCACCGTCAAAGCTCCAGACCACGACTTGAAAGGGCACAGCTGGTGGTGTCAGGTTTGCGTTGAACATCACGTCTCCTCCAACAGATGCATTCAGAGGACCATCCGGCAACACACCAGCTCCACTTGTTAAACCTGGAGGACACAGTGACAGGTCTGATGGGGACCAATCTGGAAACACTGGGACAGCTGCTTTTGATGGCAGTCCATTAAAAACACACACAAATCGACTTCTTTTAGAGACTATGGAAAGTCGCCTGTTCCACTGTCTGCACTTTAACTGTTTTAATAGATCAGACATGGCTATGATTATTTCTGTTTCCTTTCTCAGTTCGCTCGGATGTCTGAAAATCCAGAGACACATCGGGTGATTCATTAACGTCAGATGACTAATAGAAATTAGCTTCTCCTCAGTAATTTCGCAAAGATGGAAGATAGTTTCTGTTGCATTAAATCATTAACTCTGGATCAGCAGCTGTTTTCTGCTCAGTGGACAGTCCAACCCGATACATGGTGATGTTACTCAAGGTGCAGCCACTAAACAACCTGTTTATCTTTGGGACAGTTACGTTACAAAGGGAATATGTCGGACAATGTCTGTTCATAAATCTACCTATGCCACACTTGTATCATGGCATGCTAAATCAAGCAAGGGCTGAAGTAAGTCAATAGCCGATAATTAAGTATTGAGAAATAATGAAATAAATGATTGCATCTCCTTGTTGTGTCATATAAGAAGAGCTCACCTGACATGATGCTCAGGATGATGAAGGGTGTCACAGCTATTTCCATTTTTTCAACAATTTCATCAGCTGTGACAAGGGAAAAGAGACAACACACTCCTTCTATTTACCTTCCCGATTTCAAATGATGAAGTTCCTACGAGGAAGTGATGTGGGAGGAGGACTTTCCCAGCACTTTGTTTATCATTAACGAACTCATCAGGATCGAATGGGGGTAATTTAAGAATGACGTCTACGTTTTTAATCCAAATGAGGTCAATCTTGTTTTGCACAATTCATCAATAAAGGGTGAAGATTATTATAGTACTTTTCGGTGTAAATCAGCCTGGTCTCTTCTGGGTGCAGGTTAAGATCATCAGTCTTATATGCTCTACTGATAATGTTCTCCTGGTTATTGAATTGATGGCTTGACAAGTGTAGCTATCATTGTCAGATGCCTCTGTGCAGACTTTAGTGAAGAATAATGAATCCGCGTCCCATTCAGAGTCCAGATGAACCGTGCAGATGGTATAATGAGGATGGAGCCTCTGTAGGTGAGCTGAACTCTGTCACTCTGGGTAACCTCAGAGGTGTCAGTGCCATTTCTGACCAAAGTGGGGCCCTATGCAAAAAAGACAAAAGGGGCCCCATGTGATTCGGTCAGAGGTTTTACATCCCGGGAGAGGAAACACTGTTCCGAGGCTGGCAGTGATGCAAGGAATCTGTGAAATCACCACTTGTGTATGGATGAAATCCTTGTTCAAGAATTTTGTTTATGCTGGGTTGTAATTGTGATGATGTGCTCTCCAGACCTGTGAGTTGCTCTGAAATTGGAGACTGGGTGTTTTTTTTTTCAATCACATAATTAAAAATTTGTGTATTTTAAGGAGTGGAAGAGATAAGATTTGAGGATTTCCAATTCCATTATCAATGTTGCTTCCCAAGTCAATTCCTTGTTTTTATTATTGATTCTCATTGGTTTTTGGGGGAAAAAGAACTTGAATGGGTGTCTTGGCATCAAGTTGATTTTATATCATCTCCAAACAGAGGAGCTATAGATACACACAAACACACATCAACGTGTCCCTCAGTGTAATGCTGCTTGAAAGAATGAAAGTGTGTGAAACATCAGGACCTGGTTCAGTTGGTTTAACAGTCTGGGATGAACCTCTGAGGTTCATATTCCTCCATCTGTCTCTGGTGGGAACCTTTCGCAGGGAGCTGTGTCCACTCTTTATGACCTGTTAGAATTCAGACATCGTTCGAGAAGAGTGTGAGGGAGAAGGCTTCGGGCTCTCTGCTTCCCACGCTTTGTATCTCTCCGCACTTGGTCGTGAAATGTGCCGCCGTTTGTCTGCTTTATTTCACATGTTGTTGCTACTTTACGCACAGCGCGTGGGAGACGTTTTACAGAAGGTTTTGCGAGATGGTTCAGATTCACCGATACATTGAAAGCTGTACAAACACAGTCAAAGCTATCTCGACAAGACTCAGAGAGGGCGCATTGTGTTCGTGACGCACAAACTGGTGCGTAAAAACCTGTGCGTAAAACATCCAGTGCTCAGATGAGGAGAGAGGACTAAGACCGTCCTCCACTGAGATCTTCACCTGAGATGACTCTCTTGGTTCTGACTGGGTTCCCCATCAGAGACAGTGCGCGTGGCAGGGCGTCATGTAGTGGGTTTTACGCACAGTTTTACGCATGCGTCTGAGAACTGGGTGCGGTGTCCCAGATCTCCCGCGGTGTTTGTCTAAGATTCCTGGGGTTTCGCCGGATGTTTGATGTTTTGTTCACACCTGCAAATGAGCGTAGCACGAGCTGCTCACACCTGTCGGAGGCGCGTGCCGCTAAGCTGCACGTGGCCGCAGATGCGTGAATGGGTCTTCTCGAGGCGCGTGCTGCAGTCTGTATTTATCGTCGTGTCACACGCTGTTCATTGATCACGAGATGACGACAAACACAATGATTTATCCACCCATAACATTACCACGAGCTCTAACAGACATGTATGAAGTGATGATGAATGATCTCGTGAACACACGTGACCACTTCGTAGAAGAACTGGAAGTATTTGGAACATCTGAGTCTTCACGTTTATGAAGTTCCAGAAAATATAGAAATACCTAATCTAAATTGATTTTAGGAGCTCCATCCATCAAAAGTTGACCATCAATTAAAGGTAATATTCATTATCCATATCTTTATTCTCTTGCTTTTCACCCAAGGATTTGACCAACTTTAAGTTTTAGACTGGAGACTCAAACTGCAGGATCAGGAGTCACAACAAAGACTAATTTACAGCCATTCACGGTGGTTGGTTGGTTGGTTTCAGCAGCAGTAAAAGCTGGAGTCGGCTCAGCCTGGGGTGGGCGGAGCCTAAAGTTCCGCCTCCTCCGGGTTCAAAGCCTCCACTGGAGGCTCACAGCTCTCACTCAGCTCTGACTGGGAGACCGACAGCTGCTGCTGGACTGCTACTGGAATATCATCATGAAACTGATCCAGGATTCAGAGGATGTGAAGGCTACAAGGAAGGTATGTGTCTCCTTCATGCTTTACCAGAAGACCTCAGATGATGTTGCAGCAGGTCTCAGGGACTGTGACCTGTGTGGTGTTTACTTTTATCATCCGTGATTCACTTGTTGTTTCTGTGTGGCAGAGCCTGAAACCTCAGGTGGAGAGACGGCGTAGAGAGAGGATGAACCGCAGCCTGGAGAGCCTGAAGACTCTGCTGCTGCAGCCACAGGTAAAGGACCCCTCCCTTCACCTGCAGCACTGCACAGCTGCTCCCAAGCTCTTTCTAACTCTTGACTTCTGTTCTAGGAAGGGACTCGGCGCAGGGTGGAGAAAGCTGAGATCCTGGAGCACACCGTGCTGTTCCTGCAGAAGACTGGAGGTGGAGGCCAGAAACACTCCTACCAGGACGGCTTCTCCAGCTGCCTGCAGAGAGCCGCTCACTTCCTGGGACCTGAGGGGAAAGACCTGCGGCTCGGAGCGGCTCTGGATGCCTCGGTCACTGCTCGATTCCCCCCTTCACACTGGGATTCTTCTGGGAGAAGTGAAGCTCCTTCCTGCTCCAGCTCTGAGCTCCTCAGGACAACCTCCAGGTCCATCCTCCTGCAGCTGCTGGCTCACAGATCAGGACACACAGCACACACAGCAGTGGTGTCCAGTTGTGTGAGGAACGTCTCCCCCACATCCTCCACGCAGAGCAAACAGAGGCCGGACCAGAGCCCTGGGCCCAGCCAGCCTCTGTGGAGGCCGTGGCCCTGAGCACACACAGACTGGACTCTGATTAACTGTAAAACGCTGCTGAATATTCAGGAGGCAGAGGCCTTCATCACCCAGTGCAATCTTCTCCACAGGCCTCCTGTACAGTGGGAATAATCTGCTCATGCTGTGCTGCTGCAGCCTCTCCAGGCCACCGCTCCTTTCTGTCTTGTTTGCTGTACTTTTGCACCTTAATTTATTGAACGTCTTGTCATTTGTAAATAAAGAAATGTAAAAATGTCTGTTGTGTTTATGTTATTTGTGACAGTTTACTGATCATGTTCTGAGGAGTGACGGGGACTGAGCTTTAATTATCAGTAAAAATTTGCTGAATATTCACTGCATGTCCATGAAATTCCAGTTTGGAGTGTCCTCTAATCTTATTAATCTTACCTTTTGTTTTTCTACCAAACCTGAAAGTCTGTAAATATTGTAAAAAATTTCAGGGTAGACTCTCCTCTGTTGGTCAAACGGGATGGTGAACGAGAGGTGAGTACCACTGAGCCCAGCAGTTTCTGTCCACCTTCTCCTCAGGGTCAAAGGAAGATATAGGGACATGCACTACTGTAAATTGTTAGACAGCACCACTGCAACTTAGCAAAGAGTAGAAATCTCACATCAGATATGAGGCCATGTTTCTGTGGACTTTGCATGTCCTCTTCTTGTCTGTATGGATTTTCTACAGGCTCAAAAATATACATGTTCAGTTGGAGTCGAGTCTCTTTTTGAAGAGGCATAAACTTTACTTACGTGTGAGTATGAATGTGAGATTGGATGGTGTGTGTGTGTATGTTTGTCTGGAGACTGGCTTCTGTTACATCTATGGTACAAAGGAAGTAAGATGATGATTAAATAAAGATTTGTCGACAAATACAAAAATAACAATGGTGTTATCTGATGTATTCCTCGCCACTCTCTGCATGAGATACAAACCTGAGGCCTTTTGTCCGCTCTGACATCTCTTTAGTGCTGAGGTGGAGGTGTGAAGCTTCCTGTAGAGCTACATCCTGCAGGCGTGAAGTCCAGCAGCAGTTCTCACCTCATCAGAGACTTCAAAGACAGCTCTGCTCACACGTCAGTCACTGTCTGTGGAGAGAATCTAGAATCAAACAGACTATAAACCTGTAAAAGTCAACAGGGATGGAAACAGTAAACAGCTGCTCCTCTGGGGGACTTGTTGGGCTCTGGCTCATTACGCTGAGTAAAGAGTTTGGTGCAGACCAGCTGCCCACCATTGTTATACATTCACACTTTGAGTAAAGCCAAATTGAACTGAATTAAGATCTGCAACAGTCCAAAGCTGCAGTAAACACCATGACTATGGTGCGTTTCCATCCATGGATTGTGTTAGCAGTCTGAGCTGCAGCTACAGGTTGTGAACCTTCTCCTGGTGTCACTCTGGATCTGCTGGTCCTTCTCTCTGAGCTCCAGCTGAAGGTTCTCCTCCAGCTCCTCCTGGCTGGAGCTGAGCTGATGGGAGAAGCTTTTCTGCCTCTTTCTCGTGGGAATGAGTGTCCATTTGCATCTTTATGACCTGTTGGAGTTGGAGCATTGTTGAAAGTGTGTGTGTGGAGGACTGGGAGCTCCCAGGTTCCCACACATACCGACACACTTCGCTCAATGTCATGCAAATGGGTCAGCAGAGTGTGCGCCTCATTTGGCTGATTTTGCACCTTTCTGTGACTCCAGTGTTTGTAAAATAGCTGCAGACTGAGAGAGGAGCTCTGAGCAGGACTCAAGCTGTAGCTCTAAAAAACAGTCAACATTCACTTCTTCCAGTTAAATTCAGAGCTGCCTTTAAATCTTATCAGTTGTGTACAATACTGTTTAGCTTCACCATACTCCACTGATCTGTTAAATACATACTCCAGATTTCTCTGGTCACAACCACATCCACAGCTATTCGACATTATTCACTTTTAATTACGTTGTTATTTATACTGGTCACTACGGAGCCCCAGACAATTTTAATCACCTGAACACCTAACTTTGTTGTTTCCCGTAGAAGTCTTTTCAAAATAAAAGCTGTCCAGTCTTGTTCTGGGGAGATTCATTCGATCGATTATGAAAATGAACTAGTTTATGTTGTTTGAGCTGCTCTGATCTCAGCTGATCGCCCGCGTGCTGCTGGAGCTGCTGCACGCGCCTGTTTTCAAAGGATTCCAGTGAAAATCATTAACATCAACATTCAGACGTTCAGCAGAAGCTTTGATCCATAGCCACTCACACCTACACACGTGGTTTAGTCGTCAGCGTTTCGATCACAGCTGCAGCAGCATTACCTCCAATTAACCAAATATGATGAAAGGAGTTTTATGTCTAAATCTCTCAATAAATGAATAAGCCATGCATTCAGATTGCATTTAAAGGTGTATCTGTGTTTGTAAAGGTCGAGATGCTGTAATCGGAAAAGATTCTGATTTCTCATAATTAGTTTCATCTTATGTATATAGCAGTGTTTCATGTTAAATTTAGATACCTCAATGACCTCAATATATGGTTTCCATACACACAGTCACATTGTTGATTTTGTGTGTTTTTGCAGCTTTGTTCTGGGCTGACCTAACACTGACTCTTCTCTGCTTGTTTGTTCATGCACCAAAGAAGCTGTGAACACCCTGTGACCAAACGTGGTGCAGAGATGGAATAACTCCCCTCCATCATCATCACCAGACTTATTAACACACACTCTGTCACACTCTGGACCTCCTCAGTGGCCCTCTCTGTACCTGGCTTGTGTCGACACTTGTGCCGCCTACGCATTTCACACCTCTACCCCACAAACCCCCCACTCCGGGATGAAGGTGCCAAAGCACCCAACCCCGGGGTGAAGGTGCGACCCTGACGCTTCACAGCTGCAGTTCACAGCAGGCCGCACGTGCCATTTGGGCGCCTGTCTGCGCAGGTGTGAAGTTTGCGTCCGTGGGAAACTCCGACTCTCAGATAGCGGTCTGTTTGCTGTCTAACAGACCGAGCCCCCTAGTGGACATCTGCTATATTACACCTGGGTCAAGAAGCTGTTTCTTGTTTAACTTCCCATTTCATGGAAAAACACGAAGTGATATTTCATGTTGGCGTCTGTTATTTATACTGGATTCAGCTTTAGGATATGTTAACAGCAAAATCTGTCTGTACAATTATATCGTGACTCAGGATACTTGAACAACACCTTTACACATCGGTAAAACTGCTGTTTACTTGAATTTTTTTGCTGCATTTCCTTGCTTTTTTTATTATAATGTATGGCGTTGTTGCTGGAACTCGAGTTTTATTAATATATATAAAAATAAATCTAAATCAATGTATAAATCTTTCTGGTTGCAGTTAACATCTCTGTAGTTGGTCTCTAAGTGTAATCAAAAAAAGGGAAAAAAGCAATTCAATGAAATTATTCTTCTAATGTATAATACCACAATGCTCAGGCACTCTGGAGAGCTTCTCTACACTGACACCGAGTTTGGTCTGTATATTTATTAAGCCAGCTTCATGTCTCTGCTTATCAGTCTGAATTACTGCGAACTGTATGAGAATAGTTATCAGGCAGGAAACAAGCAGTTGTGCTCTGGCTTCATCACATATACTTGTGTGACTTGTGTCAGCACAACATACTGAAAAATGTGGAAATCAGTCTAGACAGTTCTGTAGACCTGTTCTGTAGCTTATTATGTAACCAAATGCACCATTTGTTAATGACATAATACTGATAGTTAAAATACTGCCTGGCCTTTACAGATTCATTCACAAGCTTCTACAAGATCTGCAGTTTTCCTGGTATGTCGAGCAGCTCCATGTGGTGTCCGTCACTGAAAAGAAACCAAGTACTTGTAATGTACTTAAATGTGTTTTTCCAATTGCACTGAGCACCAGGAAACTCTTTTGGAAGGTGCAGTCTGTCTTTGAGTGAAGCAGCCCTTCATCAATGCTCGCTCCCATCCTTCCACCAGATCAACATGTGGTTGTGAATACAGAGTCTTTATTGTAAAAGAGGTAGAGAGAATACAGGTGTTTCACTGTACAGAAAAAAGACAGCACTGTTGATATACTCATTCAAACCGTTAATGTGGACTCAGTCGCACGTCATTCATTTTAGAGGGACACGTGAGCCCGGTAGAAAACAAAAACAAACTCAAAATAAAAACAAAAACAGAGAAACAAACACACAAAATCTTTGGATTTTCTCTATTGCCCTCTCATTCACTAAATGCATTCTCTCTTTCTGAGCTGTTAAAATGAAAATAGTTGTAGCGCTAACAATAAAACAGCAATAATATTATTAATAATAATGATATAGTGTGATAAAAACAATAATAATGCACCCCCAGCCCTCCCCTCCCTCCCAGTCCCAGCCACAAACAGACCTCAGTAACATGTTAAAAATAGTGGAAAGCCCCGACAATCCCCATAATAAAACCACTCCAGCATGCACACAACACACACACATACACACACACTTTCACCATCCATGCACTCAGCTCATCATACCAACATAATAATGACCAACGCTGAGCAGTTAGAAAAACAAACAGGGGAAAGAAACAGTGTACACTTAAAACCAAACAAACGACGTACAAAAAACAACTGCAGCCAAGTGGGAAGTGTGAAATCATTCTTTCTGTCTTTCTCCACCATCAAACTTTCCGTTGCTGTCGTTCTGTGCCGGGGGGAGGCGGAGCCATCAGTCAGAGTCCCCCGAGTGGTCGCTGTGGGGAGAGGCGCCGGACGGCGGGGAGCTCCGGCCGTGCCAGTTCCCGTTAGCCTGAGAAGGTGGAAACAAACAAACAAAAAAAACAGAGAAGATGTGATTCTGAAGATGAAGCACATCACATCATTTCAAGAGTGAAAGTAAGTGCAGTTTAAAAGCAGTGAGGTGATACAGCTGACAGCTGCACTTCTGTTGGTGCTCCAGTGTTACAGACTGAAACCGACTGATTAGATCTGAGAGCTTTTGGATGGAAAAAAAACTCCATTTGTCTGACGTGCATGTGCATTTACATGCCCCTTTAAAGTTGTCGTGCCTAACTTCTACATGTCCGTTTTACCCAAGCCACTACAACAGGCAATGACACAATGCTGACTAAGCTGATTGGCTCCTCTAATATCTTGCAATATTTTTCAGTATTTGTTGTTTTGTATTCAATGACCAGGACCTCATTTGAGCAGCTGCTCACACACCTGGGCGTGTATCACATGGTTGTATTGTTGTACTAACACAGACCTCCTCTAGGGGGCACGACTCACTATAGCTTTAAGTGGAGCCATGCTCATGACTGGACTAGGGCGTCTCATTGAAATTCTGTCCACGTCCCAGTTGGGATGCAGCAGGGAAATCAAAGAGGAACATGTCCACCTCCTCAACACTAGGTGGCAATATGTGACATTTTTGCAGGTTAATGTGGATCCCTTTCAAGTTCGTCCTGTGCATGTATTGCACTGTACTGTGTACATGTACGGTTTATTTATTCTTTTTTTCTGGTCTCTCTGTATGGCATCTTTATTACTATGCTGACCCCCCTGGAGTCATCCCAAAGGGATCAATAAAGTTAGTCTAAGTCTAAATATTCAGCTCCTTTATCTGCGACCAGCATATGACCAGGTTGTGGATACCACAAGCATTACATGGGTGTTTTAGAGAAGTCTGGTAGCAGTCAGACCGACGCCTGTCGATGCAGTTGTCCAGTTATATATGGATCAAGTTTTTTAAATGTCAAGTGAGTCACACAGAGCATCGAAATGACTGTTCACTGAAGCCACCGTGGATGAAACTGAATCTGCGAAGCCTAGACTTGATTGTGACTTGATTGTCACGTTTCAGTGCATCTCGTGTTTCACACCTAAGCCAGCGGAGGACACTGTCTCAGTCTGAGTGTGAAAATAAGGCAGGCCTTAAAACAGCAAGGTGATGCAGCCGACAGCAGCATGGCAGACAGGCCTTTACTGGAAACTCTGTCATCAGAGAGTCAAGGACAAGAACTGACTGCTTGTGAACTCGTTAGGCTAGAACAAAGACTGCGATGCACATTGTCTGTCTCTCTGAGTGCTGCTTCTCATAGAAATAAGTGGAAACTAAAATAAGTCTGGAGAAAACTGAATACAGAAAGCTTCTGATGCATTTCCTCCTCTTCTACCAAAGCAAACACAATGTCCTGTGCCCAACAGAGGAAGTGTTTCTTTAAAAACATGCCTAATATGTCTCTTATCTAATATGTATTTGGTTTGTTTTGCTTTTTTAAAACATTAATGAGAGAGGAGGAGTAGGTGGTGCCTTTGCTGGCGACTCCAATGAGTGAGTGTTTATGGGATCAATGCCACCTACATGTGAATTAATAGGAACCAACGGGTCTCCTGTGTGGCTCAAAACGATCAGCACAACGTAACAACTTCAAGATGCAGAATAGGAAGAAATAGTTCAATCTGTTGATTCAGTTGCACCAGGTTGGCAGTTAAATACGTGCAGCTGTGACAGAGGTGATGTGAAGTACCTGCACGCCCATTTGGTAAGCAGACTGCTCTCCGTTCACAGGTGGAACCCCGAGGAACAGGTCAGCTGACCCGGACAGAGAGAAGGAGCCAGAACCTGAAGGCGGGGGGAGAGAGGGAGAGACAAACCTCAGCACTCACTGCCGATAAACCCGTTTCACATACATACAATTTATGACATACAGTGGAATGCTATAAATGTGGCATTAATGTCGTCACTACAACATCATTGTTTAGTATGTCACCATGTAATGCAAGGAGTCCCAGCATCTTTCAAATAGCACTTAGAAACTGATGAAATACTCACAAACCACACCCAGTGTAACCTCAGTGCATAATTAACATTTATATATTCTACCCTCTACTAATCTGAGCCCATAGCAGCCTCAGCTCCTGACTCATATGCAAGTAAACAAACGTATTTCAGTGCTTCTGGACGCCTTGCTTCCACACTGCGGGGCTCGGGATGTTGAGCTACCTGTGGAGTTGGGAGTGTGCGGGGAGTCCTCGCCCTGTCTGGCTCCCAGAGCGGTCTTCATGGCATAAAGGTTGGCCTCCTCCTGGAACTTGCCGATGTTTTTCTTGTAGCGGATTCTTTTGTTGCCAAACCAGTTGGAGACCTGGCACGAAGAAAAAAAGAGACGACCCGAGACTCAAGTAAACCCATGCTGTAGAGTCAGAGAATCACTGAACGTCTTTCTTATCAGTTATTCCTCATTGCTCATTGTTTCACTGTTTTGTAAAGTCGAGTGAGCGTTTCACCTGAGAGACGGTGATTCCACATTGTTTGGCAAGTTCCTCTTTGGCTTCTTCACTGGGGTAGGGGTTGGACAGGTGGGAGTAGAAATACTCATTCAGGACTTCTGTGGCCTGTTTGCTGAAGTTGCGCCTTTTGCGTCTAAATGAAAGAAACACAATCTGTTATTAATTACAAACACACAAATGTGGAGCTACAGGTTTTTATCCAAGCTCCAAAGAGAAGCAGAACTGTTCATATGTGAACCCTCAACCTCATAATATGAAACTCAGCCACCTAACACACATCCCACAGTCCACCATTCACACCAGTCCCTGAAAGTGACGGTACCTCCTACAGTTATTCTTGACTGGTCTTAGTTCATGATTCATACATTCATGGTTGGCAACAATAATAATCCATCGATTAGTACCGTCAGGCTGCAAGTTTTGTGTCATTTTCAACACCAGGAGGTACACTTGATGCGTGTGTGTGTGTGTGGACACATCCCCCTCTGTAACGGGTCAGTCTACGTGTGAAAATAAAGGAGGAGGCTTGAAACTAGTGAGCGTTTCTGATGACTTGGCACCTTGCTGTTTGTGCAGACTTTAGCAGAACATTTGAAAACTGAGATCTAAGATTAGAGAGCTGAGGAACTTCATTTGGCTGTTGTTCATTATAAATTCAGTTAGTCAGACACTCAAAAACACTGACCTACAGTGTCTGAGGCTGATGTGACAAAATTCAGTGTGAACTCCAACTAATGATTAGATTAGATTACATTCAACTTTATTGTTATTGCACATCACGGGTACAAGGCAACAAAATGCAGATTTTATCTAACCAGAAAGTGCTAAGCAGTGATAAACAATAAATGTGCGAACGTGTAGGTTTATAAGATGGTCTGTATTACACAGAAAGTACAGATAGTGTTGTAATGTAGTGCTGATAAAGCAATATATAACTGGTTTACACAACACAGCTAAATAAGAAGTCTGGTACTATGTGTGCATAGTGATGCAGAAAGTGATTGGGCAATGGGCATATTCTGGAAAACCAGTTGAATATAATGCAAATTTAGCCAATATGTAGTACTGTGTGAAACATGTATTGTCAGCATGTGTTATATCAATAGGAGGCCATGGTATAAATGCATAAAACTACTTGAAGACCAGAGTAAAGGACAGCGGCAGGTGTGCGTACCTGGCATCGAGGAAGCGGGACCTCAGGATCATGACGGCCTCGCAGGTGCTCTGCTTCAGCTGCGTCTGGATGGAGCTGAACTTGCGGTGGATGATGGCCACCATGCGCTCGATCTCCCGTGGGGTGACGGGGCGCGTGCGCGACTGCTCCCTCAGCAGGTTCATGACGTGGGTGGTGAACTCGGTGCACGCCTGCGGAGACGGACGGCGGACAGCGAGGAACAGCCGTGAGGCCGCGTGTACTCTCTCACCTCGTTTGGAGCGTAATTATCAAAGCTCTTCTGAACAGCAAAACATCAGAACAGTGTGAGACGGGCAGCTTTAGCATTACACTGGGCTTGTCAGCACGGGTGCATCATTATCATTATTACATAGAAGCAGAATTACTGAAGGTATTTGCACGACTGGCATGTCCCACTGGGAAAATTTGGCATCTGAATGATCTATGAAGCAGATTAGCTGATTGGGGGTAATTGAAGAAAGATTTGCTTTATGCATCACATGTGTAGCGAGCTGAGGCCACTTAGATCATTTGGAGAAAGTTCCAATTCATGATGAAGGAAAATGAGCTCCTTGATGAGCATCATTGCTGTGGTGGATTTCCCATCAAATTAGATTATGCTGTGTAATCACCGTCCGGACTGAAAGAACACAAACAGGCTTCAGCTTGATAGTCTCGACGCTCGTTATGCTTCAACCGACCATGTTTTGATCAGAGGGACAGAGAGCTCCTGAGACTGCACTCTAGACCTAACATGCCGATGGATTTACGCTGCTGGCGATCAGCTCTAGCACAGGGAAAGCGTGTACGGGCAATGTCAGCACTCGTCTCCTGTTGCGACACGGTACCTGCTCATACTTCTCCAGCTCAGTGTGGTAGATACTGCGAATCTGGCTCAACTTGCTTTTGTAGTCGGAGTGCTCGAGCGAGCTGTCGGGCGACATCCCTCCCGAGCTGGTGGCCGCGGACACGGCCGCAGCGGCGCCGGCGCCCTTCTCGGGCCCCGCCACGCCCTCCGCCAGCAGCATGTTGTCCAGCCGCACCAGCTGAGGGTCCTGGGGCTCGTCCTCCTGGCTGTTCCTCATCGACAGGCCTGTCAGGGAGACAACACAGCTCTGTGTGTAAAGTCAACACAGGACCTTAGTGCGTGTGTTTGTGTGTGTGTATGTGTGTGTACAGGCACATGTCCGCCCTGCAAATCAAACTCTTGTCATCTCCTTTTCACTTGCACTCAGGCTTAAACACACATCCATCCATTTGAGTTATGGTGCAACATGTGCGTTAAATTTCTATTTCACGTCCAGTCCCACAGATTTACCCGATGAACCAGGCAGAAGGTGCACAAGTCGACACTTAGTTATGTCGGTACCACTAACTCAATGAAACAAGATGAAACATTACTTCTAATGGTAATGTTAATGTATGAGGTCTTCCATAAGGTGAGAGATTGCAAGCTGACAGTCACAGATGTTATGATTCATAAGTTCCATAAGTAGCATACATAACATAATAATTTTCTAAATCTTTTTAATTGTTTGTTTCAGAACATCACAGTGACAAATGGACAGTTTTGCTCAGACAGCTCCATCATGTTCATCTGAACAAGCTGCTGATTTTACAGACAGCATTTTAAAAACACTTGTAGCTGATATATTTGATATATAATGACATCCAGGAGAAGACATTTTTTTGTCCATCTAAAGTTCACTTTTTATTTAAGGCAATATTTATTCAATGACTCACTGATAATCGGTAGCTGCAGCCCTAGTTTACACATCACACCTTTCAACCTTATAGAGCTCCACTGGATCCTGAGTTTCTGAATCAGATTCCAGTCCGCTCTGCTGCTATAGAGTGGTTGCGAGATCTGTTCCAATTACCCTAAAAACCCAAAGCAGACATTACCTCTCATCTGCAAGCACTAACCCAGAAATTTATCAGAAGAATAAGGTATTCTTCCCTCTTCTCCTAATCAGAGCTCTCATCTTGTGCACTCATACTGACACTTCTGAGCTCTCATCCCTTGATAGAAGAATGTAGAGTCTTGTTTATGTTGTACTTTATTATTATGCCCCCCACATATTTTGGTCTGTATGGACAAAAGCATCTGCATAAATGACTGAGTGTAAAACATCCTTCCTCAGGGCAAGGAGGAAGGATTTAGCCATGATGACTAAACCGTGTCTCTGTGGGTGCGTCTCTGATACTGTCTTAATATGCGTAAAGTAGTCCACTGTACAGATCATACCAAGGCTTGCTTGGCTAAGATTTATCTCCTATAAATAGAAACATTATATCTCATTATTCAAGATGTTTTTATTTGTCAACTTTACAAGTGCCCTGGCAGTGAAATCTATTGTGACAAACCTATACACTGTCAACAACTAAGTAAAAAAGTTTAAATTAGTTATATGCCAAATAAAGCTTGAAAAAATATAGAAAAGCACTTTTAAAAAGGCTAAATGCAAGATAAGTCTACATTATTCAAACCTCTCTTAGATTTGTGAAAATTAACTTTTCCAAAGAGCTGAACACATGCAACTAACACTGTGCATTTATCTAAGCTGCATGTCTTACAGGGGGCATTGTGTGTCTGTTTGTCCAGCTGCTGCCTCTATTTATACTCTGAACGACATTACACATTAATAGCCACCTTCATTATGTTTCTCTGCCAGCTTGTTTTTTAGAATGAGGGAATTAAATATTGATATTACGACCAACCTGATGCTTTATTCATATAACTGTCATCAAAGTGGATTTGATTTTATTAGCAGTGATGACAACACACTAACAGTGTTTATTGTACTTGTATTCAACTTTAAAACCTATTTATTAATCTTAATCCTCTCTTTTGTTCCTTCTTAAAAAGATGTTAGTGAAGGACTAAATAAAGTCTGTTCTCTATTCAGGCAAAAACAAACAATAGGGCAAGGAATGAAATATGTCTGAAACTGATTACCAGTTTTTTCCTTTATCTCGCACAGGACGCTGAACAATGCAGGTTTCATTCTGTGACAGTTGAGGGCATGTTTCCTGGACAAAACCGACAGAAAATGACTTTAGGAGCAGAAACAGCAAACCAAAACAAACACACTGAGCAGCACCGATGCTAACAGCTAGCATCGGTTAGCTCCGTGCGAGCTAAAGACACAGGGCGCAGCTGCACACCGGGGTGTAAACATTAGCTGTTAAGTAACATTTTAATACGTTTTAGAATAGAATAACACAGTGTTATATGATAAAATAGGGTATCGCGGTATGCGCTGACAATAGCCCTCATTATTAGCCCCTTAGCCTGGTTAGCACAGCAGGCTAACAATGGCTAGCGTCAGGTTTCAGACGTTGCAAAAAAGGAGCAAAAAAGTGAATAATGTGTCAAAGACATAACAGGCTTTTAGACTATAAAGATTGTTTTTCCGTTGTCTATCTCTTTCCGTTGTCTAGTCGGACAAATGATCCAAACAAGAGGTTAAAGTTGAGAAAACTTGAGTCAAAGCTGCAGAACTGAGCAAAAATTCAGCAGCAGCCTCGCAAACAACCAAACAAACAAATATTAAAGTTATCACCAACTTTGCCTGCGCCTCGTCCAGACTCTGGTCGGTGATGGTCATGATTTGTTGCAGAATGTCTCCGATGTCTCTGCGGGTTTCATGGCCGTTCTCGGTCCCTTCCAGGCCTGGGTCTCCCGCTCCATCGGGCCGGTGCTGCTGGGAGGCATGGTGAGCCGCGCTCAGCGCATGGATCCCGGTGTGTCCGCTCAACCCGAGACCGCGGCCCGAGGAGGGCCCGCTGCCCGACAGAGGCTGCTGCTGCTGCTGCTGCAACATCTCCTCACAGCTCTGGACTGCTGCTCACACTCTCACACACACTCACACACACTGACAGACAGACAGACTGACAGCAGCACGGACAGCACGGACAGCACACACAGTACCGACAGTACAGACAGCAGCCCTGCGCTCAGGCCTGGGCCCAGGCTCCGCTGCAAGCAGCGCCCCCAGCGGCAGACAACATACACTGCAGCTAAACGGTAGCGCAACCACAACAGCACAACAGCGCAACAATGTGTGTGTGTGTGTGTGTGTGTGTGTGTGTGTGTGTGTGTGTGTGTGTGTGTGTGTGTGTGTGCGTGCGTGTGTGTGTGCGTGTGTGTGTGCGTGTGTGTGTGTGTGATAGAGAGAGAGAGAGTGAGAGGGAAAGAAGAACCAACAAAGAATAGCGTAACTGACTGGATAGATAGATAGATAGATAGATAGATAGATAGATAGATAGATAGATAGATAGATAGATAGATAGATAGATAGATAGATAGATAGATAGATCGATAGATAGATAGATAGATAGATAGATAGATAGATAGATAGATAGATAGATAGATAGATAGATAGATAGATAGATAGATAGAGATTGCATTTCACTGTCATTGTCTTGTGCATTGCATGTCAGCAATAAAATTCATGAATCTTAAATCTCAAAACAGATGTGTAGGTGTTTCTATAACTTACTTATTCAGCTACGACAGATTTGTTCTGGCAAAAACAGGCAGCCCTATGACATAAGTTCACAGCACAAGACAACAGTGCACAATGGTTTAGAATGTAGAATCTAGTATAGAATTGTACAAGTATACAATAGTGTTTATATTGATATTACTTTCTTTCTGAAAGGTGTTTTTTTTAACTACCACTGTGCACCATCTTTCTTATCTGTTTTTTTTCAATCTGCTGCAACAGTGAACTTTCCCTATTGTGGGACTAATAAAGGAAATATGTTATCTAAAAGTGTGATAAAGAATCAAATATACCAGCAGCATCTACATGAGGTGTGAATTGTGCTGTGAGCTAGATCAGATGACGACTATAGCCGATTACATATTAGAGAGACAGAGATAAGAGAGATATAATCTTTATTGATCCTTTAAAGAGGTTTCACAAGCTATTGGCAAGTGACACATACATAGCTAACTGTTCACAGAATATTCATTAAATTCATGTGTAAAAGAAGCAGTTGAAACTGTAGTAAGAGCCTGTACAGTTGAGTCTACAGTCCTTGCGTGGGTGATCATCACCCAGATTCAGAATGTTTGTTATTCCTCTGGTTTAATGCACTAATCTCACTCAGACACCTCTTCTCTCTTGTCTGACTCTACTTCTCATTTTAGAAGCAAGTCAACAGGATGTGCGCCAAAACCACAGCAGTGTCAGAAGAACTGTGTGCCTGTTTCAACATGTTGCAGTTGCGTCTGTCATAATCCAAAGAGCAGCAGTTAAAGCAGCGGTTCCTCAGAGGGGCTTTGACAGCTTTAAGATTTGTCGCAAATGATGCAAAAAGGTGTCTTGGGACTGTACCTACATTAATCACACGCACTCTGGGGCTTTCTCCTACTTTTAGTAGTAAGATTTCATGAAATGTCAGATAAGGGCCAAATAAATAGGGGTGGGCTGTGGTAAGAGGAACAGGAAGAGAGGAGAGGAGAGAGAGAGAAGGTAGCAAGGCAAACGAGGCGAGAGCTTGTCACGTCGGCATTTGAAACTCCTCATAGCAAGTTTTGTCTTTCGTCATAAGTATACCAGCAAGGCAAGCGAGGAGCTGAAAAAATGCTGAGCTCTGTCTGTGGAGATGACACTTTGAAGAGATAAAGGTCAAAAACCTTGAGGTAAGAGCCACATTTCTGAATTCTACGCATATTGTGTGGGTGAGAGAGAATCTGTTTGTGTAGATGAGAGTGACACTGTTGGGAAAACAAAAATCAGAAATAAGAAGGTGAGAAGGTGAGGTGATGTCAGACACCATTGTTGTCACATAGCTGACAGAGATCTGACTTAAAATGTGATTTTCAGTCCAAACATTTGTGGACAACATGCTAGAACCTGCCAAACTGGTTTCACATACATTTTTCGACCAGAGACCAACACAGCTGCTCTGTTCTAGATGAGTGGGAGTGGATCTGTGCCATGTTTACTGAGCTTTTCTGCCTCTGAGGCGAGAGAAATGGAGTCCTCCAAGTGTTTGACCTAAGAAGTTTGACCCGACCCCTCTTCTCTCTCTCTCTCTTTCTCTCTCCTCTTGTCAGGGTTTGACAGTGAGATTAATGGACTGCACAGAGATCAAAGTTGAAATGGCTGCAGAGTTGGAACCTCTTGTCATCACCGAGGACGGAGACGAAGCAGAGGGTGTGTGTGAGAAAGAGGCAGCGGGCTGTTTAGCTGTCGATACACAGAGCACCAGCGAAGAGTCAGCTCCAAAGAAGGAAGAGGAACATACAGAAGAGGACAAAAATGGAGACGATATAGCAACTAGCATACGTTTAGAAGAGCAGAGCCCGGATAAACAGCTGCCCCGCGCAGAGGTTGAGGTTGTTGTGGCAGAAGAGGACAAAGAGAAAGAAAACAAGGAGGATGACAACGGAGGTGAACCAAACAGAGCTGAAGGCGAGAGTGAGGGGCAGACACTCGATAAAAAACACGAAGAGGGTGAAGAGGTCACACAAGATGAGCCACAGGTGGACGTCCAGAAGAAAGATTCCTCTGAGCAACAAGCTGAAGGAACGGAGAGCAAAGCAGCGGATCTGAGAAAGGTTTGTGAACTTCTTCATTTGTCTTTATCATACTTCTGAGATAACCTAAATAATACTCACTCAGCAGATCATGTCATTGTTTGTGATGTTCATTCAACTCTTAAACAATCAGACAGCGTGTTCTCTCCATTAAAAATAACCTTGTGGTGGAAAAAAACAGCATTTAGTTACGGGGCATGTAGGAGTACGTAGGAGTTGAATTCTTTCGGTTTGCCAACAAACAGCTTGGGCCACTCAAGGAGAAACCTTTTCCCCTTCCGTCCCTCATTCTTTCTCTGCCATCTGAACACATGTTCTCAGGCTCACCGGTTAACCCCGGATTTCCCGGAGTCGCTGTACGAGCTGCTGTGCACCCTGCAGGAGGGCAGGCGGCTCAATGACCAGCGCTGCTCCTTCTCGCTGGAGAGCGGCGTCAGGAGGAGGAGGTGTCACTCCGAGCCCAACACCAGCAGGCCGGCCAACAGAGGTGAGAACGCTCAGACAGGCCAAACTAGGCTTTTACACCAACTAGGTGTTGTTTCCATGTATAGAGATGCAGAACCAGGCCGTGCAAAATAACTCTTGAACTTCAGCTCAGTTCCTGAAATGAAGTTAAATTTGAGATCGGTCGGAAAACAGGAAGCACGATTTCAATTAGGGATGAATTATTGTTGTTTTATACAGAACTAAAAAGAAATTAAATTCAAAGAGGGTTATAAGCTTTATGTAGCAATTAGCAAATTACTTCAACATGATTGTGTATAAAAGAATCCTTGTATTGTGAAATGAACTGATTGCAAACACTGAATTTCATTAACATTGATCTTTTGTTCCCCAAATGATTCATGCTTGATTTAATTTCACTCTCATTTTGTGGAAAATGAAAGAATTAATCAATTTGCATCAGGATTTGCTTAAACCAAAAATTTTAAAAAAGTACCAAAAAGTATCGACCAATGTCATTGAGTTTTGGGGCAGAAATGAAAACTATAATACTCATTAACATATACAACTAGGTATCATTTTCAGCATATAATTATATGTTTCTTTATATTTTAAAGAAAGAAAAGAATGTACTAAATACTTTTTTTTGTTCTGTATTGAAGTGGAATTGGTCTGAATTGTATTGAATTTCTCCTCCTGTCATTTCAATTCAAAGTTCAGATTTAAAACACCATGACAGCTGTTGACTCCAAGCTAAAAACCTTGCTACTTGTATATCCCCACATCTGTCCTTGGCTGCTGACCGCTGACAGTCTCCTGCTGTCTGACCATCAAAGCTCTTCTCTCTTCTCTCGCCTCCCTGCAGTCGTCTTCTCCTCCATGACCTCACTCCAGAAAGAGGAGTTTTTCGACTTGGTGGCCACCGCTCAGGCCCGCAGGCTGGACGACCAGAGGGCGAAGCTGGGAGGTTCTGAGCCGTCCAAACGTAGAACGATTAGAGGCAGCATCAGACAACTGTCTTTGATAAAAAGGTCCGCCCCAGCCCCCACCCCGCCCCCACCAGCCCCGGCACCCAAAGAGGACCTGTATGACATGATCCTCACCACACAAGTAAGCTAATAGCTCAATCTCACTTCACTTGCTAAGCATTAGATTTGTCTGTCTTGCATAAACTCATATGTATTTTTGAGCACCTGTAAATATCATTATTATTATGAAATACTTTATCTGACATAAGTGATATTTTATGTGGGTAGTCTGTTCAGTCTGCTTTGTATGTACACAGAAGGGAGGAACAGTTGTGTTGAACTTCTTGAATGAGTTATTTCTTCAAATCGGTGAATGAGTCTGTTCAGTTTGTGACACGCTCAGGTGCTTTTAGCCCAACAGACGTGTGCAGCTGCAGCAGAGCACGTCTCACTGTTGGGCCAAAACAAAGCAGCTGTATTATTTATACACAGTTTAAGCCTCTTATTTCCTTATCTGTCCTCCCCTCCCTCCTCCAGGCTCAGGGCCGCCTTGAGGACCAGCGCAGCAGAGCTCCGGGTCCCATGGACGACGACGACTTCTTCTCCCTGCTCCTGAGAGTCCAGGGGGGACGCATGGACGAGCAGAGGACTGAGCTTCCCTGCATGCTGCAAACCTGAGATGGACCTCACCAGGCTCTGTAGTTCCAGTGTTGTTGTCCTTTCAGCCCAGTTTCCTGTCAAAACAGGTTTCATTTTATTGCCGTCTGTGATGCTTGGTTTGTTGTCCGTCTTGGTCGTCATATTGTCAGTGTTAAAGCTGTTGCGATTGTCGCAAAAAAACGCTAACAGCTGAGCTTTTTTTTATTGTAACTGGAGGAACGTTCCTAATGGGATTTTAACGTTTACTGCAGTTTAGGTACTCTTCACATTCTTGTAAACAGGATTTAGTCGATATTCTTTCTTATCTCATCCAATTTTGGATTCTGTTGAGTGTCTGCGAGGAGTGGTTGAGTAATTTTGTGTGTGTGCTCACAGTCATTAAGAGGAGTCTGTCTCCTGCGTCTGTGTTGCTTTCTCCTTATTTGTACAGTAGACATTAAACACACCAATCATGGTGGCAAGGAGATGACATACCAATGGACTGTGGGTAATTCTCAGAATCTCTCTTCAGAAAATAAACAGAATGTGCCCCTGAGCCATTTGCCTTTTATTTGATCTAAACTCATTGTTGTCAGGAGAACAGTAGACTGGACATACACTATTTGGCTTCTCTCATTTCCTTTTTTAGCTATTGATTATAGCAGTGGCTATTTGCAAGCATTCTAGAAGTGAACCTAAAACAGAGGTGTAAAACTTATATGGTCACATTTCCACAGCCCTGTGATGGTGTCTGACCTTGTTTTACAGCTTCCCCTTAAATGTTCATCAAAACATTTGCACAAAAACTGATAACAGATGGATGTACCATTACAGGAACTAATGGGAGGAATAAATGTCAATGTTTTACAAAAGGAACACACTGGGTGTGGTGGTATCTCAAAGTTCCTGAATTTTGATTAATTGAGTCATTTTACTGACTTGCTCCAGCTACATGTCTGTTAGTTTAATATAGCTGCAAAACTGCTGAGCTGAATCAACCAGAAGGAGCAACCAGATATCATGTGACCACTGGTGTTTGGTAAAGCTGTCTTTGGAAGTCCCAATGCCTGGGTTTATGAGAGAAAGAATAAAAGATAGTGTCAGTTCAACAGAGGAACCAACAAAATGCGCTGGCACTCAAAGTAATGAAGAAAGAAAATAAGTAAGTAACAAGTGTTTTATTTGTCATGTGCAATGCACAAGACACGAGCAGTAAAATGCAGCTGTGATGTACCAGACTATGCAAAAGTATATCAAAACTAAACACTTTTAATAGTACAAAAATATAAACATTTAACTGGGGCCATCTATACATCTAAATACATTATCAGCTTATCTATCCATATAACTATCTATAAATTAGAGAGAGTTAAGGAGTTAGACTTAATTATGTTGACAATAACAATAACAGTAATCATTAACAGTCAATATCAATCATTAACATCAATAACAGTAAGTAAGGAACAGTGAAGGTGGATACATGATCTTTTTAACCTAATTTTTATGTATATATTACATATTTGCATCAGTTGCTTTGGTTATCTATAACATACTATCAACAGTTACTGTGATTACTACTGTCAACAGTAATTTTAATAATTATTTATAGGTATTGTCACGTAACAACTGTTTATTATAATCTAAAGTATTTGTAGCTAAAATATCCAAAACACAAACTAAACCATAACTTAAGTATGTACAATGCTGACATTGTTCACACTGGGATGTGTGTATGGAATGGTGTCAAAGGTCACAAAAGATATCCAGATTCTAGATGTCCGGACGTCATTACTCTGTCACGTGTCCTGCTGCCCTCTGCCAAATCATCAATCTTTCAAATGATCAGCAGTTTGACAGAGTAGGTGAAAAGTAGCTTAGAACATTATATAAACCAGACTTTCCACCGAAATTGTGAAAGACTCAGAAATGGCGCCAGACTAACCAATCTAAGTTACACTTCCTCTGAAATGTCCTCAGTGTGAGCACACACATACTGACCAGGTCGACAGACTCTGAGAGAGCTCCTCCTTGTGTGGTGTTGAGGTACTTTTCTGTGACAATTATTAGGTTTAAAGCTGCATTCTAGTGCCTATGATCAACTCAATCATCATCTCAATCTATTGTTTGAATCTATAAATATTTTCAGGTGTCGGATATTGAGAGCAGCATGACATGCATTCACACTAAAAGACAAGCCGGATGTTGCTAGATCTCATTATATAAAACAACTGTATCAAGTGCAGCAAACCACAGTCCCAACCGTCCTCTGAATCAGCTTCTTAACATCAGCTAACCACTGATGACTTTGCACTTTGAGAGCTTGATGACTTTGCACTTATAAGAGCTTTGTTGCTCATCTTCTTCTGTTCAGATGAAGACCCAGTACACCTATACTGCCCAAACTGCATTACAATCTGAATTTAGATCTAAATTTTCCATGGATTTCTTTTTTTCATTTAATAAAGTGTGAAGCCAGAGCTTCCTCTGCAGAGAAGCGTTTATCTCAGTCTCAGTGGCGTCAACTCTCTCCTTTCTTTTTTAGTCTTTCAGTGTATCCAGGTGCAGCAGAGCATCTGCAGCTAACCAGAGACCTGTCATCACACTTTTCACAGAAGTTCATTATAAGAACCAGTTCTCTTACATTCTACATTCAAAACAAAACCGTGACATCTGAATCAGTTTTCTGCAGCAGTTTCTGTTGCCATAAGCCAACAGATTTGCATCTTGTTATAACAGCAGTGACACACAGAGCAGATGTCGCGTGACAATGGATGAATAGCAACCCAAGTGTGGAAATTTTGAGCTTTGAGTTCTATTTTAATGAAGTTAAGAGCATCTGCATTCAAAGATTAGTGCACTGATCCCTACATCTTTTTTATAGTAAATTGGTAATGTAAACAAAATGAAAATAGTTGGAAAGTATAACCATTTTTTGTATAGAATACAAGCATTCAGTTTCTCAAACTAATGTAGATGCAAATAATCTGAAATAGTTTCACAGTTGTGAGGATTTCTTTTAACTCAACCAAAACCAAAAGAAAACATATTTTTATCATAATAATAATAATTGTCATCAACTCAATGGTTTAAAGACAGCTAAACGCAGATTCTTTTGTCTTGAGTGACACATCACACATACAGAAAATGTGCCACCTGGTGGCCGCCATCTTTGTCGGGGGAATGACGTTGACGCGTGACCCCGCCCATTCTCTCCCACGCAGGCAGGAACCAGGAAGTAGACGCAGATGAAACCGGCACAGCTGGCCACAAGAACAGAAGCAGAAGCTCCTGGAAACTGAAGAAGCTGCATACAGAGGTCTGGGTCTGTCTCACTCTCTGCTCTCGGTCACTGCGGCTTCACTTCGTTGCTGAAGTGAAGCAGCGACAGCCTCCATCTGCTGCTGCTGTGATTTATGCTGTTTACTTGGGCTCACCTGCAGCCTGAGCAAGGTGAGTGACAGGGATGCTGTTTACATTCGGCTTTTACAGCTTTTACAGCTTCTATAGTGTTTATGTTCTCCATTGTTATTCCCGTGTCAAAAGACGCTGTGAGGTGGGGAGTTTTTATCACTGTGTGTATGTGTGAGACTTCAACATCACTCTTAATTGATTTGTTGTTCTTCCACATAAATTTTACAGAGTTTTAAATCACTGTCTCAGCCTGATAAAGCTGTGACTGTTTTACTCTGCTGTGGAAAGTGACTAGGTACTGCACTGACGTGTGATTTAGTGGTACTTGTACTACATCTAAATAATTCCATTTTAGGCCACTTTATGTTTTTACCTGTTACTTTCATTTCATTCATTCACATGAATGAAAGAGCATGTGTCCGAGCTGTGGATGACTTGCACATGTGAGAAACGTCACTTCTGTTTTTCTATTGTTTCATTTCATGTAAAATCTTTATTTTACCACTTCTATTGAAAAGCGTCATTTACTTTTTTAACTGTGACTGTTAGATATACCGTGTTGCGGTCAAACCACTGTTGTATACTTACCCAAACAAATTACTATTCAATTTGCATTTTGTACATTTCTTCTATAGCTTCATACCATATGTATACAATTTAAGAAATCCGTTTTCTATTTATTCTGTTTTTTCCCTGTTTTTTAAATTATTTTTGTCTCCAGGGATCAATAAAGTTAGCAGATTATTCCCCTGATTTCTTTATAGTTTTAACATTAATTGATACAAAGCACACTAGACAAATAAAATCTAGTTCATTATATAAATAAAGCTATTTAGCAGTTTATGTACTGTATAGTCAACATTAAATGTGGTTCAGCAACAATTATAATGCAAATATTTCATATGACAAATTTACATTCTTTGTAATATATCCATCGGTCCCACTAATTAAGTGAAATACTTTTTGGATTATTAGTGGTGTACTCCATCATTTTACAGATCAGTTACAGATTACAGTTTTTTTGCTCCCATCCATGTCTTAAAATCGAGGAAGGAATCTAAAGAAGGAGCATTGTTCTATCCTTTCATTTTCCATTATCGCAAAAGTCCTTCTTAGTGTGGAAATAAAGACATTTACCTTTGCCTCCTCTTCTCAGATGCTGCTCGCCCTGTTCCTGCTGTTCCTCAGTTTGTTGTTGCCAGGCCAGACCTCTCCCATCAGCTGCTACAATGACAAAGGAGACGCTGTCGACTGGTAAAACACTGAAAATCAAAAACTCTGTGATTCATTTTGACCTTGTCAGGGGACAGAGCTGATTAGAAAACCGGAACAGTAATGTGCTTCACAAACCTCTGTGTTTATCTCTGCCTCTCGCTGCCATTGTCAGGCTCTACATATACAAGATGCCTAAGGAACACGGCAAGAAGGCTCCCCTGCGTGGAGAGACATATTTGCTGCTGGAGAAGGGGAGTGAAGGCTGGACTGAGGGGAAGGGGTCGGTCAATGACTCTATGGGGGCTCTGGGCCGCACAGTGGGACAGGTGTATTCACAGGGAAAGGTGAGGATGGAACAAACATGGATCGAGTTTCCCACGTTTTGTACAATATTTACTTTTATATCTTAGGTAGTTCATTAGTGTGGTGTAGTGGGTAAGGACCTGTACTTTTAATCCAAAGGTCTTAGGTTCGAATCCCGCCTGCAGCGCCCGAAGTTTTCCACAGTGAAGGATGTTGGAGTTACAGTGTCAGCATTATCGCCTACAGGCTGCTGTAGCACCTGGAACTTCCCTCATTGTAGGATGACTATGAGAATATGTAAAAAAACAAAGTTTGTGTCAGTTCAGCACAGCGGTTAGACCTGGATCATAAACAGGGCAGAGTAAATAAGAAGTGTGGAAAAAAACTTAGTTTCCAATTGTATTTTTTAATGTTTCTTTTAATTATTTATTTGTTTTGAGGCTACATTTGTTTTTATGTAAAGCACTATGAGTTGTTCGTTAACGTGCTTAAAGCTGCCTCTCCATAATGGATGCAGCTCCTCTCTACAACTGCATAGCAGTTTCTGCTTTTATGCTTCTACAGTGTAAACATCCCCTTCTCTTAAAGCCTGACTGAATGCAGCAATGGGTTTTTTTACAGAAGTGTTTCTCCTGTGACCTTATGACAGTATCAAATCAGGATAGGAAACAAAGAATGAGAACTGAAATTCGCTTGTTCTTTTATTTCTGTTCCTCCAAAAGGTTTTGTGACAGATCATACAGCAGCTCTGTGACTGTTAAGTTTCCGTTTCTGTCTTTTCGGTTGATGCCCTTCACTCTCCACAGAATGCAGAGCTAGCGTACATCCTTTACAATGACCAGAAGCCGGCTGTGGGCTCTGGCAGAGGATGGGCTGCCAACAGTGGGAGCAGAAGAGGCCACACGAAGGGTGAGTCCAGAGCTGCTGCAGTAGATCTGATCACATCCTCCAGATCAAAGAAGTACACTAAGAACAATGGTGCATGAACGGAGTAAGTCAAAGCAAAATACATGAGTCACTTGCACTGATGGAAATGTTATTCCTGTTCTCGCCAAGTAGACGGAAATATCAGGTTTTGCAGTTTTAAGATACACTTGTGAAATGGTAAATAACAGGAGAGATTTAGATTTAGAGTATTATATTTCAGTTAAAGTGGTGAAATAATAACTGGAAATGTAAGACACACTTTTAGTTTCTTGTAGCATAGTCAAGTTTTACACTTGTGATATGTGCATCTTTTGGTCTTCCTGGTTGTTTCTGACACACGTTTGCGTTCCTCAGGTGTCGTCCTGCTGGATAAAACCCAGGGCTTCTGGTTGGTCCACAGCACCCCTCAGTTCCCCCCCGTCCGAGGGGAAGGCCGGTATTCCTACCCCAGCAGCGGCTTCATCAACGGACAGAACTTCCTCTGCGTCACGTACCCGCTGGAACGCTTCCAGACCATCGGTGAGACACGATGCGATGGTGGTATGAGATTAAAGAAAGAGTGTGAGCCGATGAAGATTCAGACTCAGATTCAGAGACAAGATTCAGAAGTTCTGCAGCAACAGAAGTAGGATGAGGTTGGTATATTAGGTTGTCTCCATATAGATCGCAAATTTCCAGTATAGCGACTCGTGTAATTCACTGCTAATTAGAGCTGCGACTACTAATTGACTATTGGACTAATGAGATAATCAATAACTGTTTTACCATACTATTTACTGTATTTTCAGTTTTTTTTTCATCTCTAAGAGGGAAAATTGAATATTGATGAGGTGTGGACAAAAAAGGCTTTTAAAGACCTATCTTAGCCTCATGCAATCAATAAATCTATAAAGTAATTGACAGATTAGTCAACTACAAAAATAATAGATTGTTTTGCTGGTCTACTGCCGGTATAATCCGTTATCCAGTGAACAGCCATGTGTGTATGATGTTTCCCAGAGAGTCTCCCATGAGGAAAGAAATGTTTGGAAATGCCAAAACCTTCTCTCAATATTAGAATTGATTTGAAGAGGTTTTTTTATGAACAGTCCTGGAATAAATCCGACTGATATACATCTGTATGTGCAATAAGGAATGACACTGTTGCACAGTGAATAGCACTGTGTCACCTTGCAGTCCTGGGTTTGAATCCTGGTCACACTGAAGGAAGTGTGGAAATTGCATGGGTGTCATTTTGTTCTTTCCACAGTCCTAAAACATGCATGTTTAAGTAGACTGGAGACTCTAAACTGCTCCTGGGTGTGAGAGTGAGTGTGAATAATGTGTGTGTGTGTCCTGCTTTTACAAACCAGCTTTAGGTGATGGATGGATGGATGGATGGATAATAAATCACAAGTCACACGTCCTTCCTTACAGGCCGTTTCAGCTTGAGAGCAGCGATCGTACCGCTGTCAGCCGGCACTTGATAGTCCGGTCAGGTATTGACACAACAACATTCCTGATCCGAGATAATCAGCGTAAACAGGTGTCATCTCCATGTCAGCGCGCCGCCTGCAGCTCCCGGCTGCAGAGCTGCAGTTGCTATGGCAGTGCCGGCGGTAATGTAATTAGGTTGAGGTACGTTACCATAGAGATGCAGAGTCTGCTCCGGCACATTCCTGCCTCTCCAGCTGGGATGCTGAGAGTGTGACAGTGTCTGGAGTGATGTGCGCACACACACACACACACACACACACACACACACACACACACACACACACACACACACACACACACACACACACACACACACACACACACACACACACACACACACACACACACACACACAGGCTGTATGGACGGTGTGTGAGACGGCAGAAGGTGGCTGCAGCTGTGTCACTGTCCTCGACGCAGTGTGAATTTGCAGATTAATGAAGGTAAAGTTTTGACTGTAGGTCGAAGCTTACGAACACTGAGTGGCAACCAGCATCTTATCAGGAATAGTCCCTCTCAGATTATTTAATAGGCCCAATTAATTCCTATTAATCGGATTGTCAAACAGATTTTACAATCATGCTTCATTTCGGGATTCAATATACTTAATTGTCATTATTGTATGGAATAATGACGATTCACATGTTGTAACACCAATACAACCTCACAATCGATCTAATCGATTATTCGGTCAGTGCCGCGGTGTGCTTGAGAGAGGTGGATCAGGTCATAAAATGCACATCAACAGCATGAAACGGGAGCTGTGGTGCTTCCATGCTGGTATGTTGAGTGTATTATTCAGTGTAGATATGACTCTGGGGAAAAAGCTGCTTAAGAAATGTAAATAATAAATGGACTGGTGCTTATATAGCACTTTCCTAGTATTCAGCCATTCACACCCGCTCATACATTAGGCTACCCTACATGGTCTATATGCTTTACCACTTCTCACCCATTCCCACCTGATTACACAGTAGCTTGGCAATTTGGGGTTCAGTATCTTGCCCAAGGATACTTCATCATGCTACCTGGACTGGGTTGGGATCTGACCTTCCCCTCAAACATTTGTTGTCTGTTTTGATTGTTCTGCATCTTTTGCCAGGAGGCAACAGTTCCAAAAGCTGATGAGCAAGATCTTATGTGACTTATAGAAGCAGCAGGAGAGGATGTGCTCTAGGGCTGGAAGTGTTGAGTTGGTAGTATAATTGGATGAAATTTGTCAAATTGAGTCATGATGTCAGTCTCCGACCCTCTGTTTTAGTCTGAGAACCAAAATCTTTTCCATTTGCCCATTATGACATGCACTCAGGAATGGAGAACTCTGTTTCTGATGTACACATCACTATAGTCATATACACAGGTTTTCCTCCTTTTTTTTCGCTGCATGTTTTCCTCTGTTATCACCTGTTACTGTGCACAGCTGCTGCAGTGCCTCACCTACTCTGAGGTTAGGTAGAGCAGAGTGATGCTGGAGCGCCGTTTGACCTCAGTCTGATTTGTGTCCTGCTGCAGGAGAGCAGCTCCAGATCAATCAGCCCGAGGTGTACGACTGTGACGTCCCAGAGTCGCTGGCGACGCTGGTGCCCGCCCTGGCCGCTGTGTGTAAGAAGGAGCGCCGTCTGTCCGGTCTCATCTCTCCTCACGCCAAGCCTGTGTCCAACCGCAGCGTGACGCTGACCTCCAAGGACGGCACCAAATTCATCAGCTTCGCTAAAGGAGCCTCTTTTCGCAATGGTATGACTCGATATAGAGCGTGTCCTGGCTTCACTTTATCTCCTCTCACTTCTCGAGTCACAAAACCTACACTGTTTATTGGTCTCCCATAGCAAAACTACAGACAACTTTTGTTATCAAACAGTAACCCATGCCTCTGTCCCATCAGACCTGTACCACTCCTGGGTGGCCCCCACCCTCCAGACCAACCTCCTGGTCCAGTTCTGGACCCGCTCCACTGGAGTCCTCCCGTCCGACTGCTCTCTGGGCTGGAAGGTCCTGGACGTCACGCTGCTCAACCCGGGCCACACCTTCTCCTTCAAGAACACCCAGGACCACTCCAAGTGGGCAGTCAGCCCCGGGCCGGGGGGCTGGGTGTGTGTGGGGGACATCAACCGTAACGAGGCGGAGGAGAAGCGTGGCGGCGGGACGGTGTGTCTGCAGGACCCCGTGGTGTGGAAGGCCTACAGGGCTGCAGCGCTGGAGTGTGAGGCGTGTGGAGGGGGGACGGTCCAGTGTCCCGGGTCATGAGGACAGGTGGACAGGATCTTAAATGGAACAAGCAGCTGATTTAGGTTGCATATGTAGCTTGGGGCTGAGGCTTTCAAAGGTTTTTCTGAAACTGTATCTGAAAAGACGCAACTTTTTCTTGTTTGATAAGCTTTGGCTGCTACATTATATAGTACTCGCTAATGGTTGACGTTACTGATGAACTATGGCCAGGCTGCACTGGGATTAGCTGGCTGGGTGAAGGGTCAGGACCGAACGCTCAGCATCTCTGTATTCTAGAACATGCACTGGTGTTCTGGTAGGTACTAAGTCTGGTAGCTCTGAGTTGTTTTTATATTTCTTATGTCTTTGTAGCTGTTTGCTGGTGAATACCGCTGTGGGGAGAGGATTTTCTTTGATTGAAAATGATGCAAATCAGGTGGATGTTGAGCTGTTGAGCTCAAATTGTTGAGCTTCCACTTCTTGTTGGACCAAAAACATGGAGGTGGAGGACGTTCCTCTCTCTTCTATTATGAGATATAGAAGATCCTCAGCACCTACAGCCATCAGGCTGTTTCATTCTACTGCAAATGGTAGTTGCATTGCCAGACAAATGAATTTCCCTTTGGGACTCAATGGAGTAGTTCCTATCCCTTTCCCTGCTGGTGTTTGTAGCAGAGTACGAATTCATATCACTCCCCAGTGATGACAATTTAGAAAACTGGCCGAAAGCAGCACACACAACTTCTTGATATGGTGAAATCAAAGCATCAAGCATTTAAAATTCATCGGATATTCTCTGTGAATATGCACTTTCCTGATGTTATGTGAGCAATATGTTATAATCATGTGATCCAGCTTTGGCTGGAGATGGTGAGTTAATGTGGGACCGCAGCACTCAGAGCAACAAGCAAGAGACATCATGTCCTCTGAGGCACGAACCTCCCTCTACACTCGTTCAGAGTCATTATGGGCTGGAATCAGGGCCTGTCACATCCTCCTCTTCACACTCTGTGCAGGCAGCATGGAGCTGCAGGAGCACGAGGAAGCAGAGGGCTTTATGGGAAAAGGGCCATTCGTTTTGAAAAACACAAAAACCTCCAAGTGCCTCTTGAACTGAAAGCATTCGCCTAAGTGTCTTCATAACCGTGTTTTAGCCGAAACTGATGAGACGATTTTTGCAAAACTGTATAAGTGGCTCACACTCTCTGTGAAACACCACGGCTGGTTTGTTGGTTTGCTCTCAGGGAGTTCACAGGGTTCTCTCCTCCCCCCTCCTCTTCACATCATAGTAATGCACAGAGATCTATTAATTGTTCACTTGCACATCATCTTATTCCACACACACACACACACACGCACTGACAGTATGAAACCAGACACTGACAGCCTTCAGGTGTGAGGAATGCTTTAATGCTCAGTGTTTCATGAACGTTCAAAGTGTCTGTAAATTGAAAATGCACTTCTCTTGACACCTCCACAGCTTTTTCTTTTTTAATAATGTGCTTTCAGTATTTTATAATTGCGTCACATTTCAACAGACATACGTTACATTCGTTCTGACCTCGATTCTGCTTGACGATAAGGATGCTGGCTATCTTGAATCTGAATAAAAAGACTGAAACAGAGACGTTTTCTTTGTCATGGATGTTTATATTCACCTTGTTTTTCTTTCTTTTTTTTTTTACATCATCCATGAGAAAAATACTGCATAAAATGTCAGAATCTGACACAGACGGAGAAGACATGAGTGTACTGCACATCAGTTGAGAGCAATAAAAGTCATATAAAAGTAAATTTATTAGCACAAAAATAGGACATCCGGTATGTAGTGCATAAATAACTCTGATGTGCGATTCCTCAGCACCGGCGGTGACCACACTGCCTTTGTGTGTATGTTGAATACATTCTAATGCAGACGAGGGAAGGATGAGAGTCCTCTGGAGAAAGGCACTAAAAAACATCAGTAACAGCACAACGCTCGCGCACGTCCTCTCCCTGGAACCGCGCGGCTCGCGCCTCAGCCAATCAGGAGGCGGCTTCACCAGCGCCGCACGCGCAGCCAGAGGTCACAAGAGTTTGTCTCTTTCTGTGTAAAGCTTCCGCTGAGGTTCACATGTTTATTCATTACACGAGAATGGAGCAGGGGGCTGCATAAATTAAGTTCAGGCCGTGTTGCCTTCTCTCCTCCGATTGGTTTCGTTTCCTCCGAACAAAAGCAAAAGCCACAAGCTTTGAAAGTGCCGTCGAGTGTTTTTTTTTTTTTTGTTAAAGCTGCAGTAATCGACTCTGTCCACGAGGGGTCGGAAGAACTCAAAGAGCCGCTCAACGTGTTTCCACCTCTTGAGGCAGATACAGCTAATGTGCTCACTAAGAATCTGGAGTCCTGGTTCTGTACGTGCAAATCTATCTCTGTGTGGGTCTAGTTTGGTCTGCATAAGCTCCTGAGAGAAAGTTGTTTAGCAGCTGAACCTGTGACTTTGCAGGTAAAATTCAGACCCGATGCCTAAAGGTTGCACTGGGCACTAAGCGCTATTTAAACTGATTAATGCAGCTTTAAGTTAATGCTGAAATGAATGGAGACACGCTGGCCTGTTCTAGCTGAAAATCCCGTGGTTGCTCGTTGCATTTTTTTCTTTTTTTTTTTGCTGGACAGGTTGGACACATGGACCTAAAGCTCCTTGCCAGTGTAAACACAATGTTGACATCATACAGATGTACAAAATATATAAATATATACAAAATATATGTGCATGTCCAGTGTTTTGCTACAGTGACGGACTCGCAGTGTATCCTCCGGTCCTGCTGCTGTTCACCAGCAGCAGACCTGACGGCACGTCTCTGTCATTTCAGACCTCATTATGTTTTCTTCCCAGAACAACACACAACACAGCCCAAACTGCTCATCCTTGCATGGAGGGCGATCACAGGAAGTCCTGGCTGAGTACATGTCTCTCTGCATCAGGAAGCATCACTCATGACTGAGGCACGCAGCAGCAAGGGTTTTCTTTCCTTTTTTTTTGCTGTTGGCTTTAAGCAATTCAAACTGATCCTATTCATTGAGTTGGAATGAAGAATGTGCATCTGTGTGCTACCTGACTGGGACTCTAGAGGCAGCACCAAAAAGCGAGTTAAATAAAAGGCTCGTTTCGCTCTCCTGCAGCTGGAGGTCGGGAATATCGAGCGAAGCCTGCTGTAGAGGCGCTCATTAAGGCTGTATTCAGACCCGTGGCTCGTTTGCTTTCTTCCAATTCAGGGGCTAAAACGATACGATTGTTGCATTTTCTTTCATGTTTACAAGGTTTGCAGCCCTACATGTCCAAAGTTGCAGTGGGTAAACCAAGTCCTCTCCCGTTGATCAGAAATCCTACGCAAGTGTGTGGTCAGTTTGTTCTGCTGGGTTTCTCTGGTTGGTGAACCAGTGTTCGCTCAGTGAATGAAACATGCACCAAAAAGTTCTGATATCACTCAAAGTGCCTCAGCGGCCATAATCAATTGCCGTGATTGGTGAATTTCTTTTAATTATGGCTCTATTCAGCTGCGTTCAGCACAGAGCACAGAGAACGACTAATCAATTAATCACCTAATAAACGAAATGTCGATTCATCAGTTAAAGCATTTAAAATGTGTTTTGAGAAGGACTGCAAGAAATTAAGTAGATATTTTGATATCGATATAGATATTGATCTCTGCTTCCTAAATGTGACTATCTTCCGTGTTTCTGTAATCCTGCAAAAACACTGGGCTTTTAAAGACTATATTTCAGCTTTTGTGAAACAGATACTCACAATTTTCTCCAATTTTGTGTCTTTTTACAAACAAAACTAATTGATCAACTACATGATTGATCGTCTGCTGCAGCCCTAGTTTGGCAGTGGTATCGGTTGCTGAGATGATTACACTGTGGGATCACAGTGGGTTTTATTCTGCACAACTGCCAGGTCTGAATACGCCCCCTAAAACACTTGGAGGTCTGGGTCGTTTGGGCGTTTTGGTCGGACAGGTTTTGTCGTAGCGAGGGAGAAGGCATATGTAGATTCACACAGAAAAGGCCACATGTACTGTTTATGAGGGCTCATCCTGCATCCACCCCGAGGGCTAAGACACGAATCCGGGTGCAGGAAAACCTGGTGTCAAAACAGAGTCCTGACCAGTCTCCTCCCCTTGGCCTTGATCCGAGGAAACGTGGCGCTCGTCTCCGTGCTGATTGGCTGCAAGCCCAGTGGAGTGTTCCCACCTTTCCTCCTCAACAGGAAGTCAACACTAGACGACGTCATGGCGTAGAAGACGTTTCCTGTGGCGGGGATCACCAGTTCTGCAGCAAGAGAAGACCAATGAGCGCACTGGCCTCAGTACAGCTTCTGCACAACAGCTCCTACTTGTCAGTTTCAGTGGTTAGAATATTACATAAACTCCCCAAATTCCCAAATTGTCCCTGAATTTGCTTTGCATAACAGTCAGATATGCAAAGTGCGAAATGCAAAAGAAGCACGTGCTGCCCCCAATTCAAGAACTCAATAGTTATTTTAGACAGACACAGCTTAAATTAAATTCTGCTCCTACTACTACTACTACTAATAACTATCATATATATTATATGTAGAATTATTACTTAAACACACCAATCTTGGTGCAATAATAAATAAATGAATAATTGCTTGACTTGTTTTGAATTGTTTTGCTTTTGTGTATATTTTATCTTTTTGACTGTGTGTGTGCTTGGTTAGAGTGACTGTAATGAAACCAGCTTCTCCAGTGTTTCTGATTTGGAAAATCTAACTCAAATCCTTCTTTGTCTCCATTTGAATGATACAAATTATAAGTAGTAGCTTCAGCAGATCCAGCGGGCGCAGTTTTTCTGCATCTTTCAGCGGAGAAAGCTCCTCCTCACCTTTTCCTTCAGGCAGGAGTTGGATCAGCTCGTATCTGGACGCCTGTTTGGGGTCCTGATTGTGCTTTTCTAAGGCAGAGCTGATCACAGTGGGGGTCTTGTCATTGCTCGTAACCTGCGGGGAGAGAGAGGACGGTCACAATGACAGCCGGACAGTTTGATTTGCCCTAATGATATCCTGGGCGCTCCGTATCCTGAGGATCTGACTCTGATGACTATCATTACAGCATCCTGGCAGATAAGAGCACAGCCAGAAAGTGCAGCACTGTGGCAGATCACGCTCTGCTCTGTCCCTGCCTGCTGCTGGGAATCAGCCTCAGAGGGCTCCGCTCCGTACCAGGATGCTCCGGTACAGGTTTCCGTCCTGCAGGTCCATCCGAATCCGGATGATTCTCATGTCTGGCCCGGAGCCTTGGACGCTGTTGGTCGGGTTGTTGCCGCATGAGGCCGATCGTCTGTGTGACTTTGTGGGAGTGGACGGAATCAGCGCTGCGGGCGTGGAGTCGCTGGTCGGAGGCGACGTGTCCACATCCAGACACGACACCGAGGGAGACCTCATGTGCTGCCATGGAAACACAACCAGCGCTATAGATAATTCACTTCAGTTCAGCTGTATTTAAAGTGCCGCTTCACAACAAGGTCATCTCAAGAAGCATCAAACAAAGAAACACAGCCCATATAAGCTGCTGTAAGCGATTAGCAATGACACGAGTGCTCATGTAGGATTATATCGACTGCTCTGTTTAAATGCCTAGATGGGTTTTGTTTTCACAGATTTCTCGCCCCCTGACCCCCCGGTTTCAACGTGCAGACGGCTTTGAATACAATCCAGGAATACTGCAGTGCACATGCCACATGAATAGTTGGTGCTGTGACTCTGATTTGCATACATATGGACACTTCCTGTGAACCATAGCACTCTCGGCCCTTCTCAAATTGTTATGTTTTCCCATCTACATGTGTACGAAAGCAGGGGTGTTTTCAACATCTAAACAATTTGGATCATGAATACTGTTCTCATGTAGAAAGACACAAAAAAAACAAAAACTTTTGTGTTTGAATGAGTGCAGGTTGGGATGCATTACCTTTGTGAGTTTTGACAGCAGGTGATTGACAGGTGAGGGGAAGTCAAAGAGGCTGTCGCTGTCCCCAGCCAGGCTGGTCCGAGAGATACTCAGGCTGCCAAGACAACAGACAAGCAGACACAGCTGAGAATCTGACGGTCATCGAATTAAACCTTAATCAAACATTGGAGAAGCGTTTAGTCATACTGCTCTGTGTATGTGTGTGTGTGTGTGTGTGTGAGAAGCTCACTCTGGGCACTGTGTGATGATGACTGTTGGGGTGAGGCCTCGGGGGCTGGGGTCACCAGGTGCTTCGATCTCATTGGACAGTCTGTAACTGGTTATCATATCGTATTGAATATTACATTGTTTCACAATGAAATTGGTCTTTTTATTTGCAGTAAATCAGTCACCGGTGGACAGGTACCTCTCCTCCTCTGTTAGTGTCGGGGCGCTCTCATACCACTGCGTGAAGGCCTCGTCAGCGGTGAAAACACAGTTTTTGCAGGAGGACTGAAGCAGTCGGATTTGAGCTAAAACCTCAAATTCCTGTGAACAAAAAGCCGAAAAGTTTTGGAATTAAACAACCATCAGTGTTCCTCGACTCAGCCACTTCCTTCTTCAGATCTCACCCCAAAAATGATCTAATTTTTATAGCTCCCAGTTTATCTGTCTCTCTTTCTGTCTCAGTCTCTCTCTTTCTTAGCTTTGCTCACTGCCACCTTTTGAAAACTGGTGACAACCATTTATAAGTGCAGTATCTCCTGAGCCACAATTGGTGATGTCATGACACTCACCCGCCTCCGTTTGTCGAAGTTGATGTAGCCGTTCTGCACAGGGAGAGACAGGATGTTTTGAGTCACTTTGGATTTTTTTTGGTTTTGCAAAACGCTGAGCAACTTCCCGAGGTTTGGGCACAGGTTTTTGCCCTCTGACTGAGAGCAGAGGGAACTTACGTCGAGCCGGTCTTTGACCGCCGTGTCCAGCATGGTGAGGTCTGTGAGGAAGATGCCCAGGTAGGGCACGGTGCCCTGCGCGTTGGACTGTGGAACAGAGAGAAGTGTTTCATTAGTTCCCCGGAGGTTTCTGCTCACACAGCAGAGGGAGGGGGTTTAAACCAGCACGTCACACCACAGCCACTCTGTTCCACTTCACTGCTGCCTGCTGGTCGATCCCCCTCACAACCTGCCATTAAAACACACACACACACACACACACACACACACACACACACACACACACACACACACACACACACACACACACACACACACACACACAAACACACACACCTTCTCCACCGCCACCCACCCTCACAGCTTAGCAAGTGTCACTGCACTTCTTCACCTTCTGAGAAAACTGCAGGAGAACTTGTTGCCCTGAAGTAGTTTAGAACTAAGACTAAACAACCAGGCTTCACTCAAACCTCTTGCATATTATGGAGAGTAAATCCCTGGTTTGTTTTACATCTCTGCTTTGGCTTTTGGCATTTTGCAAATTTCAATTCAATTCAAATCATAGAGTTTGGTGCAGAGGAACTGAAGTGACCATGAACTGGCACTTTTAATAAAGTTAAAGGTCCTGGGTTAGACTCCCAGTCTGTATGGAGTTTGCATATACATCATTCCACTGCACATTTCAGAGGAATTATTTCAAGTAGTTTTTCTAATGAGACACTGTCACAGAACATGATACTGATGATCTTATTTTCACACCCATCATCAAACAGTTGAGTTTTTACGTCAGGTACAATTGATAGCTGTCCCTCTGTAACCTAACCCTCTGCCTGATGTTTAGAAGGTAAACAAACCTTGTATGCTCCGTGACGTGATGAGAGATAAGTGAAGATCGTTTTTCGAAAGGTATTGTTCCACATTTTGTCCCCGTAACTTTTACAATGCCAGCGACACTTTTTGCAGGGTCTTACATCATCCCTAAATGTGTCGGGGAGCGCTCAACCCCTGCGGCTGAAACGATTGGTATGCGCTGCACATGTGGGCTGTAAAGTTGGTGAAAAATGTTCTTTTAAATATGCTTGAAGATCTGAGGCAACAAAGGCTGCAGTGATTTTAGTTTTTCCTCCGCTGTGACTGAACCCATGTGAGACAGTGAGGCTGTGATGCTGCTGTTAAACTGTTCATTAACGCTCCAACCGGTCCTGATTCACACTCTTACCTTATTAATGTGTTTGTTGTTGAGTCTGTTGTCCAGGTTGGCGAACTTTGACGTCCCCTCCTGCAAGACAGAACCAAAGATTCAGTGTCATCCTAGACCTTAGAAACAGCACTGATTTTCCATCTGTTCTGGATCTGTCTGTTTTTTAGACGACATCAGCACATCTGCATCTGTCAGCGTCGGACTCAGTTATCTTTAAGCCAACATGAAATTTAGAGGAACGCTGTTAAAAAAAACTCACCATACAGCAAGTTCCACTCCCAACCACCCGGTTATAGAAATGTATAATAAATGCTTCCATAAATGACTGTTTACCTCAGTTTGGTTTGTGAAATTTTAAAACATGCACTTAAGCCTAGCCACCAAGAGCTGCTAACAATTTCTCCCCCCAAACTTTGAGCGAGTCTTTTATTAGTCTGAATCATTCATCTTAACACGCTGTGTACTCGTTGTAGTCAATTTCAGACAAGCAGCGGGATGAAGGGAAGCAAGTAACTGTGCTGCAAAAAAAATCAAAGGCCAGCAGAAGGCGGTGGTGTTTTTCTGGAATCAAAGCTCGCACTGAGACTCAAAATGAAAGCCAACGTTTGGATGAATTCCTTTGGGGGTATCGTGGGCAAAATCGCAGCTAATGCAGAAGCATTGATGCCTGCGCTGAGCCATAACAGCAGATGAAAACTTCAGCTAATCCTGCCAGCGTCCCTCCATACTCTGATGCCGTGCAAACTAAATATAATGTACGGCTTCAGACGGGTATCTCTCACTGACGTGAAAGCGTTGACAGAATAAGGGCAGTTGCACTCAACCAGATCCGACTGGTTCCTGCTCTTTAAAGCGGTCGTAAATCTCTTCCACTGAGCGTTGTTTGTGGCTCAGACTCTGTTCGGTGCTGTTTGACAAACGTGCAGCGAAAGTTGACGGACACGTTACTGAAAGTCTCGTTTGGCTGTTCGAGCAACGATGCTCTGCTTAGGAGGAATAATGTCGCTCTTTTCCCATTGCATAGTAATCAGTATGACACAGTAGTTTTACTTTTCAGGTGGAATTAAAACCTGATTCCTGGTACCATTTAGGTACCTGGTATTAAAATACATAAGGACCACAAATGCTAGAGTGGGTTGAAAGGCTAGGGCTGATATGGTCCAAACAGTGAGAAGAGGAGGGAGAATGGCCTCCACTCAACACAGACTGTTGAGGAGACGATGGATGATGGCTGGTGTTTTTCTGACTTAATGAAGCTTTTCTAACTCGAGTTCTCGTTATACGTTGCTAGGAGCAACATTTAACATTATTACTTAGTTAGCTATCAATGCTGTACATAGTAATGAACCAGGCTAATGCAAATGCTGCTTTCACGTTTTGAAAACAACAAAGTCCAGCACCATAGCAACAGCTTGTGACTGATTTCATTTGCTCCTTTTTTGGTTTTAATGAACAATTCAGTGACGACTGTGATTAATGACTGTGATCAATTTTTCTGTTGCTTAAGAAACAAAGTCACGCAGCAGCTGTACAGATACAAGCTGTGCCAGGCTGTACTGTGCTGATACCATGCAAACCAAACATGGTCAGAGGCTTGATGAGATCACAAGATGATTCTGCTGTGGTTTTTAGTCTGCGGTGAAGCTCAGAGAGATTTTTAGAGAGCTCTTAACTATTTTTAACCTCTACTTTCACCACAAGAGTCACATTTGTGGTACTGCAACAAATCCTCAGTGGCTTTCGGTTAGACTCTCTTAAAGAGAAATGGGATAAAATCGAGTTTCCAGAAAATAATGATAGAGTGAGTTTTAAATGTTCTGAAATGTCAGAACTGACACCAGACACCATGCCACCCTCCTCATCTGGACTTTTCATGTCATTATCATTTGACATGTTATGGTAATGACGCCCTAACAGGGCCTTTAAGTGATGTCATTAAGTTCCCAGAGGAATTATTAAAACTAGACCTAAACCCTAAACCTAAACCCAGGCTCAGCTCCTGGGTCAGAGACTCCAGCATAACACCATCTAGGTATAAAACAGGTGAAGAAAATGGATGGTGAGCAAAGATTAGCCCATTAGCTTCTGCACCAAGCTAACATGATTCACATGCTGCCAGCTTCACTGTTGCTCTTCTTTCACAACATCCTGTTCTGTTCTCATAGCGTGAGCACAATCGACAGCGTTTGACTTTCAGGTTTCTATATATTGTGGCTCATTCGTGAAGTAGCTCTTCTCACATTCCAGAGCTGTGTTGACGCAGAGGTAACAGGGTTCAGAATCTGTCATGTCTTTCTTTCTGAGCGTATAGAAAAAAAAATATCTTTGAGATGATTTTTTTTAAGCTAACCAGTGAAAAGGATAAGCAATAAAAACAACCACCAGCAAGTGGAAACAACACAGATCTGAAGAAACCAAGTTGAGGACATCAGAGAGGAGTTCCCGCTCTGCTCCTCCAGCCTCTGAGACACCCGCTGGCTTTATCATTAACACACACACCCATGCCAGCAGACGAGTGGCGAGATATGACCAAAACACGTCATTCAGAGCCAGGCCATCAGCTTCACACGCAGCAACGCTGCTCCCATGCTGTGTCGTGTCCCCGGAGGCAACCAGCCATAAATAAAAGATCAAATTTATCACTCAATTTGCTCTGTTTACATTGCACCTCATTCAAAGCCTGATTGACCTCATTCAAAGCATGATTTAGATAGAAAGATAGAAAGATAGATAGATAGATAGATAGATAGATAGATAGATAGATAGATAGATAGATAGATAGATAGATAGATAGATAGATAGATAGATAGATAGATAGATAGATAGATAGATAGATAGATAGATAGATAGATAGATAGATAGATAGATAGATAGATAGATAGTGAGTTTTGCAATTCCATGCGTCTTCACAGACTCTCACCTCCTTCAGGAGCTCCCTGCTTTGCGAGTAGTTGTCTTTGTCGGAGAATATTTCAGACAGCTCCTCGTATCTCCTCACAGCATCCCTGTCAAGGTGCCAAAACACAGAGGGAGTCATTGAACAATTTAGGATTACTTATGATTCACTTGCAGTTCACACAAAGCCTGTGATTGTACACAAAGGTTCGAGAGACAAGTGGAAAATTTGCGTGAGAAATTTCTGATATTAACGGAATCAGCCTGAGACAGACAGTGTTGCTGATCTGACACTTTGTGATTCCAGACATAAGAAGGACTTTTCACTTCTGCTTCTTTGTGTATTTACAGGGTTGCTCTGGTGAATCACAAACACAGTTTCCCCGGGGTAACTGCAGCTCCTTGTCACGCTATGTGAGGAAGGAGGACTCGCTCTCACCGCTGGATTAACTCCATTACATTTACAGGTCATAGAACATGTCATGTGGGACATTTTGAACAGATGTCTTGCATCGTCTTGTATAATGAGAAAAAGCAGATTTAAGAATTTCAAGAAAGCACTGAGCGACGTGCATATGACATGCTAATAAAACACATTTTCAAATATCTACAATGTCAAATTGTTAAGGAAAAAGGTACCAGAAACTGTTATGCTGATCTAGTGTGTAATAGTGAGGAAAAATACAATATATTACTGCATCCATTTTTTTAATTTGAGACCCTAGGCAACAGATCTTTATGCTGCTGGAAACCTGCGGAAACACATCTGCAGTTCCTCAGTCGCCAGCAGAGGTCGATACAAGTCTTCAGTTACTCTACACCTCAGTAGCTACCCACACATCCCAGTGAACTGGACAGATGAGAGCTGCTGATTCACACCTGTGTCACGATGCAGATTTGTACCCTCCTGCAGATTCGCCTACATATATTTTTCTCAAGCTTTTGATTATTTTCATAATAATCGAGAGGGTCAGCGAACTAAAAACCTGCTCCACCTCATGGTTTTTCACATTCAAGTGTTTTTGTCTAAGCCATGTGTTGTTTGTGCATGGACCTGTCTGTCTCCTGCCACGTCCTCCTCAGCCGGTGGATGGGGTTACTCTGCAGAGCCGACACAATGGAGTACAGCGAGGAGAAGTTCTTCCTGGCTCTGCACTCCTGTCCAGACACACACACACACACACAAATGAGTATGCTAATCTGACTGCACCGCAACCCCCCCCACCCCTCCCCAAAAAAACCCACAGTGTAACTGATAGCACCTGTGGGCGTGGAGGAGCATGCCAATATTAAGTTACAGAGTCAGCCTGAGCAGCTGAATAATGGATGCTGCCAGAGCGGTTTGTCCCAAAAGAAGAGGGGATGAAACCCGGATGGCTGGAAACCAGAGAGACACCTAACTCTGCCAAAGAGAACGTTTGTGTGTGTGAGTGCGTGTGTGTTTGTGTATATGTGGAGATAAACACAACTTTAAAGAGGAAACCTGGAGAGGAGCTGCTTCTTATTCACAGATAAAGAAGCTTGGAAACGAATAAAAGTGTTCGTGTGACCAAAACAACCAAGGACAGGAAATGCCTTTGTGTGTGTGTCTGCCTGCATGTGTGTGTGTTTGTGTGTCTTCCCCTGCAGTTACTTTCAGCTTTTTAATATTTAAGAAGAAGCCGAATGTTGTAGTAATAATAACAATGTCGCAGGCACTGCATAACTCAGTAAGTGTGCTGATATTTCTAAGCAGACTCGGTGCTCTGCTCTGAGCCCTCGGGTCAGACGACACATTTCGTGGCTCAGCACATTCCCGGCTCACGCTGTTCACGCAGTATTTCATTTTCAGAAAGGTGCACGGCGAGTGTGGGTCCGGTACAAAGGTTTGCTGAGTGGGCTGAGACTCACTTCAAAAGAGGCAGAACGCCAAATCTGCTCAATTGAACGACAGAGACTTCTTTTGATATTTGCTGCTGCTTTGTCCTGAAAAGATCCACAAATCCAGACCTCTTTGCTGTGTTTAACTGTCAGCCGCTGATTGAAAGTTGAAATTACAGTGACATCAGAGCAGAAATACACTGACCGGGGAGTTGCCATGGTATGTGCAGATTCAGAGCTCAGAATAGGATTATGCTTCGGGGATTAACAGGGATTTATTGTAGGGAAACGAAAGTTGTGCTGAGGGTTTTTAGGGGGACGTGACCCCCCCCACACCCCCCACCCTCCCCCTCTATCCAAAACTGACACACAGTTAATGGAGCGATTTCACAGCTCGTAAACAGCTTTTAAGAGTGCATCAAATGGAGCATTTTCAGAGCTGCGACCTCGGATGTTTGCGGACTGACCTCGGCCACGCTGATCCACTTCTCCAGCAGGCGCGCTCGCTGCTGGCTGCGCAGGCTGGTAGCACAGAGGCAGGACGCCAGCACCGCGTTCGCCAACTTGTTGAACTGCCGTACGGTGGCCCAGACGGACCAACACAGGTCTTCCCTCCCTTTCCTATCCCTCTGGGACCAGAGGGAGCCGAGGCAGTGGTACGGGACCAGACGGACAAACAGCTCCTGACAAACGAGAGCAGATAGAAACTTTAGCACACAGGCGTTTCAGTGGAATCTGTGCGATACGATCCTGAGGTTCTGCTCACGGTCTCTATCCTGGTGAGCTGCTCTGCGATGAGGGCTGCAGGAAATCCCAGGACGCTGGTGGGTTCAAACGTGGAGGCGTCGGGCGGTGGGCTGGTGACACCGCTCTGATCTGCAAAAGGGTGAATGTGCTAAGTGAATATGAATCCAGAGGAGACGATGCTTATCTCTTCTTTTTATCTTCTCGGCTGCAGGAATTGTCAGTGTATAAATGACGTTGTTTTGTTCCAGAGAATGGCAGCTATTACAGCCACACCGAAATAAATCTAGCATCTCGGTGTAATGAGGAAATAACTTTGTTATCGGTAGATAAAGAGAAGTTTGAGTCATGACCTTTGAGATAAGGAGAGGAGCAGAGTTAGTGCCAGTATCTCTGAGACTGCAGTAAGATGCTGCAGTAGAACCCTGAGCGTGATGTTAAAGCTGTGGCACGCTGATACTTAGCAGATGTATTGTTTGCCTCTCTCTCCTTCGTTGTTAAGAGTGTTTGCACCCCGACAATGTGCACAAAGACGATATGAAGTGTTGACAAAATGACATTTCCCTGGAAAAAAAAAATCACTGAAGTTTTTGACTTATCTGTGAGTCGACTGAAATACTTGACTCTGCACTAATGAAAGGCAGATCTAGATCGGTATCCACAGAGTAACGAGATAAAATAGTTTCATTTACTCCCGCCTTCATTTTTTTCTTATCTGTCCTGAGCGTCACTGTGCTACGACAAACATTCAAGAAAAATGAACCTTCTCTCCTTCTCTCTATCAGCTGTATTTCTTTGCCTTTACCAGTCCCTTTGTAAGATTTACACCAGACTACACAGCAGCAGGTCTCGACTCTGCCTCTCTGTGATAGAAACAGACCTCTGCGGGCGTCGGGGAGCAGCGCTCTCTCGCTTAGCTCCTCCGCGATCCTCAGCAAGCGAGCTCGGAGGTCGGCTGCAGACGAGGAGTCCTGAGGGAGCAGGGGAGCGAGGCGCAGCAGGCGAGACGGCTCCCCCAGACTCCTGAAGTCCTCTGGGTACTCAGAGAGCCACGTGCTGAACACCGTGCACACTGCCCTGCATAGACAGAGCAGAGACAGACAGTCAGAGAGCCAAGTTCACAGAGCTGAGATCAGACAGGAGCCTCACTGTGCAGCAGACGCTTCAGTCACAGAAATAATGACTAAAATAGGTGACTAATGGTGACTAAAATGTCTTTTCTGTCATTAGGAAAAGTGAAATATTGATTGAGAGGCTTAATAGCCTTTTAATGAATGTAACACTTTGGGCACCAAGTGATCTGAGGCCAATTTATGTCATTAAAAATCATATTTCATAACTGAAGAGATGGTTCTGGAGGTGTCATCAGCTTTTGCCCAGAGGAAGACAAACAAGCTGTTCTAGACTGACTAGGCATATTGATATTTTCCCACACACCTAAAGACATTAAACCCTGATTACTCACACCTTGGCTATGGTGGCATGACAGCTCACAGGTTTGTTATGCTAATGAGCCGAGGTGCCTCCTCAGTTTTAAAAACCAGGGGACGCCCACATCAAAACCAAACCGCAGAACATCCTTTAAGAAACCTCATAGAAGTCCAGTTATTTTTGTTTTTATCACCTAAATCTACCATGGAGGACTGAGACAGACATCTAAAGATGTCATGCCAAGATGCTGTGTCCTCCAGGGGTTTAGATAATAATATCAGCCTATTATTTAGCAGCAGAAAAGGATCAAGATGTTTTTCTTTCAACTGAGGTTCAATGTTCCAATTCTGAAACGCCATTTTCTCAAAATGCAAATGTTCAGATCTTTGAAGTTTCAGGGTTTTCTTCTGTAAGACATGTTTCCGTCTCAAGGCTCTAAACTAACACTGAGGAACACAGATAAACACATGGCGTCCGATGCCACGGGTAAAGTGTGGCGGTTTAAAAACACTCACTTGTTGAAGGATTGTCTCATCTGGCTCCTCTCGCTGCTCCCAGGTGGGTTCTCCAATCTGTTAACCAAAAGCAAAAAGTCAGTGGAGCAGAGAAATAAAAGCCCAAAAACATCAGCGTCACTCAGTCCAAACTAATATTTGTGTTCTGAGGTAAACATGTCGTTGTCCAAAAGGCTGCATGTGAACCTAGGATCCTTTTAGTTGCTTCTTTAGGAGTATGAAAGGTGAATTTCAAAGGCGAGTTTATGTTGATTTATGAAGCATCTTAATCAGAAACTGCTGCCTGAATTTGACTCTGCAGGTTCCTGCTTATCATGTGGGAACAGAGGTTGGCAGGGTCCGTCAGCTGCTCCTCCAGACTGATCTACAGATATGTGAGGCAGCCTGGCACAAAAAAATACATAAGAAATACAGAATTCATAGTTCTGGGAGGTTTAATCTTATTGCCACAAGGTGCATTATAAAATCAGCTCAGGTGGAGAATTCTGTGTTGTGAGCGACTGGATCGGAATGAGATTTTGAGGCAGAAACAGCTGCTGAGGCTGCTCTACTCAACCATCTGTTAAACCCGTTCTTTTATTTTTATTTCTGCATTTTTAAAAGGACTCGTCTCAGACTCCGCCCCAAAAAACTGCACTAATCACCGCACATAAATAGATTCTCTTCTACATACTGGTCCAACCATAGTTGGAACTGTATTATAAATATATATTCACAATTCCTGATTCCACTGCATAGTGTTGACATGTAATTCCATCATTGCACATTCACTTTATACACGTCTGCAGTTGCACTTCTGGTTAGATATGAAACCTTTATTGCCTGCGTACATTCACTATGTGCAATGACAGTGAAGCTGAACCTGATGGGGCATAAGGAGAAGCAAGACATGAAGCGCCCTGACCTGTCGGTGAGGATGTCCAGCACTCGCTTGGTGGAGGTGAAGGAGCGGTAGGTGGAGAGGAAGATGGTGACAAAGGAGGAGTCTCCCATGGAGAAGGAGTGGAGGAGGTGCAGAACCAGTTTCTCCTCTGTCCCCGCTTTCACACACTGGGAGCGTGACGCCGTGGACTGGAGGACGGAGACAGGAAGAGAGGACGTTAATGTGTGGCGTGGACAGGAGGCCTCCTGATTGGCTGCAGCGGCTCCGGTCACACGGGACGTACCATCGGACTGTTGGGGCCGCCATGCGGCTGCTTGACCACCACCGTGTAGATCACTCCGTCCTCCTCCTCCTCCACCACCGTGGACTGCAGAGCAAACACAAGCCAGGGTTAAACTTAGATCTTTCTACCAAGATCACCGAACCTCAGTCATTCAGACCAGTCACACATCACACATTCAACACTCTCAACTTTTATCATCTCTTATGTTGGTTATCATTATTATCGTTCACTTCATATTTCTCCTTATTATTTGGATGACTTTATATTACACACTTATTACTTATTATACTTTTTATATTGTATTGTGCATTCTTACTGTAAGGATTCTGTGTGAACTGTGATGTTTAGGTGACTTTTTGGGTGCTGGACAGAACAATTTACTTGAGGGATAAATAAAGTATTCATCTCATCTTATCTTATATGACCATTAGATGCTCTCACTAAAACAATGTGTGAGACACCATCCGTTCTACGAGACGCCCCAGAACCGTGTGTTTAAAAAAAGAAATAGCCAAAAACCAAACAAGCTTTGAACTCGTTTCTCACATCCTACATGGAGCTGTAACGATCCCAATTTAGCCGGGGGGGAAAGTCCCTGACACAGTTACCCTGTTTTATCCCGGCACTGACTCACAGTCCCCCCTGCACGCGGCACCATGGTGCTCTGAGGTCTTACCAGATCCAGAGGACAGTACCAGGTGGTCTTCATCGGCGAGGGCTCGGCCTGGGGGACAGAACCCAGAGAGCAGGTCTTAGTACAGACGGGCCTCGTTAGGAAAAAGATCCATGGTAACGCAGCAGCTCATACGGCTGTCGCTGGAGACAGTGGCTGCAGACTAATCCTGACTCGGCGCCACAGACTGCATGTGCACTCCAACCACAGCATGTTTTTTTTTTTTCCCTTTTTTAGCTTGATTCATGTGATGGATCACACGGTACAATTACCCAGAAGGTACAAAAATATAATTTTTTTTTTCCAGCCTTGCTATGCTTAACTATGACAGATGGATAGAAAGAGAAAGAGAGATACAGAGAGAGAGAGAAAGAGAGAGAGAGAGGGAGAAGAGGGAGAGAGAACCCGGACACATCCCCAGGTGAGCCCGATACGTCAGCATTTCACAAGAGAAGGTGTTTGTTTATTTATACACCTCACCATGTAATTACCTTTGCTCACCCTTGTTCCCACAACTACCATGTTCAGTTTGCACTTTTAATCCATACTGTATTCTGCTTCATAGCAGACTGTAAGAAAATGAACAGGGTGTGAAACTAAGAGTGGAGCTGAACCCGAGAAACCTGAGGATTCACAATCATTAAAAAAGCTAAACTGTGGAACGAAGTTTGATGCTGTTATAATGTGGTCATACGTGCAACCGACTATTAGAAACCAAATGTAAAGATGCTAAAACACGCTGGGAGAAGTAGAAAATACATTGAAGCAATTCGAGTAATGTGCTTCATTTAAGTTATGTGTATAAAGTGAGAGTATTTCCATTCTAGACAACTTTTGAGAGGCTGATATTGCACATTAAACCTCATCCAGTTTATCTCCAAGCTGTAATCACGAGCTACTTTCATGTTGAGACACACAACGGAATTAAAGGCATCAGATATTTATGAGGTTTATTATCATTTCTGCATTAAAGCCTTAATGCTGATGTTAAAATAAATAACGTAAGCCTCCTTGTACCAGTGCTGTGTGTGTCCTGGTTCACACCTGAAGGGTTTAAGTTATAAATTAAAACAGGATTTAAAGGCAGCTTTGCTGTCGCACAGACTAATCTCAGTCTGAACCATAAAACATTCATATTGTGGATCTGGTTCCAGTGTGTCGCTGGGAAGGAGCTCAGTCCGTCGCCGTCCTGTGTTGTGACTTGTCAGTGGGCGGGGCTACCCCCAGCTTTACGTCTGCACCACTGACTGTACATTTACAAACATATTCATCAATAAAACATTTCAGGCTCACACTCCTAGTTTCACAACTGTCGACTTTCCATGCCACATGGCGCATGACTAAAACCACCGTGATATCATCATGGCGGCTGGGTCCAAGCTCCAGACCATTTTAGACGCTTTGTGTGAGTTGTGACTCAAGAGTTCTGAGTAACACCATAGAAACCACTTCACAACAAATACTCCCCACAAAGGTCTGATTAAACTATTAAACAGTGAGCAAAAAACTCACACGGATGACATTCAAGCATTTCAACTCATTTTGCATGCATTGACTTGTGAGCTTTCTTAGATGCAAATTCCACATAGGCCACATACAAGCTGAGATGCATATTTAACATATTAAAACAGACAGCAGAGGAGTCTGCAGCCCTCCGTCTGGCCGACTGCGTAATTAGCTGTAATAAGCTCACGTTGGCCTCTTTTAGCCCCTTTCAAATTACCATGACTCGGGCGAAGGTCGATGCTACAGGCAGGCGCTCCTTGCATTCGAAAATGGTCCAACTGCACTGAATTGTACAGCCAGTGTGGACCGAACCTGTTATTCCACCTGCTATCTCTGCTGGCATCCTCACAAGGCCTGCCTGCGACTCTATCTTGCACATGAAAGCTGCCTAGACACACACACACACACCTAAGTACACAAGAAAAAAGAGGGGGAAAAACAACACACGTTACCTTAAGCTCGACAAGTTCAGACAGGTCCTTAAGCTTCCTGGAAATCTTCAGGATGAAACTACTAATAGCATTTTCATTTTGTTCTTCCTTTCTCATGTGGCTGTCCAGCTTTTCTCTCTCTCTCTCGCTCTCTCTCTCTCTCTCTCCCTCGCTCTCTCTTTACTACCTCTGATTTCGCTGCTGTTTGACCCAGATCTGTGCGGTTAGCCCTGACTGTTTGCCTCCCTGCGCCTTGTGGCTCTGGATCACAAAGACACACCTGAACGGCTGCTAAGTCCAGCCCCCACGAGGCGACATCACCTGGGCACACCCACTGCACACACACACACACACACACAGACACACACACTGCAAACACAGAGATAGGGCCATGTTGACGTTGATACCGCAAACACTAATTTCAGGTGAGTCATCTTCTACACACACACACACTCACACATGAATCGCTCCCATACAGACACACAGCTCATACAAATACAGACCCTTATCAATAGACTCATGCATGGGCACTTGCCTGTAAGCGCACACATACACACATACGCGTGCTGAGAGACAAAGCCCTGAAGCTATTTCCAGAACAATGCCCCCTCTCTTTCAGTCTCTCCTCTCCTGCTCTCTTTGTCTTTGTAGATGACCTTCCCATGCAGATAAACCAGTTCAACCGAGTATCCTGTTTAATGCTGCACCAAGCAAAACAACAATTATAAGGTCCTGTAACGCGTAGGAGCTGCAGGGCCTTCGCACCTCATCCTTACTCAGGAGTCCGACATGCTCTCTGAGCAATACGAGGCCTGTGGTCTTGTAACAAGAGGTAATAAATGTTCTGACAGCCACTAAACCAGGAAGCAAGCTGTGTTTATTTTGGGGGCTAATGGCATCGCAGAGAGACGGCGTGTAAACTAGGTGGAGGCCTTCACAGTGTGTGTGTGTGTGTGTGTGTGTGTGTGTGTGTGTGTAGGACGGTTAGCTTATTAGCATGTGTCAGCTAAACTCCAGAGGAGACAAAGCAGCATTCATATCACTGATCTCTGATTTGGCCACCTGGGGGCGAACACATTTATCACGTCACATTATTAAGTCTTCAGAGGAGACGTGGTCAGAGACTCGTGCTTAATTATCCAGAAGATGAAGACGCAACATAACTCGACCGATGAACCTTCAGGCTGTAAAACCAAAACAATGTGTTGAAATTCTCGGATCGAGCTATCTGAGTTTGTCACCACACGTGACGTCTTACATGTTACATGATGTAATTTCACCTGTTGTTGATAACAGATAATTATAGCTTTCTGAATCTGCAACCTTGGCACCAAAGTGCTGATTAAAAAAAAAAGTTAAACACAAAATTATATCAAAACAAGACTGGGCCAATGGGTGGCACCATGTCTCCCAATGAGCATTAAAGTCATTACATAAAGAGCGACTACAAAGTAACTCTGGGAACCTGACATTATCTGTCCTGAGGCTGCAGCTGATGACGGCTTTATTTAATTTGAGTCCCAAGGCGCCCATGGAACCTCACTGAGACAATCAACTCTGTGTGTTTTTATATTTGCATGAGATATTGGAGAAAAAAAATAATGACCTGCAAATCTTTTAAAATAAAATCATAGATCAAGAGAGTTTATTTATAACACAAATGATAATTTTGCATCAACTAGAACGTTTCTCTTCTGTAAAGCTTTGAAGACGGCTGAGGAACTACGTAACGAGCTAAGTTCAAAGAACTAAGTAGTACAGCCCTGGTATAAAGACAGCTCACAGCACTATGAAAGTACTACGACGGCAATAAGAGATGAAGTAGAGATGGAGAAGATATACGATGGAAGGAATTCATTCAATGAGATATTTGCTGCTTTATCTGCACATCTCACACACACAGACACAGTTTTGCAACATTGGAATGAGTGAAAGTGTTCGATAGCTCTGACCTTTTGCACTGGAGCACAGCTAAGCTAACTGTGAGCCTTTACCACACGTATAAGACTCCACCAGACACAACAGCATACAGCCTCAGAGCACAATCAGTGGAGCATCAGTAAGTGAAGCCAGACTGAATCTGGGTCAGAGAAACAGCCCTTCCTGTGCCGCTAGTTCACTGTGGTAGGTGTGTGTGTGTGTGTGTGTAACTTCAGTTTGCCTCAAATACTGGTGGAAAAGCAGCGTGATTACAGGCTCCACTGGTGGGAGGCGTGACAGGCCTCTCCCTGCTTTATGAAGGAAGATGACGGAAAATACATACAAATGTTTGGTTGCTTTTGGTTCGCTGTTGTTGCCCTATAATACTTTGTTTATGTTCTTAAGAGAGATGGGATCCTCTCTTGGACACCCCCTCCCACCCCCCCGCCCCCAAGCTGCCTGCAGGAAGTACATAATAAGTGGGGACAAACACAGGAAGCAGGACATGCTGTCGTGTTGCGAAGCTATTTTTCTTCCTCTCTCCTTCCATCACAAATCCGGACTGCGTCAACCTCTGCTCCTCGACGACTTCGCCAGCCATTGGTCGGCGGCAGGAGAGGCATCGGGGAGGAAGCCGACTCTACATTTTCTTAAAAAACAAGCAAGTTTCCCACCTTTTCTCCTCCAACCATCCCATGTAGTTGGACTTCCGCGGTGCCTAAAAACCTTTCCACCAAACAGGGGGTCATAAATACATCCTCTGAAGCTTTATTTAAAGATAACCATTGTGTTTTAGAGTGGTCCAGAACCCCAACCCCTTCCTTCCTATCTTTCTCTCTGCTCCTCTTTGCATGCTTTCATCTATGTGTCCCTTGGTGCCCGTTATCTACTCTTTCAAGTAATACTCTGTGCCACTGCAGCCACAGCTGCTTCATGCCCCTTTAAAAGAAAGTGAGAAAAAAAAGGATACACTTTCTTGTTTCTGTAGATATTGTCCAAATATAAGCAGAAACCCTGTTTGGTTTGATGTATTGCTGGGCACGTCCACATTTGAATGTTCAACGTGTTTCTCTGAAACCAATTTGCTGTTATAACCACCGGCACACGATTCTAAATGCTGCTGCCACTTAAGCAAACTTAGTTTCAGCCTGTGTGAGGGAATAAATATTACAGCTGACTTTACTTGAGCCTGAGCAGTTTGTCCCGCCTCTGAGAGCTTGCCCTCCGGGCGACAGACTCTCAAATGCCATCACAACTTGTCCACTCTGACCTACCAGAAAATTTCCACTTACACTACATCGGGGAGTCGCACGACTGGAATTCCTCTCAGGAAATGTTAACACGTCCGCTGAAGCAGCCTTAAGTACATGAAATCATTTTCTGACACAGGGAATCAGAAAGCAGGTACCCTTAAGTTAATTTCAATAACTTTTTAAGACTTCTGAAAGACCTTCGAAAAAACCTTAAGACCTCAGTGACATTTCAAGCTGCAACACAACACTGACCTTACTAAACTGTTATAGTTAAAATCTAAAATTAAATTTAATGGATTCAATTAAATCTATGGAGATCAACCTTGCAAAGTTTATCAAAATAAACCTTTGGACATAACAAGTGACACTGGCTCTCAATTATTCACTATAAATAAACCATATTTTATGTAGTGAAACTATTTTTAAAGGGCTTGAACACCAACAACATTTACGACCTCATAAAATCACAATAAGACTGTTAAATACTTTTTTAGGGCCTTCACTTTCCCAAAATAGATTTCTTAAGACCCCGTGGACATCCTGTGATAGATTTCTTGCTCTTTATTGAATATATTTACACAAAAATTGTGGGATTAGATTATTCTGAAAGCAATCAGCCATTCTTATAGTTTTTCCACATTTTATAATTTGCAGTGTTGTGCAGCTGCTTTAACATGTGATGTTCTCGCAGCTGTTTTTGCCATTTGACGAGTAACACGACGCAAGAAAAGCTGCTCAAAGATGCACAGCACTTTCTCAGTACCAATATCGGAGAAGTCAAACTTGAAAATGCGGTTAGTGTCTTTCTCCTACCAGCTTCATTGTTGGCTCGAGGTTGCTCACACATTCAAGTTTCCTTCATTAAAGAATGATCGAGCGGCTGTATTGGATTGCACTCGACAGACCGTCCTCAGAGACGACCCGTGATACTTGATACTGTTGGTTGGGGGGAAGAGGCAGATGAACAGTACGGCACAGCCGCTGCACTGAGCAGCCACACATGATTTATTCACTGCCAGGTCTGTGTGACACGAGCGTGAAGGAAGTCTGCGCGTTCGGAAAGTTGGCGCAACTTCTTTATTTAGCTGCAGGGAGTTTCTTGAGGCCAGGTGTGAAGTGAAACCGCAGAGGCAAGACAGTCGGTCAGTGGGTGACCATAACACTGGGATGCAATAGGGATGTTGGGGTCTGAAGGTTTCAACCACACGTGCAGGAGAGACAAAATGTTCCAAAAAAGTTCAATTGAACAAGCAAAGCGAGAAACCTCAGAACGTCTGTGTGCAGACGGTGTCAGAGAGGCCTCTGACAAGGCTCGCTGTGCCTTACCTTCACGTCTCTAAACATTAACAGGGGTGACAGGTTGTGGGAATTTTACATCTGCTGCAAACCTCTCAACTTCCTCTAATTCACTTCAACTGTAACACTGTTGACACACACGCTGTAGCTGAGGCCGGAGTCGATGGATTCCTGCTAGGGTTTAATGTCCACATTCACGCTGCCATTTGTAAAGTATCAGTAAACACAAATTAAAACTGCAGCTGGTTCCCACTCAGCTTTGTAGCTCAACACCTGAGCTAGTTTTCCACATGCTGTTTGTGCAGGAGGAAATGTGAGGGAATGTCCAGCATTATGGGCAGTCATCCCACCAGAGAGACAGCAGATCCAGCAGTCGATAAACAGAGGAGACAAAGTGAAACTGAAACCTCTGAGTCAAACCAAGCCGTGTAGCAGTCAACATTTCATAACTCCTCAGCAGAGATTAGACACATTTGGGGGAAAAAATCTTGAAAAGAGTCTTGGTTAAGACAAAAAGTGGAAGAAAAAAAAGTTAATAGAAAGTTGAGAAAAATGAATGCTCAATGATCCTCAAAGCTCAGAGCCATAGCAGTTCTGTGAACAGAGACTTTCTGCAGCTGACTGAAAAGCAGTGAACCATACATCAGGCTAATTCAATCGCGTGATGAGCAGTTTTATTGTGCTTCCATATTATTGCTGGGAACTGAATCTGGGGACTGATATGAAATTTGAAAAATGTTTTTAATTTTCATCCATGACATGCGTTGAAGTTGTTTGGTTTACGGAAACAACCAGCAGCTGGCGGAAACAGAGCAAACACCCACATTAACCACACATGTTCATTCCTCTTTCTGTCTCTTTCTCTCTCTCTCTCTCTCTCTCTCTCTCTCTCTCTCTCTCTCCTTGATTCACCTCGGCTCCTCCTAAAAGCAGCCGATCACATCTGCTGTTCATTCACCCATCTGAGCACGGTTTGCATGTGCAGCATCAGGCTCTGAATGTTGAATGACAAACAGAAACATCTCCTCTTCCCCTCTCAGAGAAGAAAACAGTAGGTGGGATTCCTCAAATAAGACCCCAATCCTATAACCCTACAACCCTAACCTCTGACCTTATAACCCTACAACCCTCACCTGCCACCCTACAACCCTAACCTCCCACCCTATAACCCTAACCTCTCACACTATAACCCTACAACTCTAACCTTTGACCTTATAACCCTACAATCCTAACCTCCCACCCTATAACCCTAACCTGTCACACTATAACCCTACAACCCTAACCTCTGACCTTATAACCCTAATACCCGAGCCTGCCACCCTATAACCCTAACCTCCCACCCTCTAACCCTAACCTCTCACACTATAATCCTACGACCCTAATCTCTGACCCTATCACGCTACAACCCTAACCTCTGACCGTATAACCCTACAAACCTAATCTCTGACCCTAGCTCTACCCTTACACCTGTGATTGACAGGATGACCTGACATGGCTGTGGATGTGTTCCTCTCACCTGAGATGAGTCTGTGTCATCGCTGCCACTCCCCCTCCCTGACTGGCAGCTCGGGGAGACGCTGTCAGGTGGTAATGGCCGGTAGCCAATGAGAGGCACTTGGCTGGACTCCACCCCCGGCAGGTCACAACCACCTGTTCGCAGGTTGCGGGGCAGCATGGTGCCAGCTGCTGCAGACACACACACATACACATACAGAGCAAAAATAAGAAGGGTTTAACGGGCTCCTCGGCTCCTCGCCATCCCTGTCTAGATTAAATCAAATCAAAGCGATGACATGCAAAATAACACGAGAGGCTGATTATGTTTTAATCTCCTTATTGCTCAAGGACTCAGAGATTTAGTCTTAAAATATCACTGCTGCTCTCTCCCCAAATTGATCAGTTTAGGGACGATATTCACATCTGATCGGTTGTTTGTGAACATTATGGGGTTTCCAGGTGTCTCAGAGGAAGCAGGGCATGTCTGAGGCAAGAATTAAACAAACTCAATGAAGTCGTAAACTGTACATCTGAATCTCTCCCATAAATCTGGGAGTCTGCGTCAGCTTTCAGTTCGCAAAGATAACATCTTGAAACTGTTTCTGCCATCTAATTATTATTGGATTTATTTGTCTCATTGTCTTATTTCTTTGTGTTACGGCATACACACATTAAACCAACATTATATCTGAAAGTTTATCTAAACACTGACAAGCTTTCAAAAAAAGTAATTTGAACGGCTTCGAAAGCACAGGTGAATGAAAGATCAATAGACTATAAAAGAATCTATGGTCATGTTTCCACTTCAGTTGTGTTTAAGCCCTTAACCTGTGGAAGTCAAGGATTAAATGAATGTGATAATGTGCAAAATAACAGGGACTGATTATATTTTACTCTTCTTGTTCCTCATTTCAAAAAGAAACTAAAACCCTGAGTAAAAGAGAGTTGGTTTTAAAACATTGGTCTGTCTGTATGTTATGGAGCATCCAGACCTGGAACTGGAACAGGTCTGAGTCCACTCTCTCTGAACCTGAAAATAGGTCTGAGCAGACCAACCTCTGTGACACACCATGAAGTACAAAGTGGGGAAGAAACTGAGAGAGATGTTTATATGAAACTCTCGCACAAATCTTAAGCTCTGTCTCAACTTTCAGTTCTTCAAACTACTTCTCCGTCACTGGTATTTCTGGACTGCTGAACTTCACTTATATGACTACCTTGAGTTCAGGCTAAACCTGGACTCACTTTTCTCTCCCTCTGTGTATGACCTCTCTCTCTCTCTCTCCCCCTCTCTAGAAATACATACATACATATATGTATATATATATACACACACATATGTATGAATGGATCCTTCATCATCCATGAGCTTCCTGTGCTAATAAATACTCTCTGCCTTGCTCTTTCTGCACGACACTAAAACCAATCCCTCATAGGTGCTGTGCAACTAAGTTGTAAGGCTACTTGGCATTTAACGTGATTCGTGATCTAATTCAGAATCATTTGAATGGCCTCAAACGTACGTTAAATGTCACTATTATTGATCACATTCCAGCCTAATTAGAACAAAACTACTTTAGATGCAGTTTCTGAGGCTGTGTATGCTGCGAACCGGCTGAACATCAACACTGGGCCATGTCCGAGCCGTGGTTTGGCCTTTACAAAGATCTCAGAGCTCGAAGGCCATGCAGCACATAATTTGTTTAACACATTCATCTCAGCCACACAGCAGTTGAGGATTTGCATAGCACCCCCTCCTTCCATTTCCCTTTTCCCCCCTTTGGTATTTGAACTGCCATGTAGATAGAAATCTAGTAAACAGTGTAGCAGGAAGAGAGGTGTAGGAGGGAGGCAGATGCAGAGGCTGATATTGTGCTGTGCTGGATCAGCCTCATAGAAATGTGCACTTTTACACAGTGAAACAGGCATGAACCTTTGTTATGAAAGCAGCCTCTGTGTGTGTGTGTGTGTGCGCACGCGCATGTGTGTGTGTGTGTGCATACTGAATTGACGGCAGCGGGTCAGGAATTACCTGTTGATAAATCGCAAATCACATGTGTTGTGCGGTTTCTTTCGACCTCCGGAGCAAAAGTAAATGAGTGCAGAAGCCACAGGATCGATTCAGCCGACTCCCACGGCTGCGAGAGAGCAAGCAGGGACTTAAAAAGCCTCAAAGCCTGATAGATAAAAAATGTGCCAACACTCCAACTTTCCATCCTGCTTTTGCCCTGGACTCCAGCAGCTTTGCAGCATTTGTACCCTTCAAGTTTGCAGTGTTTTTTTTTGCTCATTAAAATCCTGCTGAAGAAGTTTGTTTGCAGGCTGCAGGACAGACAGACAGACAGGCCTGCAGGAGGAAACAGGACATAAATAGAGCAGTTTATGTGCTGACCAACGGCTCTGCAGCAATGTGAATGGCTGCTATTCACTGCGTCTGACCACATATGACTGAGGTGTACACACGCAAACGGCTGTAACTAGGTTACAGCCAGGTCCCACCCTGCAGCCAGAGCTGCCGCTGCTGCTGCAGCTACTGCTGCTCTCTCTGCTCAGTGCATGCAGCCGTGGGGTGGTGCTGCAGCCTCCTGTCCCCCTGCAGCTCCTCCTTGCAGCTTTAGTCTCCTTGCAGCAGCTCCACTTGTCTCCCTACTGCTCCTCTCCCTGCACCTCCCTCAGCCGCCCTGCAGCTGCTGTCTCTTTGCAGCTTCTGTCTCCTTGCAGCTCCTCCTGTCTCTTGTCTTGCAGCAGTTCCTCTTGTCTCCCTACAGCTCCTCCTGTCTCTCCTGACGTCTCTCGACAGCTCCCCCTGCCTCCCAGCACCTCCTCCTGCCCTCCATTCATCTCCTAATGTCTCCCTGCAGCTCCTCCTGTCTCACTGAAGCTCCTCCTGTGTCCCTGCAGCTGCTCCTGCCTCCCTGCAGGGCGCATGCTGAGATCACAGCCCAGCTGACTGTGACAGGGCTGTAAAAGTTTGACACTCCTGTTACAACACACTCGCTTCCTATTACTGACGAGGGAGGCCGCGGTGCAATCGTAGACAATGAGAGCATAGAGAGGAGAAGGAGAGGAGGATGAGGAGGAAGAGGAAAAGAGGAGGAAGAGGAGGTGTGGATGTGAACTTACTGACAGCCGGGCGTCACTCAGGACCTGCGGCAGGATGCAGGAGACATCAGGCGGGGAGAGAAGCAGCCATCTGCGGCTCCGACAGCGACACGGTGACCGGGGAGATCCGTCCTCAGTCCTACAGTCCTCTTCCTCTCTCTCTTTCTGTCTCTTTCTCTCTCCCTCTGTGTCTCCGTCTCTCTATCTGTGACCGCACACACAGACCTCAGCAGCTGATAGCGCACTTCTGGCACCCTCCCTCCTCTCTCTCTCTCTCTCTCCCTCTCTCTTTCACACACTCTGTGTGGCTCTCCCCTCCCTCTTTTCTCCCCTCCCTCCCTCTCTCGCACTCTCTCACTAGTCGCTGCAGTTCCTGTATGTTGTACAGTCGGTGCTTTGGCAACAGCCTCAAACTCTCTCTGGGTGGTGGAGAGAGACAGAAAGAGACAGAGAGAGAGAGAGAGGACACAGGACACCAACACCGGCTGCACATGCACCGTCACCTCAGGGGGGTGGGGAGGGAGGGAGAGAGAGAGAGAGAGAGAGAGGGGGAGAGAGAGAGAGAGAGAGAGAGTTTCTTCATGTTCTCTCCTTGTGTCACCAAATTCTCATAGTAACCATGAACTTACAAACAAGAGCTCATTGCTTAATTTCATAAGCTCATTTTGCAAGCATTAAAGGAGGCCTGGAATGAAAGAAGACAAAAAACAACAACAATAACATCAGTTTCACGTTGGCATTGTTGAATTGCAAGGTCCTGAACTCTCTGGAGCATCATGTTTTCATTCTTGTATAAATTTCAGATTTGGAACTGTAGCGACAGACAGACAGACAGACAGACAGACAGACAGACAGACAGACAGACAGACAGACAGACAGACAGACAGATAGATAGATAGATGTGAATGAACAAAAGCAAAAGT